>OZ007591.1:81898405-82490905 GCA_963931845.1 Maratus michaelseni | reverse complement strand
AAAACGCGAAATTCATTTAAAGTTCGCGAAGAATGGCTAATTTCATTGACAGATCGTGAAAAAAAAACGCAAATTTAGTCAAAAGGCCGTGAAAAAACAGGAATTTCGTCAAAAGGCCATAAAAAAAAAAACACGGGTTTCTTTGAAGGATCGCGGAAAAAAAGCGAATTTTGCCGAAGGGCTACGGAGAAAACGCCAACTTCGTCGAAAGATCGTAGAGAAAACTGTTAATTTCGTCGAAGGATCACGAAAAAACGGTCAATTTCGTCGAAGAAACGGCAAATTTCGTCGTCGAATCACAAAAAAACGGAGAATTCTGCCGACAGATCGAGAAAAAAAAGACACATTTCGCCGGAGGAACTAAAAAAAAAACGGTAAATTTCGTCGAAGGATTTCGAAAAAAAAGGCAAATTTCGACGAATGATCTAAAAAAACCCGACAAATTTCGTCGAAGTATCTTGAAAAAACGGCAAATTTCGTCGAAGGATCACGGAAAAAACACGAATTTTGTCCAAAGGCCAAAGAAAAATCGTGAAATTCATCAAAGGATCTGGGAAAATGGCTAATTTTGTCGACAGATTGCGATAAAAATGCAAATTTCGTCAAAGGACCGCGGAAAAACTTGATTTTCGTCAAAAGACTGTAAAAAAAAAATCCATGAGATTCGTTGAAGGATCGTGGAAAAAAGGCAAATTTCATCAAAGGGCCACAGAGAAAACGTAAATTTCGTCAAATGGCCGCAGAAAAAAGGATAATTCCGTCAAAGGATCACGGAAAAAGTGCGAATTTCGTCGAAGGGCCACAATTAAAAGACCCTGGAATTTTGCCAAAGGATCGCGGGGGAAAAAAGAAACGCTAATTTCGTCAAAGGTTCACGAAAAAAAAAACGTGAATTTTGTGAAATAGTCCTGGAAAATATGCAGCATTCCTTTAGAAAATATCAGACACACAAAGTTCTATGCTTATTAATATAGGCATAGTTTTTAATCTGAAACAATATACTGAACTAACTTTTGAAAAATCGGGTTACCCCGAAACCAATTTGCAAGAATCTACACTCAGCCTGAAATCGACTCGAGCAGAGTTAATCCGATCTACAACAAGAAAAATTATTGCCGAGAGGATATTTTCTCCCCTCCCCCCCTCTGCTGTAACCTTTCAGAAATTACAACAGCAGCAAGAATAGATTTATATGATATATTGCGTATTGCAGACTATTTTTGAAAACATTATTAGCGTTGCAGACACTTGAAGATAGTTCTGCCATTGGGATTATATTATCCGTAAAAATAAATTTGCTTGATAACCGGATATATATATTTATTTTTATACTAACTTTAAAAAAATTAATTCGAATCGTTATGTATTTTATTCTTATTAATTTTTTTTCTTAAATATTTATTGGCTACAGGCTGGCATTATTTGCCACCTAATCAATACCTTCGAAATTTTTATTAAACTTGAAACAGAATCTTGATTTCTGTTTGAAATAAGAATAGAATTATTATCTTCTTTATCTGTAGGGGAAATATTTTCATTTTATATCTATAATCCATATATGTGGCTGTACGGTATTACCGCTTGCTTATTTAAACAGTATCTATCATCTGTAGAAAATAAATTTCCGACAGAAAAAGCTGTGTAAGTAAATATTTCCTATTTTACATCTTTTGTAGAAAATATATTCTCTTCTAAATTCAATGTAGCCTGAAATATTGCTCTGCTTATTGTGGCATAAATCAAATGAAACATCTTAGTTCAACTTGTATTATTCAGGAACATTAATTTTATTTATTTTGCTTGTGCATTAACAGTTTGCGCCCACCGTTTCCAATTGTTTTCGTAATTTCCACCAAATCTGCTCCCTAAAAATATTGTTATTCACTGTTGTTGATAAATGTTCTTTTGCGTTATGCTTAAAAGTCAAGTAAACATGCACTGTTGTTGTGTTTTGACAATCTGATTTGCACAAACCGACTTTAGTTTGCTTGGCAATTAGCGTTATTCTTCTAAATGTCAAAACGAACATCGTTCCTCTAGTCAAAAGTTGCTGTATGCCATTCACAAAGAAGTGTTTTCGTACCGAAATAAGCTTTTGGAGGTAAATATGCAATTTCTTTTTCTGCATGGCTCTTTCAGTTTCTTTTCCTTGCTTCATATCGTTCTCTTAGATAATTAGCATTATGATGAATATCGAAATGGCATGCCATTTTCCTAATCTAAAGATTTCTAGTTTGTGTTTCTAGACCGAAATTATTCATGTCTGAGTGGGGTTGAGAATGTATAGATGCTGTTTTTCGTTCCTTTGTTCTGTTTGTGCTGTTCTCTCTTTGGTTTAGGGATTTAATCTTTTTTTTTCCCTGAGAATAAATTAAAATGTTTTTATAACTTAAAAAGCTTGATTTATTTCGTACTCTTGAAAACTACAGAAGTACCAAATGCACAGTTAAATGCATAATATTCATATGATCCATACTTTATTCAAAGTATTGCTAAAATTTAAATTTGTCAAAACTATTTAGTAGCATGAGATCTGTACTGTAATTTTGCTTTCATGGTCAAAAGTTTTTTATATTTTGCTTGAAAATTCTTTCAAAATTCCAGCTGAACCATACGTAGTAATACGATAGAAAACGTATTTACTTAAACAACATCCTCTATAGAAAATATAGTTTCTTCAGAAAATGGTGTTTAACCTTTTATGCTCCGGCGATACTTTAATGTTCCTTTAAAAAATTTGTTATAAAATTCATTAAACACATCCATTGGCAGTAATATAATTTAGGACAAGCTATTAGATACTTTACTTTATCTTTTTCCAAAAGTATTGATCGTTGTAAAAACAAACAATGTTTTGTAACGGATAATTTGTTTTCCAATTATAATTGTTCAACTTTCTTGACATGGAAATACATGGAATGCAAAGTTTTAATTTAAAAAGTAGTCTATATTAATATTGTCAGATTTTTAGATTTGTACATTTTTTTAATTGTATACATTATTAAAAACAATATTTTAAAGAAATTAATTGAATAGAGTAATAAATATTTCACAAAACGTCTATAAATATCGATATAGTTAATTAATTTTAACTCAGGGATTTAATCCATGCTTCCCGGGTTATAGAATAGAAGAGAAAGTAGTTTTTTTTTATTCTAATAATTTTATTTACATTTAATTAGTGATGGGCATAACGATTATTTTGATTATTCGAATGAATCATTCGAGCATGCGCAAAAGTATATCTGTCAAACTTCAAATATTTTTTATTCAATTACTACCAGAAATTTTGAAAAAAAAAAAAAAAAAAACAAGAAGAAGAAGTTTCTGAAACGAAACACATTTTTCATTTATATATAGCGTCTAATCTAATTCTAATTAAAATCAGAAACTTCTTTTTTTTTTTTTTTTTTTCAAAATTTCTGGTAGTATTTGAATTAAAAAAAAATTGAAGTTTGAGAGATATGCTTCTGCGCATGCCCGAATGATTCATTCGAATAATCAAAATAATCGTTATGCCCATCACTACATTATTATATATATTTTTTAGATTGTCCATTAACAACATCAAAAAGCATTTTTATATCAAAAATATCAATAATGTATACAAATAAAGTTTTTAATTTTATTAAAAGCTATACTTTCGTAATAGCCACATGCCATAGGTTAATTAAAGAATTCACTACTTTCATAGCAGCCTCTTTGATTCTGATAATTTCAGTCATTTAAGCACGTAGTTCGATTATACGTCTGTTAAATTTGAGTTTTATTTATACATATCTTTTTATTATTTTATATATTTATTTATGAAGTTTTAATTTCGTTAGGTAATATTAGCCAGAAATAAATGTTGAACTATTTATATTTTTAAAAGCGCAGACGGGTTGATTTTCGTAACCGGGCTGCACGCAATACAGATAGATATTTAAAAGAGAATTGATGCTTGAAAATTATTTTAAAAAGAATAAAAAATTAGTAAACTGAGATGCAGTTTTCAAACAAACTGCATTTGAAAGGATATTTTTGTTTCTGTTCGACGGTGTAAAAATTGAAATTGTGAGTTGTTTAGAGGTTGAAAAGATCGCAGTAAAGGCAAAATTTGTTATTCAGGCGGTTGCCACCGTCAATATGATGTCAGCGTTACTCACGGATATGTTTTTGCTTTATAAAATAGGTTGACTAAATCTTTCTAGAATCTATTAAATGATTGCATAAACCTTTTTTCGTATTTAAAAAAAAAAAAGTACCGTAAAAATGAAATTTTCATTAATTTATAGTCTAGGTCGTACTGAATGTTGCTGCTGCTCCTGGCGGATTTTGTATAAAAAGTTTCATATTTGATCAATAAATACGATATATAATTACCAAAGAAATTTGTGCAAAATTTAAACTCTATTTTCAAGCATCAGTGAAGGGAATAAAACATAAATGAGCATGTGTTCATAACAGGATGCAGAAAACAATAAAATTACTATCTTGAAAAAAAAAAAAATCGTTATCTAAATTAGAGGATGTGTCAGAGTTTTCAATTATCAAGATCAAATTCTGAAAGGAAGTCACGCATGATTTTAAAGGACAATGTCATATTAGATACAAGTTTTTTTTTTATTTATTTACTTTTTTTAGAGACAAGATAATTTCAAAACGAATGATGTTACACCAGATATGAATATTCTTTATACTTTACGAACACATAGTGTAAGGAAAATATCGCAATCATGATGTATGTGTGTGAGTGAATATGGTAGCTTTCGAACGGTACTTCCGATTTATAGGGCCTGACTTAGACTATCTAAGCCCCCGGGGCAAACATTCTTTTGGGGACCCCCTTTCTAACTATCCATAAAAAAATTTCATGAATTACGTTGAAGCGACTAGTACTAAACTTCATACCTGTTGCATAAATACATAAATTTCGTACCAGGTACTATTCACATCTATATACAGGATATTACAAGAAAGATGGTCAAGATGAAAAAGGTGAATTCCTACTAGTACTTTAAGAAAAATTGCTAGTGGGGAAACTAGTAGAAAAAATGATGGATTGGTTGACGGGAGAATTTGTTTGCAAATTTTCCTTTAATTATCTACGTTAGTCATAAAGAAAGTTAGTCTGAAAGAAAAATGCCTCCAATTGGTCATCATGAATGCTTTTAGGAAAATACTAATAATGAATTTCTTTTGAAAACAATAGACTACTAAGTTGTTATAATAATAAAAAAAAACTGTAATCATTAGTATTCTAATAATATAATACGTTCTTTTTGCGGAGAGGGGGGGGGGGTATGGGGAAGCAAAAAGGGAAAAGGAAAGACCGTACTACCTTCCTAAATCTTCGAAAATGTAAGAATATTGGCCACTTTCGACCCATTTTAACCCTTTGGCACCCTCTTAATAAAATCCTGATTACTCCCATGAGGCGCCCTGGGCAGCTGCCCGCATGCCCTTGCATTAGTCAGGCTCTGCCGATTGATCTTTACGAATATGCTATACACCATTTTCGCAAGTAATGTATAGATTTTCGTACAAATGAGCCGATTGCTTATGTATTTAAACCCTTTCTAAACCATTTTGCTGCCTTTTCTATATGGAAAATCACCAAGGAAATATAGATTGCATACAAGGTTGCACGAAAGACGTCGCACACGTTACCGGATATGGACTGTAATAGCTGAAAATGGATTTTTACTGAGTTATGTGTCTTGTTAGTAGCTTATTTATATACCTCTATTCATTCTAGGAAAAAATGAAATTTATTAATAATATCCTGTAAGTGTTGGAAAGCGTTTCATAATCTATGCATGATGTATGATTTTTCGTTCTTCATATTAAATATACTTTATTTAAACGAAATAAGTAAAAAAAAATAATAATAATGAAAAATATTTGTCAGCATAAGACATATTTTCATATGTTTCCGTTGTACATGTTCAAAATAGGTTTGAAAAAAAGCTTTAGATTTCCAAAAAATACAAAAACTTTCATAACTTGTTACGAACAAAACCTTTAGGAAATCTTTTATTCAAATAGGCCTCTAGTAAAATTCGAAACAAGGCAGTATGAGGGGGTAGGGACGGGAACCAAAAATATAAAAAGGAAAACATGCATGTGTTCAACACATTCCTTCCAGAAATAGGCTTGTTTGTTTTTCACATCTGAAAGGTGTTGCCAAAATGTTAGATGCAAATGTAAATTTTTATCCAACTTGCTTTTACTTGCAAAAAATTTCTTCCTTTATTTATTTTCCTATTCCTGGCATTGTTCTTTCCTTATTTTGATTTATAATTTAAATGGGCGAAGGATTTTTCTCACGTAAAGAAAAAAAAAGCTAAAAAGAATTTTAGTCTTTCTGTGAAATTTGTGTTTTAGACATGTTTTACATGCATTTCGCCTAGTGTCTTTTCTTCTGAGCTGTAATAATAAGAATAACATTTTTTTTTCTTTCATTTTTTATTTAAGTTTCAAAATTTTTCCTTCAGTAAGTTATATTTTATTATTCAGAGTACACATTGGAAAGTATGCAGTATTTTACGACAAATTGTATTCTCTTGATGTAGTATTATGAAATAGGGTTATTCTGCTTGAAATACAACAGCTTTCCTTTTGCCTTATGAATTATAAATTTATGAAGCTGTAAAATATACAAAAATATTCAAATTTTTGCCTTGCATTAAAAGCACTTCCAGGAATCAAAGACTGTCGAAAATGGGAAGCCACTTATGTTTTAATGAAGAGTACATTAACATCTTTTTATATTGTTGACATAAATTAAAATTCAAGATCAGTTTAGTTGTTTTATTTATTTATGGAATTAGATAATAAGGAAAAACGAATAAACAAGTAAAATAAATTGTCGAGCATAATATATTTGAAAAGAAATGCAAAAAAGGACATTTGCTAAAGCACACGAAATAATAGAATCACATACAGATGTCTACAACTTAGGAAGATTTATAAAATTAAAAGCATTGGTAATAAAAATAAAGTTAAAATCAACACAAATGAAATCTTAATAAAGAAGAACTTTAATGTTTTTTCAAGTCGAACGACAAAAAATAACAAGCTTCAATGTCAGCACTTAAGCTGTTATCACACGGACGACCATACGATGAATAGTATAAGCTATTGCCTCTCGAGCTACACTTTCACGCTGCAACTAGGGTTGTTTTCCCTACTGAAAGTTATCTGCTAATGTAAGGAGAGGGCGTACCATTTGGCGAGTAATTGCGGCAGGTGTTTTAATATTTAGTGTAGAGTTCGATTGATACACAGGAAGCATTATCGCGTACTCACATTTTGCATATTGCAGTTTCTTTTCGTGTCTGTTCTATATATATAATATTGTGATCGTTTTACTTAAAATTCCAAGATTATAAAAACAATACTCTCACTAATATAACATTAAAATTCTAAATTATAGAGTCCATATCTTCACTTTACGTCTTTCATTACCTGTAAATGTTAAGAATTCTGAACTATTAGTATTAAGTGATTTGGAAAAAAAATAGTATATTAAAACTAGTTTTTTGCCACGTGTATTGGAACCGCATTTTATCGCTAAGCCGAAATCTGTAACGCAAAGAAAGATGTTAAATTAAGTTTTAGTTATTTTGCCAAAATCACTATTATGACATTTTTAGTTAATATATTTTACATATTTTAAATGTAATTCATGTTACATATTGAATGTAATATAAAAATGAAATACGTAATAGAATTTAGATATAGTTCCCACTCTTTTGCAGTTTTTTCTTCCTTGGTTTTGATGATTTTAATCATTTTTCGAAAGTTTAAATGAATTTGATATTTTTCATTTCAAAAACACAATCCTTTTTTTCATATATATTGTCTACAGTCCTGGGGGGGGGGGGAGTTATACCTTCTACTAACTCTGCCGCAAATCATTATAAAAATGTCACAAGTAACAATAGTTTAGTAATAACATCTTATAATAATGCTGTATATAAATTTTGCTGCGGGGGGAGGGGGGGGGTGAAGTTACGTATAGCAATTGTAACATATTCTAAAACTTTTAGTACTAAACCCTAATTTCGACATCATATTTTTCGGTAAATTTTACCTTCGTGTATCAAACTGAAATTCACTCGTTAAAGTAGTTTAGAAATTACGCAGATTTTATGTTTGTACCTCCTAATGTTAAATAAATGTTCGATCGTCGCAAAACAGATTACAAGACAGGTGCTTTTTAAGCAAAACTTAAAATTATTTGGCGGAATGAGTTTTAATTTTGGGTTTGCATATTTGAAAATTCTGGAAATCTATTTCTGTTCAGAAAGTTTTACGTTACAATTCATTTTAGTTTTCGAAAATATATAAATTTTAATTCATTTTTTGTTTTTAAGGGAAGCAAAATATTTTAACTGGAGGTTTTTTTTTTTTTTTTTTTTTTTTTTGGGGGGGGGGGTTATATGCGTTATTTATTATTAATACAAAATAAAAAAAAAGGGGCACATTTTACTTAACAAATTGAAATACATATAAAGGTTTAAATTTATACACCGCTAGGAGGGGGGAAACAAAACTTTAGGGTGGTTGAAATTCAATAATTAAAAAGGAAAAATAGGCTGAAAAGGACATTATCACCCACATACATTAAATACAATAATCCAACATGAAGTGAAAAATTAGCCAGAGCCAGGAATCAAACCTGGGTCCACAGCGTTCCAGGTTATTGCTCTGACCACTGAGCTACTCCGGCTGATACGGAATTTGCAATTTTCACTAATAAACCATGTTGGAGAGAAAGTCGCCCACCATCTAGCAGACAGCCTTGGATGATCGAACAATTGTGAATATATTTTTACTATTCCACCGATTTACAAATAAATATGTGTGTCTGTATAATAGTTGTATATCTTTAAAAAAAGATTATCAAGATTGTTTTAAAAGAAAATTATTAAAAGGTAAAATATAATTAACTATAAATAGCTGCTAGATTAAATTTTCATTTATTAAATTTTATTTTTCTAAAAGTATAAGAAAATTTTCTGCCCCCCCCCCCCCTCCACTACAAAATTTGGATTCTTATGGATTCTGATTCATGCTAAAAGGAGGCAATAATTTGTATTGCAATAAAATACTTTGATGCATGTTTGCTTGCATTTTTATCTTTGGCGACATAATTTGGCAACAAGTACGAAACAACGCCAAATATAGCTGCTGAAAATAGTTAAACAAGTACAATTTGAGAAGTAAATAAGTGACTACGACAGTACAATTATAACATATAGCAAATAATATAAGGAATTGAATTAAAATAATCGCAATAAATAACTTTAAATTAGTAAATAAAGTTCTTATCGGGAGTGTAAATAACGACGAACTCCGAAGAAGCAATCGACGCATATGTAATTCCTTAATTACAAAATAACTGCACATTTTTAAAGTTCTTTTCGTGTATAATTGGTCCCTGTGTTACTAAAGATTTGCTTTTTTCTTAATTCTTCTGTATTTTTGGTTTCAATATTTGCGACGACCTAAACGTAAGATGTTGGCTTACTGACGGTGGCCATCTTGGAATTTTAGAGAGCTCTGATTGGTAGATTTCGAGCTGATACCTCTCGTAGAGGATACAAACTACTGTAAGTTAGATCTTTAAGAAATTATGAAAGGCAATCTATCAAACGGGACGAATTCGAGCTTTTTCCTCTTGTTTCGGATGAAATATCTGATATTGACTATGATATGAGATTACGTGTGATAGCGCCATTATAGCTGTTCTCAAATTCAAATTGGTTAGTTTCGGACACTTTTTTAAATTCATTTTTGTTCGCAAACGTATCAAATTGGCAGTTGCTGTTATTGAAAAACTATCTAATCGAACTGTTTTCTACGTTTTTCGATAAAAGCAGAAGGTTTTTCAGAAATTGCAGTCAAAAGTTTGCGTTTTGAACTGATTTTTCAGACTCAACGCCACAGGAAAGGGAAAAACTACCGCCCAGAGGCAATAATCACTTATAACTCTAAATGTAATTTATTTATCAAAAAATTAGAAAAACTGTTTGATTCCAAATCACCTCAACAATCAAGCCTGCAAGTATCATGCTTTTGTATTTTAAAATGAGTCAGAAAATGTATGTATGTATATAAGGTAAAGCCAGGAGAGATGGCGTGGTCGGAGAGATTGCGCACATGGAGGTTCGGGGGGAAGGAGTAGAGTGAGAGCACAGCGACTTTAGGTAGTTGTACAACAACAGTAGTGGAGTGTCTACTTGAAAGTGCACGTTGATTGCTTTGAGCGTCTAAGATAAAGTATTGCTATTTTGTTTTGTTTTCCCAAAGTAAGTGCTTGAATTTTAATAGTTATCCATCAGAATTTTTATACAATGTCAATAGTACAAAATATTTTAAACTTAAACGATTTCTCATAAGCTACTAATCTAGACTAACAATGTGAACATCAATGGTTCGTTTTAGTAGCGGCCATATTTAAATTAAAGGCCGCGCAATCTCTCCTACCAAAATATTACAGTTTGCGCATCTGCTACTTAGGAGAGATGGCGCATTGTTCCCATTAGTTTATATGCTAGGAGAGATTACGCAGCTTATTGGTAAATTTGCATAAAAAAATGAAAAATGAAAATGGACTAATTTTAAGTTAAACGTGTTATTAAGTTACGTAATTTTATTTTGTAATCTTATCTGGACTTGCTTTTTCTGATTCTTTATTTTTTTTTCCTTTAATTAAAATTTTTTAATCGTTTTTAAAATTATTTCCTTTTTCTGATTCTTTACGCATTAAGTTGAAATACTCACTCCCAATACATTAAAATTTGTTCACAAAAACCTTAAAGCAATGTCATTTAAGTGTAATTATTATTGTTAACAATTTAATTGTAGTTATTATTAGTAACAATCTCTCCTACCCATGCGCGCAATCACACCAACCCTGTAAGGAGAGATTGCGCAAAATAACTTTCTTCATTTTATTACAACTGTTCTGTTAAATTGCAAGATAACAACAAAATGGCAATGGAAATGCATAAAAAGCAAATGAAGTAAAAATTATTCATGGATAGTTTAGCCCAAAATTAATATTTAGATTTTTTATTGCTATTCTTTTGAATTGTGCGTAGACTCTCCTAGCTTTACCTTATATATATATATATAT
Source organism: Maratus michaelseni (assembly GCA_963931845.1). NCBI lineage: Eukaryota > Metazoa > Arthropoda > Arachnida > Araneae > Salticidae > Maratus > Maratus michaelseni. The sequence continues at coordinate 82,479,774 of OZ007591.1, read as the reverse complement.
ATATATATATTTGTACATTATAAAAATGCGTTTTTCATTTAAATTATTTTTTTTAGATGGTTGAACAAAAATTTCAAAACATCATTAAAATAAAATAAAAATATATGTTATTAAACATTAGCATGTTTGTTAAATGATTATTTCTTATTATTTTTGTTGTAACTAATAATTGTTCTTTTCTTTTTTAGGTAAGTGGCATTCTTAATTTGAAGAATATTTCCTCTTCATTTAGGTATGATAAACAGTCTTTAAACGTTTTAATTAATTTTTTTCGCTTATTAAGTCATTTATTTGTATATTAAAACCTAGTGAAGGTAAAAATTCAATTTTGAAATTTTTGAAAATTTTTCAAGTAAGCACTACTTGAAAAAAAAAAAAAAAAAAAAAAAAAAATATATATATATATATATATATATATATATATATATATATATATAATTATTAAGTTTTAGCGAAGTTTAAATGACACATTTTATTGACTGTAATGAACAGTATTAAAGAGTGTGTTTATAGGACTGATTATAGAAAGTATCAGTGAATAGTGCATGCTATCTTGCGTATCTTGCATATCTTACTAACTCATGTAAAATTAAATTATTTTATGCCAAATAACATCAACATGGAAACTAAAATCAATGAATTAAACTAAATTTAATTTCGTTGATATCATCATAAAAATAATACATTGTTTCACATAAAAATAATTGTATTAATTTTTTGGTGACGTCAACAAAGTTTTCAACTTTATTTACCAGTTCTTGGTGCTTTTTTTTTTTTTTGAACTGGCAAGACCTTTTAAATTCCAATTCAAACATTTAAAAAAAATTATATTATCTGTTCTTGGGAAATATAGTATATACAGTAAAACTTCTCCCGAATAGTGGACACTTCTATTTAAGGAACAATTCTTAATCCACAACACATATTTCATTTGCATATTTTATCTCTGAATAGCGAACATCTCCGAATAGCTGACAAATTCCGTGGTCCCAAAGTGTCCATTATTTAGAGATTTTTACTTTATATATTGTAATTTTTCTTATGATAATAACATCAAACTATAGCATTGTCTTTTAATTAAAGACATAAATTTAATTTAATGAATATATATGTTTAAAGAACAAAGTAATTTTTTTTAAGTCTAACATAGTAAATTATATCGGAAAAATCTAAGAACGAATGAAAAACAATTTAAAGCTAAAGAAACGAAGAATTCCAATGAAAGAAGTGAAAATTATTCAACATGTTTCTTTTTCTTTTTTCTTTTTTTTTTTATTCATTCGGTATAGTACCTTCGGAGATAAATACATCGCCAAATGCTTCGTTTGATTATTTAATTTATAGGTTCTTTCGATTACGAAAACGAATTAACGTAGTTCTTGCCTCGAGGTAATTATTTCTCATTCTGAATAAAATAATCCTTTTTCCCGATTCTTGCTTTCATTTTTCTGATCTTAATTTTACGGAAATAAATTTAATACAAAATGACCTTCCTTAGATAATCCAAATTATTGTTTTTTAGTTATCATATCTTATTAAAGCTAAAGCAAAAATGAAGTTATGTTATGTATTAGATTTAAAACTATTGGCGTTTATTTTAAAAAGGAAAAACACTTTATATAAAGACCACCAAATTAACATGTAGTTTATCCGTTATAGTTTGTTTCAGCGTATAAGTCGATAAATAAATCGTCTTTTTACACATTTATGTATTATTTTTCTGAATGGTGCCTAGAAACCCCAATCTCATTCATTTACAGTAAATAATTAAATTTCGTCTCATCAGGCTATAACTGTATATTATAAAATTATGTGGTTATAATATCACCATATATTATAACCACAAAATTTACGCTTACACTTATTTGACGGTCGACGTATAAGTCAATAAGTAAATCGCAAAATCGCATAAATAATATTCTTTCTTACATATTTATGTATTATTTTTCTAGATAAAAATCTAAGCTCATTGACAGTAGATAATTAAGTATAGTATCATAAGGCAAATATACTTTAACTACGAATTTTGATCAAAATTTACACTTACACTTATTTTCCGGTTGTCCTATTCAGTAATTAGGTAAAAATTTGCGTTAACTATATGAGTTAATCGATTTCCAAGTTATACTTTTACAATTAAATCCACTTACAACAATAATAATAGTAATACTTTATCAAGATATCGCTGAACAAAATACAATTTTGTTTTTACAATTAAAATTTTAAAATTCATTGTCAGCTGTTTCTTTAGCGGAAATTGCAATTTTTTTTTCTATCAACCTATAATTTACTTAATTTTTTTTTTTTTTTCTCTCATGTAGTTAACTTTTTCTCTTGGAAAGTTTGCTATTTTTTAAACAAATAATCCAAATACATTTCTATATAATTTCTTTTGAAAAGTGAAATATGCATTTTATATGTTGCTGCTTTTTTTTTTTTTTTTTTTTTTTAATCTTAAAGTTTTTTAATTTATCTCTTAATTAAGATTTAAATTCAGTTGGAGAAATTTGTTACTCGGATGAAAAAAAATTCTTATGTTTTAACGATAAATTATATCAATAACGCCAAAGATGAATAAATAAAGGCATTCAGAAAATAAATTATAAAACACACTAGGACAAAAAAAAATCTATATTCATTTTATGCTTTCTTTTTAATAGAGTAATAAATATATTGCCAAACGTGTTGTTTTGTTATTTAATGTATAGTTTCTTTCTCTTCAAAATCAAATTTAGCTTAATTCTTACCCTCAAGTAATTATGTATCGCTATCAAAATAAAAAGTTTCTCTCCTTTATTATATTATATTTTGTTTTAGTTTTGGAACATGTGTATTTTCTATCTATATTTTAGTTAAATATTTTTATTCCAACTTGACACTAATTTGGCTTTATAAATTGTGTTTTTACCGGTTTTTATAAGAAATATTAATAAACATGACAAATACGTTCATTTTTCTAAGAAACAAAACAAGGTTCTTATCTGTTGCCTCTTTTTAAGGAAGTATTTTATAATTTTAAATCTGTCTCTTAATTAAGATGTAAAATCAGTTGGAAGAAATTTGTTTCTCAGAGAAAAAATATCTTTATGTGCAAAACGATAAATTATATGAATAACACCGGCGTTGAATAAAAGGAATATTAAGAAGGAAAATTATAAAACCCGCTAGGATAAAAAATGACAGTTATTAATTTTATTTTTTATTCTTTCAATATAGAACAATAAGGATAAATACATTGTCAAATGTTTTGTTTGGATATTTAATGGTTAGCTTCTTTCCTTTTAGAAAACAAAACTTAATTCTCATCTTGAAATAATTATTTCTCGCTAACGAAATAAAAAAATTCTCCCCTGTATTACAATTTTATTTCATTTTCCTGCGTGTGTATTTTCTAGCTATATATCAGGAATATATTTTTATAGGAACTTGGCATTTATTGTACTTTCTAAATGGTTTTTCTACCTTTATATTAATAGTCATAAAATTAACAAATAATGTAATTTTAAAGGAAAGTAAAACATGTTTTATCTGTTGCCATTTTTATAAGGAAGTATATTGTAATTTTTAATCTGTCTCTTAATTAAGATTTAAATTCAGTTAACGACATTTTTTTTTCCTCAAAGAAAAAAAAAAGATCCTATGTGCAAAACGATAAATTTTATCAATAACATCGACGATGAATAAAAAGAGCGTTAAGAAGAAAAATTATAAAATCCACTAGGATAAAAAATGAAAATATTAATTTTATTTTTTGATTCTTTGAATATAGAACATTCAGGATAAATACATTGTCAAATGTTTCATTTGGATATTTAATGTTCAGCTTCTTTCTTTTTAGCAAACAAATATAACTTAATTCTTTCCCTGAAGTAATTATTTTCTGGCTTGCGAAAAAAAAAAAAAATCTCTCTTCTGTTACAATTTTATTTCAGTTTTGCTGCGTGTGTGTCTTCTACCTATATTTCAGTAAAATATTTTTATTACAACTTGGCATTAATTTACTTTGTAAATCGCTTGTCTACTTTTATTTTAATATTTATAAAAATGACAAATAATATAATTTAAAAAGAAACTAAAATATATATCGTATCTGTTGCCAAAATTTAAGAAAGTATATGATAAATTTAAATGTGTCTCTTACTTAAGATTTAAATTCCGTTAAAAAAAAAAAAAAAAAAAGAAAGAAAAAGAAAAGAAAGAAAAAGAAAAGAAAACGTAAAAAAAAAAAAAACTTTGTGCAAAACGATAAATTTTATCACAATTTCTTTTTAAAATTCAGTTGGAGAAATTTGTTTCTCGGATGAAAAAAAAAAATTATCTTTAAAACAATAAAGTATATCAATAACGCCAAAGATGAATAAATAAAAGCATTCATGAGAGAAATTATAAAACACACTGGATAAAAAAATATCTATATTCATTTTATTTTTCTTCTTTTAATATAAATCACTCAGGAATAAATATATTGCTAAGCGTGCTGTTTGGTTATTTAATTTGTAGTTTCTTTCCTCTTCAAAATCAAATCTAACATAATTCTTACCCTGAAGTAATTATGTATCGCTATCGAAATAAAAAGTTTCTCCCCTTTATTATATTATATTTTAGTTTAGTTTTGATGCATGTGTTTTTTTCTATTTATATTTCAGTAAATTATTTTTATTACGTAACTTGACACTAATTTGACTTTCTAAATTATGTTTTTGCCATTTTTTGAAAAGGAATATTAATAAACATGACAAATACTTTCATTTTTCAGAGATATATAACAAGTTTCTTATCTGTTGCCACTTTTTAAGAAAATATATTATAATTTTAAATATGTCTCTTTTAAATCAGTTGAAGAAATTTGTTTCTCATAGAAAAAATAGCATTACATGCAAAACAATAAAATATATCAATAAAAAACGGAGACGAAAAAAATAAAAAAGACATTAAGAAGGAAAATTATAAAACTTACTTGGATAAAAAAGTGATAATTATAATTTTTTTTTTTTCAATATAGCAATATAGTATACTCACGACAAATACATCGTCAAATGTTTTCTTAGGATATTTAATGTTTAGCTTCTTTCCTTTTATAAAACAAGTATAACTTAATTGTCACCACGAAGTATCTACTTCTGGTTAACGAAGTTAAAAAATTCTGCCTTGTGTTACAATTTTATTTCATTTTTGTTGCGTGTGTATTTTCTGTCTATATTTTAGTAAAATATTCTCAGTATATCTATATTTTAGTAAAATATTTCTGCAACTTGACACTAATTTGACGTTCTATATTGATTTTTTACCGGTTTTATAAAAGGAATATTCAAATCATGACAGATACTTTAATTTTTCTGAGAAATAAAACAAGTATGTTATCTGTTGACACTTTTAAATAAGTATATTACAATTTAAAAATTTTCTCTCAATTAGAATTTTTAAGTTCAGTTGTAGAAATTTGTCCCTCAGAGAGAGAAAAAAAAAATCTTATGTGCAAAACGTTAAATTATATTTATAACACCGACGATGAATAAACTGGATATTAAGGAGGGAAATTATAAGAACCACTAAGACAGAAGAGTATAATTATTAATTTTATTTTTTGATTCTATTAATATAGAACATGCGGGATAAATATATTTTCACGTGTTTTGTTTGGATATTTAACGTTTAGCTTCTTCCCTATGATAAAACAACTGTAACTTAATTCTTACCCTGAAGTAATTATTTCTCGGTAACTAAATAAAAAATTACTCTCCTATGCTACAATTTTATTTCCTTTTTGCTGCATGAGTTTTTTCTATCTATATTTCACTAAAACATTTTTATTACAACTTGGCATTAATTTGAGTTTTTAAGTTATTTTTATACCTTTATTTTAATATTCATAAAAATAATATAACTAATAATAAGAAATATAATTTTAAAGGAAAATGAAACATATATCGTATATGTGTCCAATTTTAAAGGAAGTATATTACATTTTTAAATCTTCCTCTTAATTAAGATTTAACTTCAGTTAAAGAATTTTTTTCCGTCAAAATAAATAAATAAATAAATAAATTATATGTGCAAAATGATAAATTATATCGATAACTTCGACGATGAATAAAAAGAGCGTTAAGAAGGAAAATTATAAAACCCACTAGAATGAAAAAGGAAAAAAAAATCATGTTTTTTGTTTATTTCTTTAAATACATAGCATGTGGGATAAATACTCATACTTTGTCAAAAATTTCTTTAGGATATTTAATCTTTAACTTATTTCCTCTTAAAAAACAAATTTTACTTAATTCTTACAATGAAGTAATTATTTCTCGCTACCGAAATAAGAAGTTTCTATATCTATATTTCAGTTCATACTCTCTAAAATATTTTCACTATAACTTTATTTTAATTTTATTTTCTAAATGGTATTTTAATGATGCCGTTCTTTTTAATAAATTTTTCATAAACCTGGCAAATACTATAATTTTTCAAAGAAGTAAAACATGTATTTTATCTCTTGCCGCTTTTAAAGGTAAATCTTTCTCTTAATTAAGATTTAAATTCAGATGAAAAAAAATTGTTTATTGTAAAAAAGAAAAACATTTTTATGTCTAAATTGTTAAATTATGACACTTACTAAAACAATGAATAAAAAAGGGCTTTTAGATTTCAAATTACAAAATCCACCAGGATTTTAAAAAAAGAAAAAAAATGAAAACTTCTCGGTTTGTTCTATATTGTTACCAATCTAGAATATTCAGGAATAAATTCACTGTTGAATGTCTTATTTGATTAATAAATTTATAGCTATCTTCCTCTTCAAAAATAAATGTAGCTTATTTCTTACCTTGATGTAATTATTTCTCGCTGCCAAAATAAAATGTTCTCCTACTTTTCTGCTAACAATATTTCAGTCTATATTCTAAAATATTTTCATTACAACTTTAATTTGAATTTCTAAATTGCATGTGTACAGTTTTTAAACAAATTTCTCAAAATGAACAAGGCGAATACTATAATTTTTATGAGAAGTAAAACATGTACATTATATGTTGTCTTTCTTAAAATAACACATAGAAATTTTATATTTTTCTGTTAATTAAGATTTAAATTCAACAAAATTATTTTTATTCTCGAGGAAATAAAAAAAAATTCTTATCTGTAAAATAATAAATTACATCTATTACCACCGGTGAATAGAAAGGTCATTCAGAAGGAAAATTATAACACACTAAGATAAAAAATGAAAATTATTCATTTTAATTTCACTTCTTTCAATATAGAATATTCAATATCAAATGCACTACCAAACGTTTTGATCGATTATTTAATTTATGGACTCTTTCTCCTTCGAAAACACATTTAACTCAATTCTTGCCCTCAAGTAATTATTTCACGCTGCTGCGATAAAAAAAAAAAAAATCCTGTTTCTTTGTATGTTTCTTTTTTCTATTTAAGTAAAATATTTTCATTACAACTTCATATTAATTTTGACATTCTAATTTTTTTTAACTAATTTTTTTTTAAAGTTTTTAAAAAAGTTTTAAAAAAATCATAATCATAACAAATACTATAATTCTTTTAGATAGCTTTCATTACAAAAAGCTACCTTTTGCAGCCGTTCGGTGGAAAGCAATTCCAAAACATTTTGGTATATTTTCACTGATCATGACACCCAGACCCCCAAACCACCCTCCATTCAAATGTTCATATATATATATATATCTGACATATGTCATGCTGTAACTCTCTTATTTATGAACCGATTTGGATGTGACTGAGTATTTTTATAGGACATAGTAAGGTCTCGACCGCGTTCGTAGGCCAGTTTCATCCGTCATCTTGTTTCAAAATGGCGGCCAGTTAAAAAATTTTAAATTTTTAAAAATTCTAAAAGATGTACAAAAAATTATAATTTGAAAAAATTGTTTCTTTTAAGTGTTAGAACGTGATACAAGGATTCTGGAACGTTTTTTTTTTTCTGTTTTTGCTGTATCTTAAAAAATGGCTGAGATAGGTCAGTTTGAAATTGTAGGGTGGCTGAGATTTTGAAACAATCTGATATTTGTTATGCTGTAACTCTCGTATTTATGAACCGATATGAATGTGACTGATCATTCGTACAGAACATACGAAGGTCTCGACCGAGTTCGTTGGCCAGCTTCATGCGCCATCTTATTTCAAAATGGCGGCAAGTTAGATAAAAAAAAAAAAAAATCAAAAATCAAAAAGATGTATAAAAAATTATAAATTGAAAAAGTTGTTTCCGTTAAGTGTTTAATCGTGATACAAGGATTCCGGAACATTTTTTGTTTTGGCTTTATCTTAAAAAATGGCTGAGATGTGGCAGTTTAAAATTCTAGGATGGCTGACATTTTGAAACAATCTGATTTTTGTTATCCCGTAACAAAAACTGCTGGAATTTGCATTCAAGTTCAGTATTAACGAAAACCGGGATTGAATTTTCTATAATCGAGTTCCAAGAAATTTAGCTTTGGGTGTTCGAGTAAAATGAGTTGAATTTTTAAAAACATGGACTATGAAAGCTACCTTTTCCTTCAGGTACAGGCCGGAAGGACTTTTTTGAAACGAAATACATAATTTCCTGTTGCCATATTTTTTAGGAAATATATTAAATTTTAAATATATCTGTTAAGATTTAAATTAGAGAAGATGTTTGTTTATTGAGAATGGCAAAATATTCTTATATGTAAAACGATAAATTGGAACACTAACGCTGGCGAAGAATAGTAGGAAAATCGTTGAGAAGGAAACTTAAAAAAAACCCTTAGGATATGAAACTTTTCCGATTTAATTTTGGTTTCTTTCAATGTAGAACATTCGGGTTATAAATATGCATCCAAACAATCCTTTCGATTATTTACTTATTTCCGTTTAGAAAACAAGTTTAACTCAATTCTTACCCTCAAACCCAGTAGCAGAATTTTCTGTGTTAATTGATCTGCAGCAAACAAAAATTTATCTGCGACCCAAGAATGCCAGACCAAGCTTGCCATCATAAGAAATTACAATAAACTCTTAAAATAAGCAAAATTTGTATTTACAAAGAAAGCATAAAAAGAAAATACAATAAATCTAGAGACAAAAAAGAAATTTCAGCAATTTTTCATAGCCCAGAATTTTATTTTAAGCTGTTATATTGATCTGCAAAGTCTAAAATAATCTGCAACGCTGCTGCCGTGCTGCACTGTTTCTGTTACTGAGCCCTCAAATAACTATTTCTTACTAACGCAATAAAAAATTTCCCTCTCTTTATATTTTTTCTATTTCAGTCAAATATTTTCGTTACAAATTGACATTACTTTTGATCTTTTTAATTTTTCTAAAACTTTTATTAAACACATTATTCATAATCATAATAAATACTATAATTCATCTGCGAAATGAAATATGTATCTGTTATCTGTCACTACATTTTCAGAAATATATTAAATTTTAAATATTTCTCTTAAGATTTAAATTAGTTGAAGATGTTTGTTTATCGAGGAAAACAAAACATTCTTACATTTAAAACGATAAATTGCATCACTAACGCTGGCGATGAATACAAAAGTCGGTGAGAAGGAAATTTATAAAGTCCCCTAGGATATGAAACTTTAAAAAAAAAAAAAAAAAAAATTCTGTGTAGAGCATTCAGGATTAAATAAACTGCCAAATGATACATTCGATTATTAACATCTTTCCTTTAAAAAAAAAAAAAAAAAATGTAACTCAAGCCTTACTAACAAGTAGCTATTTCTTGTAACCGCGAAAAAAAAGAGAAAAAAATCTCCCTCGCTGTATTTTTTCCATTTCGGTAAAATATTTTCGCTACAAATTGCCATTAATTTTGATTTTCTAAATCATTTTTTTTTACCAGTTATTTAATGAATTTTCCATAAGTATGACGAGTACTACATTTTTCCTCAGAAGTAAAATACGTATCTTATTACTTTTTTAGGAAATGTATTAATTTTTAAATATCTCTCTTAATTAAGATTTAAATTTTGTTAAGGAATTTGCTTCTCAAGAAAAGCAAAATGGTCTTATGTGTGAAACGATAAAATTCATTATTAATGCTGACGATGAATGAAAAAGACGTTGAGAAGGAAAATTATAAAACCCACTAGGAATTTTTTTATATTTTTTTTTCTTAGAATATAGAGCATTCAGGACAATTACATTGTCGGCTGTCTCGTTTGGATATTTAATTTATAGTTTCTTGGAAAACAAATTTAACTTGATTCTTACCCCGAAATAATTATTTCTCGCTACTGAAAAAAAGAAAGCTCCTCCGCAATTTTTTTTCTTTTCGTCTTTATTTTAATAAAGTCGTTTTATTACGATATAATATAATTTGATCTTCTAAATTGATTTATTGTTTGTCTGAAATCAAGAAATCTTTTCAATTAGATATGAACTACATAACATATCGAATAGTTTTTACTTTATCATAATACTTTACTTAATCGTTTAACTTTATCGTAGCAATTTATTCGGATTATTATAAATATGAGAAGTGTTATTAATTTAAAATAATAAATAAAAACTTATCTTATATGCTGTTATGTATTTTTAGGAGTCCTTTAATTTTTGAATATCTGTTTTAATTAAGATTTAAATTCAGTTGAAATTTCTTTCTAGAAGAAAGCTAAGTATTTTTATGTGTAAGACGACAAATCGTATCACTACCGCCGACGATGAACGATAAGCCGATGAGAAGAAAAGTTATTAAGCCCGCTAGGATATGAAACTTTTTCGTTTTAATTTTTGTTTCTTTCAATGTAAAACATCCAGGATTAAATACGTTACCAAATGATTTGTTCGATTATTAGCTTCTTTCCTTTTAGAAAAAAAAAAAATTAGCTCAATTCTCATCCTCAAGTAATTATTTATCACTACAGCAATTTGAAAAAATAAAAATCCTACCTCTTTCTATTTTACTTACCCATCATACGTAGTATAGGGTAAATCTTGTAATCGTTTTGGAAATCGAAAAAAAAAAAAAAATTGACGGATTTACACGTTTCAGACACTGGAGATTCCGAAAAACATATTTTTAGAAAAAAAAAAAATTGCCGTTCGTCTGTCTGTGTGTCTGTGTGTGTGTCTGTAAACGTTCTATCTCCCGAACAAATTGAGAAAGAGACTTGAAATTTGGTATGTAATAATGGGAAGAAGCTTATTGAATTTCAGTAACCTCGATTATCCGGAACTATTTTTTTCGGACTCTCGAAATATTCGTTCTGATAAAAGATGTATAAAAATTTTCGAAATTGTTTATTTTAAGGATAAAAGACAATAAAAAAAAACATAAATTTTGCATAAAGAATGAAGTCGATCGGATAATTAGTTGCCGAGATATTTGTAATCTTATTTTCTGCACTCTCCGATTTTTCATGACCCTGTATTTCAATCAAATTTCAATTCAAATATATATTTTAATTGGAAATGAAACGCTTAATCCGTTAGTTAATATGATTATCAATTTTGGAGTTATAAGGATGTTTCTCTTATGCAATTCAGTAATAGAGCATTTAAAGTTTATGACGTCATCAAGCCACGATTTTATTCGAATTGCAATGCATTTTATTAATAGTTTACACATGTTTTATTCTCATATTTTATATTATATCCATGGTGGGTAAGTATTATGGTGGCCCCAAACGACTAGTTTTCTATTTTAGTCAAATAATTTTAATTACAAATCACATCAATTTTAACCTTCTAAATCGTTTTTTTTTTTTTTTTTTTTTCCCATAAATATGAAAAAAATACTATAATTTTTCTCATGCATAGAATACGAATCTTATCTATTGTCATTTTTATTAACTATCTGACTTAATAAAGATTTAGATTTAGTTAAAATAATTTGTTTGTCGAGGAAATCTAACTATTCTTGTGAGTGAAACGATGAGAAGAAAGTCCAGCCAGGATATGAAAGTTTTTCATTTTATTTTGTGTTTCTTCCAATGTAAAAAACATTCAGGATTAAATACACTGACAAAAGCTTCGTTATAGCTTCTTTCCTCTTAGAAAACAAATTTAATTTATTCGGTACTTTTATGTTAGCCAGGTGCCAGTGATCGCCAAAAAATTTTTATTCTCACCAACCCTTTTTTTTCTCGCCAATCTTTTAATATTAACCAATAACAAATAGCCAACATTTTAACATTGAAATGTAATATCTTAAAATTTTTACTTAAAAATAGCTATAATCATGATAAAATACGTAAAAACGAACATATCAGTACAAACAACAAAATCCCACGTAGTCGGGTCTATAATGATTCAGCCTAGCCCATTAAAAAAAAAAAAGTTAAAATAAGATATAACATAAGCTAGAAACATTTTGTTTCATAATGAAAGCATCGTATCTAATTTTATACCCACAAAAATAAAAACTTATGTTGTATAAGATCCCAAAATCTTTTAATATCATTTAGAATTTGTAAAAATGTATCTTTAGTTGTTAGAATCGTTGCTCAATGAATCGTTAGTTTCTTGGAATTCAAATGATGCCAATTAAAACAAGATTTGGCGAATTATCACTGGCGCTCAGCTAACGTAAAAGTACCTTTAATTCTTACCCTGAAGTAATTATTCATTGCTATCGAAAAAAAGCTTTTTCTTGTATTTATTTATTTTAGTAAAGTAGTTTCATTACAACATAGCAGTAATTTGACTTTCTAAATTACCTTTCTTTAGTTTTCCTTTACTTTTATCCTAAAATCAAGCAGTCTTTGCTAGTGCAATAAAAAGATTCGATATGAATATACAATATAAAAAAATATATATAACTTATTGATTTGTTAATTGTTATTGTAAAAATATTAATTTTTTTCCATGTTGCTGATGTATTTAAACCTAATTACATAGGCAAACATTATACCTGTTAATGTCACAACAAAGTAGTCAGTAAAGTCTTATCTATTTCCTTTAAAAATATAAAGAAGAAAAACAGAAAAAAAATCACATAATTTAATTGATCTGCATATATTGTTATTTCGTATATTCCATTTTTGTTGGGAAGTTCACTACATATTCAAGCACTGTTTTTCCTAAATATAACAGGTAATAAAAGATTTTAATAAGAATGTAAAATAGATACCTTATATTATTATACCTTTTTTCCTAATTAATACTTTAAAAGTATAACAATTATTCTTTTTAAATAAATTTCAAATTCAATTAGTTTATTTATTTAACGAAGAAAAATATTCTTAAATGGAAGGCAAAAATATCATATTATTCTAAAAGATATAGCTTAAATTTTCTGACAGTTAATGAAAAAAAAATAATAATAATAGAGGAAAGAGCAAAGATTATTTGAAGAAAATATTGAAAGATAGTCTTTTTATTTTTTTCTCCTTGTATATAAAACAATCAATAATAAGTGCTTCGACAAATGATTCTTTTGGTTATTTAATGTATAGCTTTTTTTTTCCGCCAGTTAAAACGAATCTAACATTATTTCTTACCCTGAGGGCATCATTTCTCAGTGTTTAAAGATTTTTTTTAATTTTTCCTGCTTATTATTTTCTATTTCCTTTTATTTATTTTAATAAAATATTTTTGCTACAAATTGACATTTCTAGGACCTCCTAAGTTGATATTATATATGGAAAAATTAAATCGTTTTTCGTATTCTATTTGAAATAATTAGTATATAGCCTTAAAAAAAGAAATAATAAAAAAAAAAACTAAATTACAATATAATTTAACACTTAATTGATTATTCTGTTAACAATATTATTCAATTCCATTTTCAATTATTAAACATACTTTAAAACTATTGGAGGTAATGTAAAATTAGAAAGATCGTGTATACCGGTCATGAAAAATATCACAGATTATGTCAGTCAGTCATGAAAAAGTAAGCGGTTTTTGTCAGACACTAACAAAAAATATCAAGCACTTTGGCAACTGGATTAAAACGTTGAACAAAGGCTTACATTATTCAATCTTTCTCCACTTACAAAAGGAATGTCTCCATTGATGTTAAACTTTTTTTTATTCAAAATATCCTTATTGTTATAGATGAAACCTAAAAGGATATAAAACTGTGCCATATTTCTTTCCTATCCGTTTCGTGCATTTATTTATTATTTTTTAATAGACATATTCGTTCAAAAGAAAAAATTTAAAGTACATACTTTTACATATAGGTATAATTATAATTTATTGATTCTTAGCCTAATTTTCAAGCATGCACTTTATTTCTTACAGCTCTTTTCATTTTTTTTAAGTATAACAAATAATATAAACTTTTACGGAAAATAAATTATATTCTATATTTTTATTCTAAATAAATGCATTTATCTTCCTTTTTTAATAAAAATTTAAATTAATTAAAAAAATTATTTCTGGAGGTAATATCCGTAAAATCAAGATAAAATAATTATATACTAAATAAACGTAATAATGAATGCATTGAGATGTAAAGGATAAAACGTACTCGGGGGGGGGGGGGGTATTTTTTCTCCTTTGAAACCAGAACATCTAGGAATAAACAAGTCGCTGAACAATTAGTCTAGTTATTTAATTTATAATTTCCTTAATTTACAATAACGGAAAAATTAAATTAATTTTTACTATGTAGTAATTATTTCTCGATATCGAAACATTAATTTTTGTATTCTTCATAATTTTATTTTGTTAAGAAAATTTTGTTATAGTTTGACACTAATTAGAATTTTTTTTTTTTTTTTAAGCGTCAAAATAACTAATATTTTCATATATTTGCAATGGTACGGGGAAAGATGGTGGTTAATAGACAGAAATTGTGCTACAAATGCATTATTTAATTAAAAATTGGATTCTGCTGGTTGCTAATAGTGATTATCACTTTAATTAATAATTAAACTCATCAAAATTTGCGTTATTTATCGGCCAAATTACCGTTGATGGACTATGTAAAATAATTGCTTTCGAAGTTATTATTATAGTTAAATATAATGACATAAACAAAATAATACATCAAATTCAATCATTGCTAGTAAAAATATACATCCGCCAGCGATAATTTGGCTGATGACCTCGAAAGATTTCGCGATGGTGCGGAGAAAGATTGTGGCTAACAGACAGAAATGGTGCTAGAAATTCATTATTTAATTAAATTCTTATTTCGGCTAATTGCTATCAGTGATTCTCATCTTAATTAATGAATAAATTCATCTAAATTTGCGTTACATATTGGTCAAGCTACCGTCGATGGACTATGTAAAGGAATTTTTTTCGACGTTATTTGTTATATTTAAATCTAATTACATAAACAAAATGATAGATCAGTCATTGCTAATCAAGATATATGTTCTCCGACGATAATTTAGCCCATGATCTTGAAAGAGTTCACGATAGTACGGGGAAAGATAGTTGCTAACAGATAGAAATGGTGCAAGGAATATATTATTTAGCTAAAAAATTAATTTGGTAATTGTTAGTAAATGATTCTCACCTTAATTATTGAATAAACTCATCGAAATTTGCGTTGATTGAATATGTAAAGGAATTGTTTTATGTTTTCGAAGTTATTTCTATAATTAAATCTAATTCCAACAAACAAAATAATAGATGAAATTCACTTATTGCTAATAAATGTATAAATAACCTGTTTTTGAAGTTATTGTCATAGTTAAGTCAAATTACGTAAGCACAATAAGAGATGTAATTCATTTATTGCTAGTAAAGATATAAATGTTCTGTTTTGGGTGTAATAGTTAAATATAATTACATAAATAAAAAAGAAATACACCAAACTCGTTTTTAGCGTTCTCAAAAAATGTCAAAATAAATTTTTAAACAAATTGTATTATGCAATATGCATTTTATACATGTACATTTAATTTTTTTTTCTTATAATAGCTCGCTGTTTTTTTAATATATTTTTTTACAGGCATCAAATTAATATTATCCTTTCACAGGAAATAAAATACCCAACTTATTCATTATATATATTTTTTAGAAATATAACTTAAAAATATAACATTTATTTTTTAATTAAAACTTAAATTCAATTAAATAAATATGTTTCTGAAAGAAATGAAAATATTCCTAAGTATGAGACGATAAATTATATTAGATTGCTCTAACAGTAAATAAAAAAGGAAAACAATAAAATGTACTGGAAGAAAAAAATGAAAAGTATTATTTTAGTTTTTTGCTTCTTTCAATAAAGAATATTCAAGAATAAATAAGTCGTCAAATGATTCTTTTGATTATTATATTTTTTAGTTTCTTTCATTTACGATAACGAACCTAACTTAATTCTTACCCTCGAGTAATCTCTTGTATTTCCCAAGATTAAGTGTTTTTTTTTTTTTTTTTTTTTTTTTTTTTTTTTTTTTTTAAATGTTAAATTTTTTCAGTTTTATTTTTCTTTTATTTCCATTATCTCTCTATTTCAATGAAATGTTTTCATTGTTGTTTAACATTCACATATTTTTCTATCTTACATTTTTAGTTAGCAGAAATATTATCACACAATAAAAAAAAGACAAATATTTCTTAATCTACGAAAATATAATATAAGCACGTACGAATATATACAATAAATAACCTCTTCCGAGTTACCCATGATTCCAAAAAGCGTTCGTTATTTGTAGAAACCTCAAAAAGTAATATACTTTCGACATTTAAAGACTCACGAGCAGGGAAGACCGAGCTATGCTCGGTCAAAATTAAGTTTCAGTTCAAATATCATGACCCATGACCAAAATGACCCACTAATTGAATTTTCTCGAACATGTGACTTAGTCCAACAGTCTTCTCGTGCCGGAAAACCATAGGATTCAAAATTTGGTGTAAATTGTGCCGCTTTTTAGATATTGACCCACAATGACCCAGAAATGACCCACTAATCGAATTTTCTCGAACGTGTGACCTAGTCTAATGATTTTCGCGTGCCCGAAACTCGTAAAATACAAAATTTAATCAAAATCGTTAGAGCCGTTTTTTAGATAAAATTAATTTAAAATGACCCCCTAATCGAAAGTTCTCGAACATGTGACCCAGCGCAATAGTCTTCTCGGGCCCGAAAATAGTCGGATACAAAATTTCGTCAAAATCGTTTGGACCGTTTTTTAGATACAATTAGCTTGACCATGACGCAAAATGACCCACTAATTGAATTTTCTCGAACATGTGACCTAGCCCAACAGTCTTCTCGTGCCCGGAAACCATTGAATGCAAAATTTAGTGTAAATTGAGCCGCTTTTTAGATCTTGACCCACAATGACCCAGAAATGACCCACTAATCAAATTTTCTCGGACATGCGACCTGGCCTAATGCTTTTATCGTGCTCGAAACTCGTAGGACACAAAATTTAATCAAAATCGTTAGAGCCATTTTTTAGATAAAATTAATTTGACCCGCGTTGACCCAAAAATGACCCACTAATCGAAAGTTCTCGAACATGTGACCCAGCCCAATTGACTTCTCCTGCCCGAAAATGGTCGGATACAAAATTTCGTCAAAATCGTTTGAACCGTTTTTTAGATACAATTAGCTTGACCATGACCCAAAATGACCCACTAATTGAATTTTCTCGAACATGTGACCTAGCCCAACAGTCTTCTCGTGCCCAAAAACCATTGGATGCAAAATTTAGTGTAAAGTGAGCCGCTTTTTAGATCTTGACCCACAAATGACCCAGAAATGACACACTAATCGAATTTTCTCGGACATGCGACCTAGCCCAATGCTTTTATCGTGCTCGAAACTCGTAGGACACAAAATTTAATCAAAATCGTTAGAGCCGTTTTTTAGATAAAATTAATTTGACCCGCGTTGACCCAAAAATGACCCACTAATCGAAAGTTCTCGAACGTGTGACCCAGCCCAATTGACTTCTCATGCCCGAAAATGGTCGGATACAAAATTTCGTCAAAATCGTTTGAACCGTTTTTTAGATACAATTAGCTAGACCATGACCCAAAATGACCCACTAATCGAATTTTCTCGAGCATGTGACCTAGCCCAATGGTTTTCTGGTGCCCCAAAACGGTAGGATACGAAATTTCGTCAAAATCGTTAGAGCCGTTTTTAAGATAATTTTTGCATATATATATATATATATATATATATATAACCACCCACAAGATTTGCTCGTATTAGAATATATGATTTATAAAAACAAAGTTTCTTTTGCTGCTTCTGATTTTCGGAAACGTTTCCTAGCAGTTTTTATAATGTATTAATTTTCTCAAACCGGAATATCGGTTTTTCGAATGCTATCATGGTTAGGATAGGAGCATGATTTTTTCTATTATTATTCACTGATCACTGTAAAAAAAAAAAAAAAAAAAAAAAAAAAAGTCATTATACTTCATATCCATAATTCTTGCTGTGTGAGTATGCTATTTAAATTAATGTACAGAGTGATTATAATTAAATTTGCACTTTCAAAATGCTAAAAGAACCACTGGTAAGAATGACCAGACTACAGGTATACTCAGATATTTCATCTGAGTATACCTGAAGCAATGAGAAATTTTTTTTTGAGAAAAAAATTTGAAAAGTGGACCAATAGATGGCGCTGTACTCGTCATAAAATACTAATTAAGAAACGTGACATGCTCTTGTGGCTCTCTTTGTCGGTCTTCGGGCCAAAACCGCTTCTTAAACCCTTTAATATCCGGAATATCTTCAATGCAATTGCCACACAGTTGCCGTTCTTATAAAAAAGCTTCACAAGCAGAGCCCGATCCTTCAATGATAGAGTCATGACTACCTTCTGAGACGCAGAATAACAGGAACTGCATCTTTCCCGACTTTTTATCACAAGTGTAATGTGTAGTGCGCATGTCACGTCTTTTAATTAGCATCTTATGACGAGTACAGCGCCATCTATCGGTCTACTATTGAACATTTTTTTCTTTCGAAAAACAAATTCCCTTTGCTTCACGTATACTCAGATGAAATAGCAGGTCATTACGACCAGTGGTTCTTTTTTTACATCCTTTTGAAAGTGCAACTTTAGTTATGATTATAATTAAAGTTGCCCTTTCAAAAGCCTGTAAAAAAAGAAATGTATATAAACTCTGTATTATAATGATATAGAAGAAAGTTTTGTGATGGTCACAACATACAATTTTTAAACATATTCTTGGCACATCTGTTAACAATATTCAATACTGCCTGCTTTTAATTTAAAAGTACAATTGCATTTTCTGAAACTCAAAGGGGTTTTTTTTTTTTGCTGACACTGATGTTCGGAAATGTTTCCGAGTAGATTTTATAGTGTATTGATCAGTTTTTTTCAAACTGGAATGTCGGTTTTTATGATGCAATCAATTCTCAATTAAACATTTTCAGCTGCGTAATTGAATTTATGCATTCAAGAGTAACAAAATAATATTGATTTTAACATTACACTAGTTGACCTCTTTTCTTATGCTCGACTTATATTTTACATCAAACCACAAAACAGTTCAATCTAAACAAATTTTGCTATCTAACCCGAATTATTTCATTAATATGCTTTCACGTTTTCCTATCTTTTTCTCTAAACTTATATTTACAAAAAATAGAAAGTATTAGCTATCGACAATTTTTAAATGATTTCCATCAAAAATTCTGTCAACAGACTGATAATGCAATCTAATTTGATACTGTGCCAAGATGAGCACTTTTTCGGAGAAAGGTGCTTATAGAATAAAACATTTCCACACACATTAAAGATTGGTGCGCTTCTGTTATTCAAACATTTTGCTGCAAAGTGTTTATTTTATAATTAATTATTTCTGCTTAAAGGCACGAGAAAAGTTTGAAAAGACGAAAATTGACTGGAGTTTGATCGGGGAGTAGGAAGACTAAATAATTTAGACTATTACTTATTTTTGCATTTGTTTATTTTTGTTTTATAAAAATGAAAACAAATTCTGCCAGACGCTTAAAAAGTTAAAGATTTCTCTTCGGAGGTACCGCCTGTCTGTGCGGCTAAACATTTAAGGCTCGTTCGACCGTGATTTTAGGAATTTTCCTATCGGACCAACAATTACGACATTCTTAAAGGTTCAAACATTATTATAATAATTTTTAATGCAGTTTTTCGTCATTTCAAACCTTTCTTTTCTCCTTAAAACTCCATCTTGCGTGCACACACATAGACACGCATACACAACTCTCTCTCTCTCTCTCTCTCACACACACACACACACACGCACACACACACACACAAACACACATGTATATATACATTACTTTTATTCAGATACAAGGTTTTCCATAAGGCATAGCTAGTTCCAGCATGCTGTCAGATTTATATCTTTATTTCTATGAAAGAAAGTTTATTAAAAATAATATTTAGATCAATAGATATGTAGACGACATAATTATTTTTTCTCCTAATGATAATCAATCACTATATCTTCTTACAGAGTATCCTTCTAATCTAGAACTTAGTACTACCTATTTATTTATGGATGTTAATAAATACTATTATTTCTGATAATACTCCAACATTCAATAATTATGATAAACGTAATGATTTTCATTTAATGTTATTAATTATACTATATTTAATTCCTGTGCACATATGTCAGTTTTCAGAAATATTATTCTAAATCGCTGCAACCGTATTAAACGTTTAAGTTCCTCCCATTTTATAAGGCCAAATTTATAAAAATTAAAACATACATAATTGTCGATATAATTATTCCGCTTCTTTTATTTCTTCATGTATCATACATTAAATATTCACCTTATTTTACCAGTTTGGACATTAAATGTGTATAAAAAGGTATAAAATCAGAATCAATATTATGGAGGGTGGGCGTGGATTGCTGAAAAAAAAAAAACCTTTTTTAAAAAATCCAAAAAAGTAAAAATTTAATCATTTTTTTTCCCTAAAATTGTGAAATTGAAAATGCCACTACGGACGGTTTGGGACTGCTAAAAAAAGTAAAAATGAAATATATAATTAAAAATTAAAAAATATATGGGTGTCATTCATGTAACACAATCATTACATAATGACATTACATACATAATGACTTCTCATACATGGTTACACATTTTCACCTCTTTAAATTATCACTTTAAAATATTAATTTATCATTTACATATTCATCTCCCATTTTCTTTTTCTATCTATATTTCAATTTAATATTATATTCTTTATCTATTCAATTTTCAAGTCATGATCTACATTTATATCTTTCCATATTATCTAATACTATTAATTATTGTTTACTACAATATTATTCCCCTTTTAATCTTCATATCATTTTATATCTACATTTACAATTACAATAATAACAGCAATAATCTGTAGTATATTGCTCCTCTTTTTAAAGATAGATGGAAACACCAGATCCTCTCTCCTTTTATTTTATTCTTTTCCTCATCATTCTGCATTTCCTATTGCAGATAATGTGAAATTGCATAAATGTCTCATTTTCCCAAAAGTAGGTTGGTTTTAACTTAACTTCTCTTTTTAAGTAACTTGATGTGTAAGTCGATTACAAAAAACATAATTGTCGGTAGTTATTTTTATTAAGAATATAAACTAATGTTTTGCATAGATATGCAAAACATTCATTTGTAGCTTACCATCTTTCTTAATTTTTAACGCCCTCGGTTACATCGTGCCTTTGGATAAATCGAACGTTCTTGACATGTTCAATATAACAAAGACGCTTGTGTTCTTTCAGATATTAGCACAAAGAATACAATAAAAACTGCGTAAGATATCCAGCATCAGTGTAACCGTTTTCCCATAAACTTAAACAGATGGCGAATTTATAAAGGTACTAAATTTATCATATATATATATATATATATATATATATATATTGTATATAAATTTATCATACCAAATCATATTTGGTGCACATTTAAAAAAGTTAATCTGAACAGGTGAACAACATACAAGGGTGTTGAACTTAGCAGGCTTTACTGTATTATTTATTTAAATTATTAATTCAAACGCATTATGCTTAAATATCATAATCGGAAAATAAGCGTAAAAATAAAATATTTAATTTAGTTTTATCTGCATTTTGAATTTCTAGGCCATGATAAATTCTTGTTTACTTCGGGTCGTTAGACTTCTGAGACCTAATAGTGGTGTTTTATAGCCACCCAAGTTCATCTTCTTTTCAGTTCAGGAAATTTTTTCTTCTTTCTTTCTTTTCAAATTTTGAATTTTAATTCAAAATAAATTTTTAATAAATACATTTTAACAGAAATTAATTAATTAATATTAATTAATTAACTAATTAATATTAATTACTAATTTGAAAGAAATTATTTTAATTTCATAATTTTCAGCTTTTAAAAATCAAAAGTCGAATGTAACTGAATAATAAACATGTGAATTTTAACATTCCTAACTAAACGTAATACCGACAGATAGTTGAAAAATAATTTAAAATTACTTATATCCAGGGGTTGGAAAAACTACTTTTTTATTGTAGTGAACTACAACTACAACTACTTTATCGAAAATGTAGTTAACTACAACTACAACTACATGTTTTAAAAAGTAGCGACTCTACATACTAATTTTCAAAAGTAATCACTACTTCGCTACTTTTAGATTTTGTCAAATGGTTCCATTTACACTATTAAATTGAAGACGTGGATTAAATAATAAAGTGACCCCTCGTTATATTGCGTGTACCGAGATACAATTAAATAAATGCAACATAACCGAGGGCATTAAAAAAAATTAAAACAAGTGGGTAAGTGTGATCGAAGATCACTCAAAGGGTTTCGTTTAATATTCCTTTCCAAAACACTTTATCCTTTTCTTTAATAAATCCAAATACATTTATAAAAAAAAAAAAAAAAAGTAAGTTATGTTTTTTATTAAGTAAAACTTTACCGGTCTATTTTTTCATTTTTTTCGAATATCTAAACCAGCTGGATAGCGGGCCAAGCCCGCTATTATATTCTGTCGTAACAATATCCGTCATACGGACTAAATGCAATATTTAAAAAAATAATTTCAAAATTAAACAAATTGTACACTTTCAAAATGTTAAAATATGCGAATATTTCTATAATCGGATTTTTATCACGATTCAATATGTTTCTCAAACTCATATATTTACTATTCTCTATTATTTATATTGATACTCGCTTTGTATTATTCTCAAACATTTGAAAAATTCGTTAAACTTCTCATATGACGTCAGATCTTCTTTTTAATTCTCTAATGACGTGATATTAATCTGCTTTGTGTACTTACACATACTCATACTCCTTGTATTATTGAGAAATCTTAGACCATTTTCCGTTTTATTACGACTATGACCTCAATCAATTTTATTTCATATTTATCTTTTTTTTCAATTGGTGAAACTTTTTATTTTATTTTTCACGTGGAAATCGTCTGATAGAAATTAATTATTGTAGAAAGAATTTTATTGTGGATTTTAAATCTTTGGCATCGGCTATAACAAAAAATGTTTCAATTTAATAGGAAAAGGCTGTTAGAATTTTGGTTTTTTATCTCTATTTATTAAAATAATACGAATTTTTCAAATTTTAATATTTTCAGCTCTTTACAGTTGTTATTCTGATTTATACACAAAGTTTCAACTCTGTAAGTTACATAGTTTTCGAGAATGGCTCTGTGACAGACAGACAACGGAGCGGGAGCAATAGGGTTTCGTGAGATGAACAAAACCCTAAAAAGATAAGATACAAGAAAATGTTTTGTGTTTGTCTCCAAAATGTTAGTTTATAGACACATTAAAATTTCGCAGCAAAATTAAGAGCGATGTTATAATCTGGAAAATTACAGACAAACAACTTTAAAAGGAAACAATAAATAAATCTGTAACTAAAGCAATTCCGAATAATAAGAATAACCGAATAATAAAATCTATGACTTCATGTGAAACGTTGCTATACACTGCAGCTGAGATTTGCTACTGAGAGTCGCAAATTGTTGAACAGGGAAAAAAAATGCATAAAAGAAGCAAGTTTTGGCCATGTGATTTGTAAAATGTTAATTCCCTCCCCTCCTCCCCTGAAGTAGTGTTAAAAGTAGCGTCGGTTCTCGCTACAAACTATGGATTTCTTGTATCGCGCTACTCGCTATTATTCAAAATGTAGCGCGCTACCCTACAAACTACTGTAAAAAGTAGCGGCTTCGGTAGTTTCGCTTGTAGCACGCTACTTCCGACCCCTGCTTATATCTGGTGTCGTATGCTGCTGGTATTTGTGATGACTTTATGTGTCGTCTCCAGTTTGCCACAGGATTTGTGCGCAAATGATGACATTTCCACCTTGCGATGCGTTTGCAGCCTTGCCGACGTATATGAGTGAGATATGCCAAGTTGGTCATTGTCCTCGTAGCTCAATGATAGAGCGTTGAAGCATTATTCTAAGGGTCCGTGTTCAATTCCCGGCTTGGACATCTTTCACTCTGTCGGTATAAAGCTTAGTTAGCAATGTTAAAAATCACATGTTTATTGTTCAATAATTTCGAACGAATTTCACTGGTGAAAATTAATTGAAAAATTAATTAAAATTACTTAGTCAAATATAACTTTATTCACCCAATATATTCATTACATTCTTTACTTTATTCGATTTAATGCGACTCTATTGAAAGAATTCAAAACTAGTCATTTAGATTACATTAAAGAATAAACTATTTTTACCGCAAAACCTTATTTAAAATTCTTATGCAGGCGTGAAATATTTTTTTTATTATTATTTCGTCAGACTACAGGTTACCTAATTTTTTCCATAATTTCGTAAAACATATAAGCCATAATTTTTGGTGCAACTTTTTTTTTAACGGATACTATTATATAACTAAAATTACTTTTTTTCAGTTTTTAAAATTCAAAACGCAAATATATCTTTATTCAGCCAGTGTGTCTATTACCAGGCAAAGTTCTCGTCTTTGCAAATTTTCTGAAAAGGGAGGTTCCGGGATGAAATCCTATTACCTTACCCTTCTTAGCGCACGTGAGGAACATACATACTTGATCGTGGCTCACAATGTAATCATTCCGATTGTGTGGTAAAAAAAAAGGGGACAAAATAAAAGAAAAATCCCCAATTTCATTGCATTTCAAAACATACTGTATCAAATTAACGCTGATGATAAGAATGCATTCCGCCAATGTATTAAAATTAATCGATTGACTTATTTACAATTTACTTTTTTCTCTTAATTTAGATTTACTTTAATAATTAATTTAGGAAAAAAAAAATCGTAAGTTTCCTGTAACGTATAAAGGGTAACCCAAAAAGGCTGAAACGAGTTTTAATTAAACAAATAAATGAGTAAGCTAAAAAATTAAAATTACACTTAATTTGCTTTATTACTTAAAATATGATAAAATTGTAAGAAAGATGTTAAACTACACACTGCAAAAAAAAAAGTTGTTGATTTTACAGTTCCCAGCTGCCAGTATTATACCGTAAAATTAACAGTAATAAACAGTAAAATAAGCAGTAATACACTGCCGCGCATGCGCTTTACTCAATGTATATTTTACTCATTGTATTCAATGTATATTTACTCAATGTATATTTACTTTATACGTTACAGGAAACTTACAATTTTTTTCGATAAATTAATTATTAAAGTAAATCTAAATTAAGAGAAAAAAGTAAATTGTAAATAAGTCAATCCATTAATTTTAATACATTGGCGGGATGCATTCTTATCATCAGCGTTAATTTGATACAGATGTTTTGAAATGCAATGAAACGCACGCGCCTTGATCAGGGACGTATTTTTATCCCCTTCGTATTTTAATCCCTCTTATATCTATTGTGAACTTACTAGTTAGAAATAAAATAATTATTATGTTAATTAAGTTTCAAGATTTTAACTGTAACTATTATAAATGAATTGTAATTTATCTTACATACCTGACCGATAAAAAACCCTCACGGACATTTTCCGTTAATGTAACTTTTTTTCTTTACAAAAAAATTAGAATGTTTTTTTTTTCTGCATTGAAGTTGGCAATGCATTTTTCAAAAGAAATTGTATAAAATGTTTTCGGAACATTCTTTTTCTGGGACAATTACTTTTTAAGAGTTTCAGTGTTCTATAGAGTCCCTTTTGATCGCACAACACAATGTATGGTACTTAATGGACAATCATCATCAGCTTCATTTTCACTGTCGTCTGCCTCCCCTTCATTGAGTTACCGACAAAAGTTTTCTTCCAAATACTAGTTTTTCAATAAAGATATTTGTTTTCTTGCCAACTCAACATTCGTAAAACTGAATTGAGTAAACTTTTTAAGCCTTCAATAAATTCGTTAAAGTTAATATTTCTATAATGAGAAAACATAGGACACAACATTTTTAACAATCCACAAAATATTCGTTAAACTGGAAAATTCGTTAAAGTGGCATTCGTTGTAACGAGATTCTACATTATTTATATTATTTTTTTATTTGTTCATGAAGCTTTAATTTCTTTACGGAATATTAGTTGAAAACAAATACTGAACTATCCATATTGTTTAAATGCACGCGATAGAGATAAGATTTTTTTTTTTTTAATTCATGTTTGAAAATTATTTATTTTTAAAACGATTAAAAAAAAAAAATTGTAAATTGAGATACAGTTTCCAAACAAACTGCATTTGAAAGAAAGGTTTTTTTTTCCTTTCGACGATGTAAAAATAAAAATTGTACGATGTTTAGAAGTTAAAAAAGTTTTGAAGTAAAAGCGAAATTAATTGTTCCGATGTTGCCCCGGCAATATGACGTCAACGTTACTCACGGACATTTTTTTTTAAATTTATAATTCCACAGGTTCATACAATTCTTAAAGTTAATCCATATATATAGATGCTATCATATGTAAAATAATAATAATATTAATAATAATAATACAAAAACTATTTGTGAGAAATTAAACACAAAACATTTAGACGTAAAACATTAAAACGTTAAACATAAAACAATTTGTGAAAAATTAAGTAAAAATGGTTATAAAATCGTAAATAAATGGATAAAAAGTCTGAAATAAATCATATGAGAAACAGTTAATGTCAACCCAGATATGCCTTAAATACATAAGTTTGTGGAAAATATTTCATCTATTAAATAGATACAATTGTCTAACGTCAACGTTACTCACGGACATTTTTTTTAAATTTATAATTCCACAGGTTCATACAATTTTTAAAGTTAATCCATATATATAGATGCTATCATATGTAAAATAATAATAATATTAATAATAATAATACAAAAACTATTAGTGAGAAATTAAACACAAAACATTTAGACGTAAAACATTAAAACGTTAAACATAAAACAATTTGTGAAAAATTAAGTAAAAATGGTTATAAAATCGTAAATAAATGGATAAAAAGTCTGAAATAAATCATATGAGAAACAGTTAATGTCAACCCAGATATGCCTTAAATACATAAGTTTGTGGAAAATATTTCATCTATTAAATAGATACAATTATCTAATGTCAACGTTACTCACGGACATTTTTTTTTAAATTTATAATTCCACAGGTTCATACAATTTTTAAAGTTAATCCATATATATAGATGCTATCATATGTAAAATAATAATAATATTAATAATAATAATACAAAAACTATTAGTGAGAAATTAAACACAAAACATTTAGACGTAAAACAACGTTAAACATAAAACAATTTGTGAAAAATTAAGTAATAAA
Source organism: Maratus michaelseni (assembly GCA_963931845.1). Taxonomy (NCBI): domain Eukaryota; kingdom Metazoa; phylum Arthropoda; class Arachnida; order Araneae; family Salticidae; genus Maratus; species Maratus michaelseni. Next base: position 82,452,169 of record OZ007591.1, on the reverse strand, counting down.
AAAGAAAACTGCCCAGTTAAACTGAGGGCATTGAGCTCACAGGCTATTCACACTAATTGTATATTATACTCTTATTTCAAAGAATTTGAAATATGCCCCTCGAAAAATAAAGAAATCAACAATATATTAAGGGGGGGTCATCCCCCCGTTACCCCCCTCATAGTTAACTAATGAACCCCTTAAACTAATCAGGGAAGTCTCTAATTACAATGAATATATATACAAAATTTGAAGAAAATCGGATAATTCTGCATGAAAAACCCATTTATCTAAATTAAGGGGGGATTAGCCCCCCTTTCCCCCTTTATATTTAACCAATGAACCCCCAAACCTATTCAGAGAAGCGCATTATCACAATGAACCTATATACAAAATTTGAAGAAAATCGGATAATTCTGCATGAAAAACCCATTTATCTAAATTAGGGGGGGGGGGTTATCTCCCCCCTTTCCCCCTTTATACTTAACCAATGAACCCCCAAAACTATTGACAGAAGCGCATTATCAAAATGAACCTATATACAAAATTTGAAGAAAATGGGATAATTCTGCATGAAAAACCCATTTATCTAAATTAAGGGGGTATTAGCCCCCCCTTTCCCCCTTTATACTTAACCAATGAACCCCCAAAACTATTCAGAGAAGCGCATTATCACAATGAACCTATATACAAAATTTGAAGAAAATCGGATAATTCTGCATGAAAAACCCATTTATCTAAATTAGGGGGGGTATCCCCCCCCTTTCCCCCTCTATACTTAACCAATCAACCCCCAAAACTATTGACAAAAGCACATTATCAAAATGAACCTATATACAAAATTTGAAGAAAATGGGATAATTCTGCATGAAAAACCCATTTATCTAAATTATGGGGGGGTTAGCCCCCATGTATGTTTCCCCCCTTTATGCTTAACCAATGAACCTCCAAAACTAATCAGGGAAGCGCCTTATCACAAGGAACCTATAAACAAAATTTAAAGTAAAACGGTTAGTTCTATCAAGAGTTATCGCGTTACGTACATACATACATACGTACGTACATACAGAACCGGCGGGCACATAAGCTCTCAGGCTTTGATAGCCTGTGAGCTAAAAATGGTTATAAAATCGTAAATAAATGGATAAAAAGTCTGAAATAAATCATATGAGAAACAGTTAATATCAACCCAGATATGCCTTAAATACATAAGTTTGTGGGAAAATATTTCATCTATTAAATAGATACAATTATCTAGTTCCATATTTTTATGTAAACAAGAACGAAAAATCATGCGTCAAGCATAGATTATGTAGCACTTTCCAACGCTTCCAAAATAATTTTACAAATCATACCGTTTAATAAGCTAAAAGATAACTTCTAAGTAAACAATTTGGAAAACGCATAACATATTTAAAAACATAATTTCAGGAATTTCCAACATATACAATATTCGGAAAAATATCCGAATACTTTTATTCAGCCCTGTATAGGATATATAGAATTGTATATATACTACATAGGATGCTAAATTTTAGTTCAGTTAGGAAACGTGTAGCACATTTTAAAATTCTCCGTCTGGAGTTTGTCAATAAACAGAAATGTGTTCGCGAACTTTTGTGCTGCCCTGTATAGGATCTACAGAATTTATACACACCACGTAATAGACAAAAAGCAAGTTAACATTAAAATCGCGTTCAGTAACTTAAAACGCACTTCCAGGAATTATTGTTAACAGACAGTAGATAATTCTTTTGCGTGTCCCTGTAAATGAACGATGACTGCTATACACACAATATTCCGTAGTAAGTCTCTTGTAATGCACCTTAGTGATCTATATAAATTTCAATGCGTTTAAAATAGTGAAACATTATTTAAATAAACCGCAGACGATTTTTCTCCATAGACGTAATGTAACGGAATTATTTTTACTGTCCCTGTAAAGTAACTATAAGTGCTATGCACACCCTGTTCCATATTAAGCTTCTTCTAATGCACCTTAGTGATATATATAAATTTCAATGCGTTTAAAATAGTGAAACATTATTTAAATAAACAGCAAATGATTTTTCCCCATAGACCGCAATGTAACGGAATTCTTTTGAGTGTCCCTGTAAAAAAACTATAAGTGCTACACACTTCCGTTGAAATAGGGAACATGCTATAGATAACGATAATAACATATAAAAATTGCAGAGCAATCCGAGCATATTTACGGGAGTTAGAGCACGGACAGACGGCAGACGGCAGACGGCCAGACGGCCAGACGGCAGACGGCCAGACGGCCAGACGGCAGACGGCCAGACAAACCGAAGTCATAAGCACTTTTCAACTAGGTTGGAAAGTGCTAAAAATATTATTTATCAACAGCTTTCATTTCTTAGTACCATAGGAAATTCTACCATATATTTGAATCTAGTTTCTGTACGATTTGTTCATGTATATAAGATTTCTTTTTAGTTAATTTTTTGTTTCGGTATTGGTGTAGATTTTATTTTTTACTCCGTTCGTGCTACACATACAAAATTATACTTGTTTGTATTCTTTGTGATATCATATCTTTTCCCAATGTCATATCTTTTCCAACATATCTTGCGGGAACAATTTTTCAGAATAGAAAAAAAAGGTGTTTTTTTTTTTTCATTTTTGAATTTTATATAAACCAGGGGACCCGTGATTCCCGGGTTAGGGAACATGCTACTCGGTGTGCAAAACATTGGTGAAAATTATTTTTAATTGAACATTCTAATATATATATTTTTTTATTTTATATAAATTTTATAGATTGCTTACCAATAAGACCAATAAAAAAATTTATATGAAAAATATCAATTATATAATCGGATAGTAACGTTTTTAAATTTACTGAAAACGGTTTTACTTTCATATTAGCCGTACACTGTTAAAAATTTGCAATAAACTGTTACATAACCGTAATTTAACTTTATTCTGACCATATTATCGCCCATATTATGGTCAGAATAGAGTTAAATTACGATTATGTAACCGTTTTATAAAAAAAAAACGGTCGAATGACTGGACAGTTTGCTACAAATTTTTAACAATGTATGCCAGCGGTTAATAGACAAAATAATTCCAAAGATTTCTCTATTTATTGCAACTTTATTTTTAATTTTTATTATTTCAGTGTTTAAGCGCGTGGTTCAATTACACGTCTGTTAAATTTGTGTTTTATTTATTTAATTTTTTAATGAAGTTTTAATTTTGTTATGGAATATTAACCGGAAAAAAATACTAAGCTATTTACATTGTTTCAAATGCAAACGTATTAATATTCTGAAATCGGGTTTATTTAATTATGTGGATTTTGTAAAAAAAATCCTGCTTGAAAATCATTTTAAAAATCCTAAAAACTCGGTAAATTGAGATACTGTTTTCAAACAAATTACATCTGAAAGTTTTTGTTTTTGTTTCGAGGGTATTTAAAATTGAAATTGTGCGATGTTTAGAAGTTAATTATTTTTCGATAAAAACAAAATTGATTGCCCAGGTCGTTACCATCGTCGATATGACGTCAGCTTTATAATATAAATACTAACAGGCTCTGATTGGTCGGTTTTTCCAAACGAATCTCAAATTAAACAAACCTCTTTCTAAACGAACCTAGGCTTGGGAACCTCACTGGTCACTATCACCGCTTCAGACGGTTTTTCCAAACGGACCTCCAATTTTGATAGAGGTGTTTTCCAAACGATGACTGGGAGGGCCAGCAGGATACACCAGGGAAGACTACGCTCGTTTCGTTAGTTTCTCCAAACAAACCTCGATTTTGCATGATTTATATTTTTAAACGAATATCTTTTCAAACGAACTTAAGGTTGAGGGCTTCTACTACCTTCATCAGCATAGACTGGCCAGGCTGCACATGCTCTATGTGTAGTGGATTGGAGCTTTAAATATATTCATGTAGAAATATTACAGTTTATTTTCTGACCAATAGTTCCAGAGAAAAACTTATTAATTTGGAAAAAAAAAAACCTTCTAGTGCAAGTAAACCAAATGTAACTTATTTCATTCATGTCCTCTCTTTAAATAAAAAGGTTTCTAAGAAAAACATTGAAATCACTCAATTAGTTGTCGACATATCATACACACAACCCATGTCGTTGTAACCCATGTGTCGACACAACCCATTTTTGCAAAACTCTCTTTTCAGCGCAGTCGAGCTTAAAACACAGTTTCTGAATTAAAACAACCGAATCGAAAGTCTTTCAAAAGAATAATGAAAAAATACTGGAGCATTAAGCCAGCAATGAGTTTCCAGCAAACAGCGGTTTTTTCCGCAAGAAGGAAATTGAAAATGCGAATCAACCTTCACAAAAACACTTGTTTAAATAGAAAAAGTCCATTTTTTTTATAAGAAATGTACCGTTAGAACCACGAAGATACCGTCTATTCGTCGGGCGATGGTAATTTTAAACTGTAGAGAAAACGAAAAATTTTCTTGCCTTCTGCTTGAAGTTCTAGGGTTTTCCCCCGACCTTGCATAGAAGCTATCATAACACGGTTATCGGGGCTGATTTATTAACGTTTGATGAGGGTTTTTAATTAATGTCTCAACTGATTACGGGCGGATTTGATAGCAAATAGGCGAAATGCCTTCCGGGAAATTTCTCCACTGAATGGTACCATTCTGGGCCATATACTTCAGGGCGGTTCCGGAAGAGATAACGTGACTGATACACACGAAGTAGATGGACACACACGGATTTAAATAGTATGGCTTTCTACTTATAAAGTCACATGCTGTCAATTATTTTACTATTTGAACCACAAGAAAATATTAAATGAAAAATAATCTACTACAATTAAATTATGACACATTTTCTATATATTATGTACACATGATATTAGAATAGAAATAGAGTATTCCTGTATGATCCATGATATTCTGAATAGAGTATTTCATATTTTGATTTCATTATAAATATTCCAGTGGTTCAACAAGTTTCTAATATGTTAGTTTATCCATATATAGAAATATATTACTATCACGAAAAAAAAAAAGAAAAGAACGAAATAGATGACCAATTAATAAAAAAATATATTGGCAAATTAAATAACATTATAGTAAAATAATAAATAAATGGATAATTAATATATATATATATATATATATATATATATATATATATATATATATATATATATATATATATATATATATGTGTGTGTGTGTGTGTGTGTGTGTGTGTGTGTGTGTGTGTGTGTGTAAGAAGAAACGTAATGTCAACCTATATAAAATGCAAAATTCTAACTCTATAAAAGTAATTATCTACATTAACTGGTAAAACTGCATAGCTGAAGAAATTAATTAATAAACATTATTATCGTTTACAACCGTCAAATTATAAATCTAAAGATATCTTTCTCCTTGAAAATATATTCCTCTTTAAATTTGCCAACGAGTATGAAATTTATCTAACATCTATTAGCATTCCGCATTTTTCCGTATCCTTGCGGTATTCTTTTCGTACACATTAAAATTGTTCTACCCTTACGAGTAAAAATAAAGTTATTTCAGCACATCTGAACTCAAAATTGAAAACAGAAACGATACAATAGTATTATTTCTTTTGTGCTGTAAGTATCTGGTTTGGTGTATTCCTAGAACATTGTTTGCAGGAATATTGGAGCACTGCCTTTTCACCCAAGTTGTATCTTAAGAGTCTTGTTTCGTGTTGATGTACTGTTGCATTGCTTGCGACTGAAAAAGAAAATTTGTTTGGAATTCTAAATTTGAGACAGTGTTTTGTGAACAATATTTTTTTACCTTAGTTCCTGTTGCATTGGTCTACAAAATATTTTTCAAAAATTTTTGGGAAATCTTACCATGGATATTTGAATCTTATTTACGTTCGATTTATCCATGTATGTCATATTTTTTCCCACCAACTTTATGCATTAGTATTGGAGTAGAGTTTATTTTCAGTCCCGTTCGTGCTCCACATACAAAATTATACTTGTTTGTATTATTTGTGATGTCGCGTTTCTTTCCAACATATCTTATAGAAATGATTTTTTCAAGATAGAATGAGTGGTAATTTTTCAGCTGAATGAAAATGTAACCAGGCTGGGAAATACATTTTCACTCAGCTGGAAAAATTATTATTCGTGTGATTTATTTACATGTGTTAATATAATTTAAAGTGAAAAATAGCATAAGTGTATTTTAATTCTTTCATTTTATTATAAATTTATCAGTTTATATAGTCACAGACTGTAAATAATATTGCCGTTTAATCCATAAAAAATAGAAAGAAAAAATCATTATGACACAGTTACTGTATATTTATGCATACATAATATTTTTCAAAATGGAGTGTTTTCACGTTTTCATTTCATTAAAAATGTTTCACATGTTTATAAAGTTCCTAATATTATTCTACCCATGTACAGGTATTTATTACTGTTATGTAAAAAGACAATAAAAAGAAATAAATAATAAAAAGACAATGAGAAATTAAATAACATTAGCATAAAATTATAAATAAATGCATGAAACTTTAAAAAGAAAATGTGTAAGAAGAAGCTGAATGTTAATCTTCAAAGTCCTAACTTTCTGGGGAAAAAAACTACCTAAGCAGAATAAGCTAAATATCTACAGATATTAAACCTGAAAAATACAAATGTATTTCCTACTTAATGTTTTATTTAATATTCTAAAATTTTATTATTTAATTAAATTTATCTTGTGCCGATTTTGTCTTTTACAATTCGTTTCCTATCCTTATGGTATTCTTTTCGTATGCATAAAAATTATTCCATCCTAACTAGAAAAAATAAAATAATTTCATAAGCTGAACTCAAAATTGAAAACAGACACAAACAACAATATATTTTTCTTTGTTAGGTAAGTTTGGTGTATTCCTACCACGTTGTCTGTAGAAATATCTGAACCTTTTCACCCAAGTTGTATTTTAACGGCTTGTTTTGGATTGCTACATTGTTGTACTGCTTGCGACTAAAAAAAAAAAAAAAAATGTTTGCAATTTTAGATTTTAGACATTGATTTATAAAGAATATATTTTATCTTTGCCCCTCCTTGATTGATCTAAAAAATATTTTTAAACATCTTTTGTAAAATTTTACTATAGATTTGAATCTTGTTTCTGTTCGATTTATCCGTGTATGTTTGATGGTGTGAAGTAGTTGGCTGATCAGATCATATTTCGTAGTTGTTGTACTTGATCAAATAAAACAATCCACATGAGCCAGGTTCGTGTATAATAAAAAAAAACTCCAGAATAGATGTCAAGTCGTTTTATTGTAAGATCACCATGAGGATGCCAAGATGGTCGCGGACAGAAGAGGGGGAAACAAGAAAGGCCGCTCTTAAGCAGTCATTATTATGCGGAGACAGAAAGCAAAGTGAGTTGTTTCCACGATACAAGTTGGAATTGCACTGACAAGAATCTCGCCAAAATAGGGTTGTTACAGAGTGTCTAGGTGTAAATACTTTCAGACAGAGATAGGCATAACCAATGGTATTTACCCAGTAGGGTCACCAGATTTTGGCGACAGGACGAATTTTGATTCAAAAATTAATATCACCCTGGCGATTATAACCGACAAATATCTTTCTCATGAGAACGGATTTTTCGACAGACAAAACAGTATGTGCTTTTAACAATGAGAATATATTTTTAGACCTGGGTGTGAGTGATTGAGTTATTACCACTACCATATAAGGGCATGCATTTTGGCCAAATGGAAGATTCGCATAACTTTTGTGGCCACAAAAATGTGCAATGCACATATTGTGTTATAAGCTTGGTTACGGAAAGTAAAATTACGAAAAGGCATCTGTGCTGATTTAATTCTTTTCTTTTTTTTATTTTAATCGAAAAGCCGTGAGATATTAGTGATCGAGCATAAGTGAAAATGAAAAAGGGAAAGGGTATAAATTACAGCGGGCTTATTGTTTGAAGTTAAAGATAACATGATTAAATTTTGACAAAGGAAGGGGGAAAATATAAATTAAATAAAGGATAGGGTTTGTTAAAACTTAATATATGATTCTCATATCATAGATGGATTCTATTTTTCGTTAACTTTAAGCTTCGTATATTTTCTGTTCAACTCGTGCTTTTCCTACAAAATTGTGTTTGCTTCAGTTATTTGTGATATTTCATGCTCAAGATAAATTAAAGGAAGTATATTTCAGAATACACTGATTAATCATATTTTGATTATGTTGTAACTATTTTAATTCTTAACTCTTAACTCCTGTCACAGAAATTGTCGCATAGCTACAGTGAGCGGTCTCTGAGACTGCTTAATTGGAAGATGAATTAAAGGCTCGATTAAATCATAGGATACTATTTCTGTATTACATTAATATTATAATTAAAATTTGCCTATTCAGAAGTCTCTAGCGATGGTACTAAAGCTCCAAACGAAACAAAATTTCACTAGTATCTTATAGTTAAACTAAAAATTACAAGATTAACTATGAAAATTGAAAAAATTAGTGGACCGTTCACAGCAGTTAAGGGTTAATATAGTCACACAATTCTTATACAGTTTCTTCGAGTTACAATAGTATGGCATAAGCTTTAAACTAAATACAATTATTCTCTTTAAAATCTTGAAGGTGTGATTTACTTTTGTATGTTGCTACTGAATGAATTGGTGTTTGACTTATAAGGAAAGACAATGTTACATTTTCTTTATACTACGTTTCAGATAAAGCGCTCTCATATTCTTAGTTCACTGTAAACTTTCAGCTTTTCATAAAGTTACTTAATTCATGTATACCTTGTTTTATAAACGTTTGAAAACTAAATAGAATTATGTCCTTTCTAAATCCTGCAATTCTAGGTTTGAGATACTGCTTTAATGAATGTTATTTATCTTAATCCCTCCGTCTGTGGTCTAAAAATATTTTTTAAACAATTTTTGGAAAATTTTACCGTACATTTGAATCCAGTTTCTGTTCGATTTCTTCATGTATATAAGATTTTTTTTCCCCTTAAGAGTGTTGGGCAGTCAAGTCTTAAATTCTCCTGGCTAATATTAAACCTTTTGGTTTAATATTAAAAAAATTATTAAAATTTATTTATAAAAAAAAAAAAAAAAAAAAAAAAAAGTAGCAATGGAACCTCTTTGCTACGCCAAAAAAAAATCGATTTTTTTTCAGCACTAGTGAGAAGTGGAAGTCATCTGTGACGGACTGAATTTCACCAACTGATGAAGGCAAATAGCCAACAAAAAGTGAACAAAATAATTAAATGGTGAATGCACAAAGCACACCTGCCAAAGAAAGTTAATGGGGAAAAAAACAGTGTCAAATCAAGTGAATACAGCCTCATAGATACATGACGGACTAACGGCCACGGAACAAGCCCCACTCCATTAGTGCGACAAGTTTCTCAAACAACAAATCAACAAGTTGCACAAAATTCAAAAGCAGTGATAACAGCCATTAGGATTCAATGGACTGATCGCAAAAAGCGTATTCACGAAGGGAAAAAAAAATCAAAATCCCCAATGCTTGGGTGAGATAAAGTGACAAAGACAACAAAAATGAGTGTGCAACATCCAGAAATGTGACAACCACCAGTAACAGAAGTTACAATGTGACAACCACCAGTAACAAAAGTTACAATGTGACAACCACCAGTAACAAAAGTTACAATGTGACAACCACCAGTAACAAAAGTTACAATGTGACAACCACCAGTAACAAAAGTTACAATGTGACAACCACCAGTAACAAAAGTTACAATGTGACAACCACCAGTAACAAAAGTTACAATGTGACAACCACCAGTAACAAATGTTACAACGTGACAAAACCCACGATAGTGACATAATAACCAGTGAAACTCTCGAAAGAAGACCAAGATTCAAAATGGGAAAACCAGCTCTAGCACAAGCTAGAGGTAAAAATATATCAAGAAAGAGACAAAAAACCAATGAATGATAGACAAAAAACAACCCACAACAGGGGCGAGCCTATAAAAACGCCAAAAAGCCTTGACAGAGACAAATACAACAAGAAGGGAAATCAGCCCATAAAAGAGGCGATAAACACTACAGCGACAACCCACCATGAACGTGACAAGCCAACAGACATGGTAAATATGTAAATCTATGTACGCTAATGGCACCTGGTGCATGTAAAATCCGTCGTGGGTGCAAAGCCCTCCAAGTTACCTGTGAATAATACCTCTGGGGGTGCCTAGTCAGGTGAGGGTCTCGTCACCTGATCAAGGTTCTAAATTACGAGACCTATTAAATCTGTCAATTCAACAAAGTTAAACAGAAACCTTGAACCGGCAAACAAAGATAGCGGTAGCAAATCACAAGAGAGCAAGCACAGCAGCGATGTGAACAAATCAATAGTCAGGTGGATCACAGCCATGCTGTGATCAGGCGATTTCCGCCCCGCACCCAGGTACTAACCCGTTAAGCTAGGCATTCATGCCGGGCAGGTAGGGGCCTGGTTAGCGGTATAAAAAAAAAAAAAAAACCTTTTGGTCGTGGCATGCATTCTTATTTTTAAATCATCGTATGACGAAATTAATATTTTTAACTTATTTTATCAGTGTACTCTTCTTAAGAGGCTACTTCACTGACGTGAAAAACCCGCTCGCTAATGTTAATCCTATGAGGAAATATTTTTAGATATCTCGTTCACATTTCAATATTTTTAAATGATTTATTTATTTTTTATTATTTTTTTTTTTTTTTTGGCATTCGATAGTTGAGGTCAATATCTACGCAAGCCCTTTTGTACTTTTTCGATTTTGATTACGAGTTTTTAGATGCGATCGTAATTATATAAATATGTAATACCTATCCGTCTGTCTGTCTGTCCGCGTATAACAACACAAAAACTACCCAACCGAATGGTTTGGAATTTAAGATATATTATCTTTGCAGAATTTTGTCAAAACATTTCAAATTTTATGAAAATTGAATCAAAACTTTAGGAGATATTAATAAAAACATTTATTAAGAAATTGGAATTTTTTTAAAAAAAAAATCGGTGCAATTTTGTTATAGGAGCTTCCGAGGTTTAACGGTCAAGCGACCGAGATACTTATTTTGTTACAGAAATTAATCTGCAGACGATATAATTCATTTCACAGAATTAAAAATCATCAAGATCTGAATATTTATATAATTAGCTATAGTACGAACTCACCTCGTTTATTTACGTTTGACGTACAATTTCCAACTTGTTTCTATTGCGATATTTTCACTTTCGGAACCGGTTTCGAAAGTGAAAGTATCCTCAATAAAGAAACTGCAACAAAAATCAAAAAGGTAAAAAAAGGGCATACATAGAGATTGACCTCAACTATCCAGTGAAATAAATAAATAAATAAATAAGATAAAATAAAAATATGGAAATGCGAACGAGATATTTTAAAATATTTTCTCCGTAGGATTATTAACATTAGCGAGGGGGCGTTTTCGCGTGAGTGAAGTAGCTTCTTAAAGGATATATTTTTATTTTTTAGTTGTCAAAATTTTTCTAAAATCTATTAATCTAAAATCTAAAATTTTCCTCACAGCCCGTCAGCTTTACTAAGATTTTAAACCATAAAATATCAAATTTAAGCATAGATTTTAGAAATATTTTGTCAATTAAAAAAGAAAGAAGCATCCTTTGAGAAGAGTTCGCAGAAAATAGAAGTTAAAAATATTAATTTCCTTATAAGATATTTAAAAAAATAAGAATTCATTAAACGCCTATAGGTTTAACATTAGCAATGGGCATTTGAGATCTCACTGACCACACTCTTAACTGATGTAAACTTTATTTTCTGCTGTGCTTCTGCATCTCATACAAAATTACACATGTTTTATTATTTTTTTTTTTATATCATATTTCTTTCTAACATATCTTACGGAAACATTTTTTTCGGATAGAATGAGTGGTTTTCCTATTTTAATTTTATCCTTTATATTTCACAAGTCATATGCTGTCAACAATGCTGCTGTTTGACTCATAAAAAAAAAAGAAAAAAGTATCCTCTGTAGTTAAATAATGATACATTTATAATATATTATGGGTACATGATTTTTCATAATAGAATGTTTTCACATTTTGATTTCATTAAAAATATTCTAGTTGTTCAAAAGTTCTTAATAGTAGTGGGAAAACGACAGTTCAAGCTCAGGAGGTGGAGGGATTGAGGGATGAGGTGGAGGGATGAGGTGGAGGGATGAGGTGGAGGGATGAGGTGGAGGGATGAGGTGGAGGCACTGAGGCACCGGCCGGAGGCACCACTCCTCCGGCCGGAGGCACCGCTCCTCCGGCTGCACCGATCCTCCGGTGGGGAAAAATAATTTTCTGCTGTAACAGGAGGGGTGAAAATAAGAACTCTAAGAAGAGGTTAAATGGACAAGATTATCATACTATAAGATGAATATTGATTTTATATACTAATTTTGAATGACAAACACCTTAATGAGTATCACTAATTAAGCGAAACAATGGAAAAATATCAACTTTAACGAAAAAAGCAGATTTCTTAAGAATTTTTCAAGTATAAGATGACGATATCAACTTATATGAAGAAATTTAAACTTACATTTTAGTTTTTGAACAATGGACACCTTAATGAGAATAATAATTAAGCAAAATAAAATAACAATTTTAACGAAAATGCTGATTTCTTATGAATTTTTCAACTATAACATGAGAATATCAAACTATAAGATGGATTTTAAACTTATATTATAGTTTCTGAACAATGGACACCTTAATGAGTATAATAATTAAGCAAAAGAAAATATTACTATTAACGAAACTGCTGATTTCTTATGAATTTTTCAACTATAACATGAGAATATCAAACTATAAGATGGATTTTAAACTTATATTATAGTTTCTGAACAATGGACACCTTAATGAGTATAATAATTAAGCAAAAGAAAATATTACTTTTAACGAAACTGCTGATTTCTTATGAATTTTTCAACTATAACATGAGAATATCAAACTATAAGATGGATTTTAAACTTATATTATAGTTTCTGAACAATGAACACCTTAATGAGTATAATAATTAAGCAAAAGAAAATATTACTTTTAACGAAAATGATGATTTCCTATGAATTTTTCAACTATAAGATGTGGATATCAAATCATAAGCTGTAGAATAAACATATATAATTATTTTAAATGACGAACATTTTAATGAGTATTACTAATTAAACGAAACAATTGAAATATATCAATTGTAAGGTATAAACCTGATTTTTTGAGAATTTTTCAAGTATAAGATGAGAATATCAACTTATAAGAGGAAATTACACTTATATTTTTTAGTTTTTCAACCGTAATGCACAGAAAATATTCAAAATTTGAATGAATTTTATACTTAATCAATTGATTTTCCGCACAATAATAGGAGTTTTAACAACCATTATCTAATTTTACTGTGTATACTTGATTTAAATCTGTTTAGACGTACGTAATATAATCTTTTTATATCATTTAGACTTGAAATAAGAACCATATTTAAATAAAAACCAGTTGTTTATTTATTCTTAATACGCAAACTTTTTTTCTTTCCTAAAATGTAGCATTTCTGAGGAGGGGTAATAATTCCACCCCACATTCTAAGGAAAAGGGGAGTCTAACAATGACCGTCTAGGTCACAACTTTTACTATAATATAAATATTATTCGCTATCAATATGTTTACAAAAAATCCATGTTGGGAGATAGATATGAGTTATATTTTAATAAAGTTTACCCTCCTCCATCTTCTACACGATGCTAACAATTATACAAAACAAAAGAAATACCGATTTTTAACGAAAAAGGGTGAATTTTAATGAATTTTTACACAAGTTTTCGGTATTATTGTACACTAACAGGTATGATATTATTTCTTAGGTGATTACAATACAGAGAAAATTATTCACCTTTAGATTACTTTTCGTGAAATATTTAACAGTAATTATATAAACTCCTGTTTACATCACTAATTTACATTTGAAAATAAGGATTTATAGGATAAAATAAATAATCTTAACTTATACTTAGTAAATTTTACACAATTCCAATTATTTTATACCGTGTTTTTCACGAGTTTTATATTAATTAGTAATTTTATATTAATTAACTTTGAATATTTTCTATGATATGGTTAATCCATTTTTATCACAGAAATACCAGTACCTAAAATTTCACTTAAACTCATATTCTAAGTATTAATATTCACTTATAACTTTACTTTTAGTTATACTTTTACTTGAAACCCTGTGAACTTGTAGAACCCTGCTTACGCATATGGAGTTTAGTACATCACACTGTTATCTAAATGAATATGAATACCTTATTGTTTTAAATTTTCCAATTTTAACAGAATATGCACGAATATAAACTTTAATTTTATCTAAACATTTTATTTCAAATACCCTAGTTTATGAAAACGATACATATTACCAAATATTAGACAACATTTTAAAATGAACTTAGATACTGATCACATACCTATTTTAGCATAATTTATTAGCATACCTAGCATTTCTTCCATTTCTTTCAGAAATATACATATAAAATTATGGATTTACCGAGTATATATCCAATTTTAGCTTTCACTTACCAATTTTTACACCATTTCAATGATTTCAATGATTTCAAGCTATTTTATATTACAGAAACGAAAAAATAATTGAATACAGACGCGAGTAAATAATATTTGTATTGTATTTTCCATTCAAAGATTTGAAACTCAAGTTAAAATTTATGTTATAAGTATTGATATCCACTTTTAGTTATACTTTTACTTGAAACCATATGAACTTGTAGAACCTTGCTTACGCATATGAGTTTAGTACACACTGTTATCTAAATGAATATGAATACCTTATTGTTTTAAATTTTCCAATTTTAACAGAATATGCACGAATATAACCTTTAAGTTTATCTAAACATTTTATTTCAAATACCCTAGTTTATGAAAACGATACATATTACCAAATATTAGACATTTTAACATAAACTTAGATACTGATCACATACCTATTTTAGCATAACTTATTAACATGCAATAGCATTTTATCCATTCCTTTCAGAAATATACATATAAATATATGGATTTAACGAGTAAATATCCAATTTTAGCTTGCATTTAGTGATTTTTTACACCATTCCAATGATTTCGAGCTATTTTATATCACAGAAACGAAAACATATTTGAACATAAACGCCTGTAAAATAATATTTGAACTGTGTTTCCTATTCAAAAATTCAAATCTCAAATTAAAATTTATGTTCAATCACTTATCAACTATTTATCCCACATAACTTTTACCATAAAAACATCGTAGAAATTAAATATACGTTAAATGAAAATAATAAATTGTAAGTACCTAAAAATATCAAACACAAAATCTATTAATCAAAACTTAAAAAATTAAAAAAAAAATTAAAAGTTCTTACGAAGTTAAAAAAAAAAAAATTTACAAATGAAAAAAAAAAAAAATTTACAAATGAAAAAAAAAAATTACAAATGAAAAAAAAATTTTACAAATGAAAAAAAAAATTTACAAATGAAAAAAAAAATTTACAAATGAAAAAAAAAAATTTACAAATGAAAAAAAAATTACAAATGAAAAAAAAAATTACAAAATTAAAAAAAAAAAGTTTTTACAAAAAAAGTTAAAAAAAAAGTATTTTACAAAATTAAAAAAAAAAAGTTTTTTACATAAAAAAAAGGAAAAAAATTACGAAGGTTTAATATGTTACAAAAAGTACCCATTTTTTACAAAATTTTTTAAAAATTAGAAGTTTAATTGCTATTATTACCACTATCACTTCTCAGAATTTAGCAGCCTAGACTTTTGTACACTATATATTTTTAATACTATAAAGAAAATTTCAACTGCAATTGTACCAACACTATTATTAAGTTCGCATAAACCAAATTTCATACTGTATTTAGCAAATTTCCAATTAACATCTTCCGTGTAGAGTAACCTTTTCCTCTAACATTTGAAATCGTGTATATCTGCTACTTTCATATTTATAATTAATATTTCAGAATTAAGACCATACTAACCATTTTAATATAAGACCATATTTAAGCAAGATTCCATGATAAAGCTTATTATACTGATTATTTTTATTTAGTACGCATGCGCAGTTTTGTCACATGATCACTTTAACTGATGATAATATAAAATTTTGAAAAGTGATGCAGAGGTTCTCATTTCCCAAATCAAATTCTTGCAGATGACTGTATAATGTATAGCTCCAGTAAATTTCCTGATTTTAACCCAGTTGGGGAAACAATTTATCTGTTAACGAATAAAGTAAGTTGTACTATATCATTGTAAAACATCAATAAATGATTATTTATCTATTAAATTTTTTCTAAGTATATAATTATATTTCTTTTATTGTATAGATGTTACACCAAGATCAATCAAAACAGCAGAAACTCTCTTTACCAGAAATGGATACCCCGGATGATTCATCGTCAACACATATAAAGTTAAAGAATAATATACATGTGAGTACTTATATGTGATATATTAGAATACATATATTAAACATAATTAGAGTGAATTTACAATAAAATATTGTACCAGATGTTCTATAAAATGTGATGTTTTTTCGTCTATAGTGTTAGAAGGAATTCTAAATATATGCATTTATTTCTCTTGCAGATGTGTTTCACCTGTAACAAATACTTTTCAAGTAAATGGAATTTAAAAGAACATATACAAATCCATACTAGTGAAAAACCATATACTTGTAATCATCGTCAAAAATCATCTACAAGAAAGCGTGAATTATCTTTTACTAGAAAATACAGACCATCAGTTCATATGAAAACACATCCTGTTAAAAAATTGTTTCAGTGTGAAAAGTGTGAGAAAATATTCGTTATTCGTAATAAACTGAATAGACATATGACTGTTATGTTGAACTTGTCGAAGACAGTATCCCAAATCATATTGAAGATGGATATTCAAAAATTAACCAGTAGTTTGAAGAATTTAACAGTCAAAGATCAGATTGGATACTTCGAAAAATTGACTGTATAGAACATAAACCAACATAACATTTACCCAAACTACTCATGCAGCATTATTGATTTGACATATGATATCCAAAAAGTGAAATTTGTAAAGAAAAATCCAAAGTGTTGTAAAGAATTTTATTGATATAATTGATAAAATGTATTGAAGAGAAAATGATATAAATGTAGACAATATTCACAATGTATTGTTTAAATACCCATAATAATAAAAAATGTATCTATACACATCTGTGTTTATTTTTATAAAACATATTTCATTGTTAAAATATATTGTATGATTTTTAACATGAAATTTCTACATGACAGTAAATAACTAATTTCGCTTTACGTAAGACTTGAGATTTATCATAACTTGTTCAACGAAACAACATTTTTCCCCAATGAATGTCCAGTTTACACACATACATATGAAAATTAACTTTTGATAATACTATACATCAGATTAATGAAAAATATATAAAATTCATTAAAAAAATGTTTTTACAAATAAAAAATTAAAAATTTTTTACAAATTTAAAAAAAAAAAGTTTCTTTACAATTAAAAAAAGTTTTTACAAATTAAAAAAAAAAGTTTTTACGTATATAAAAAATGTTTCTACAAAGTTAAAAAAAAAGTTATAAAAAAAGTTTACAAAACTAAAAAAAAAAATAAAAATTTAACAAAAAATAAATAAATATTTCAAGTTTTTCTAAAAATATTTACATATTAACAAAAATTTACTCAAAAGTCAGAACCAGACCTATGTCTAACATAGCATTTTTTCGACTTCAGTTGTTAAAATCATAGTGTTAGCGCTGTGAAAATACAAAATAATACCTTCAAATGGTAATCTATCTTGGATCCAATATATGGTATATTAAGAATCATTTGTGATTTCAACAAATTAAATATGCATGAGAAAACCATTAATGTATCAGCAACTGATGGGACTCATTTTGCTGATGTTATATCAATCTATAAATCTGGAAGTTACCGACAGTAACAGTAACCAAAGACTAACAGATAGAGATGCTTTAAGGGTGTTGACATTACAGACAGATACAAGAAACAATTTATATCAG
Source organism: Maratus michaelseni (assembly GCA_963931845.1). Taxonomy (NCBI): domain Eukaryota; kingdom Metazoa; phylum Arthropoda; class Arachnida; order Araneae; family Salticidae; genus Maratus; species Maratus michaelseni. Next base: position 82,434,087 of record OZ007591.1, on the reverse strand, counting down.
TCTTAATCAAATAAAAAATCTTCAGAGTTTCCTTTAGATTTACCTATTGAAGTGTAGATAACTGAAAACATATCTATCGGTCCAGAAGTGACTAATATAACAGCAAAGCATACAGATAATGGGTATCGCGGACTTTTAGTTTATGTTATCACTTCAAGTGATAAATACTGCTGATTTCGGATAGATATGCATACAAGTAAATTATATGATGAGTCGAAAATGAACCGAGAATTCATATCGGAGTATAACTTAAACATGTGTACCTGCTTATGACTTGAAAAATTCACGACATTCTACAACGACTGATTTCAAATTACACAACCAATAAAATATTTACCTTCAAGGAAAGAAAATGAAACCCCATTCAACTGTTTCAGATATCCAAATTGATCACGTGATCGATGTTGAACAGCAGGATCAGGCCTGAATCTAACATCCCATTTTTTCTCGATTTCGATTGTTTAAAGTGTTATTTTAAAGAGTAGTATAATGGTTGCCTAACCATTGTACATTTCTTTAAAATAAGAACTTTAAACAATCGAAATCGAGAAAAAATGGGATGTTAGATTTAGGCCTGATCCTGCTGTTCAACATCGATCACGTGATCAATTTGGATATCTGAAACAGTTGAATGGGGTTTCATTTTCTTTCCTTGAAGGTAAATATTTTATTGGTTGTGTAATTTGAAATCAGTCGTTGTAGAATGTCGTGAATTTTTCAAGTCATAAGCAGGTACACATGTTTAAGTTATACTCCGATATGAATTCTCGGTTCATTTTCGACTCATCATATAATTTACTTGTATGCATATCTATCCGAAATCAGCAGTATTTATCACTTGAAGTGATAACATAAACTAAAAGTCCGCGATACCCATTATCTGTATGCTTTGCTGTTATATTAGTCACTTCTGGACCGATAGATATGTTTTCAGTTATCTACACTTCAATAGGTAAATCTAAAGGAAACTCTGAAGATTTTTTATTTGATTAAGACTGATATAAATTGTTTCTTGTATCTGTCTGTAATGTCAACACCCTTAAAGCATCTCTATCTGTTAGTCTTTGGTTACTGTTACTGTCGGTAACTTCCAGATTTATAGATTGATATAACATCAGCAAAATGAGTCCCATCAGTTGCTGATACATTAATGGTTTTCTCATGCATATTTAATTTGTTGAAATCACAAATGATTCTTAATATACCATATATTGGATCCAAGATAGATTACCATTTGAAGGTATTATTTTGTATTTTCACAGCGCTAACACTATGATTTTAACAACTGAAGTCGAAAAAATGCTATGTTAGACATAGGTCTGGTTCTGACTTTTGAGTAAATTTTTGTTAATATGTAAATATTTTTAGAAAAACTTGAAATATTTATTTATTTTTTGTTAAATTTTTATTTTTTTTTTTAGTTTTGTAAACTTTTTTTATAACTTTTTTTTTAACTTTGTAGAAACATTTTTTATATACGTAAAAACTTTTTTTTTTAATTTGTAAAAACTTTTTTTAATTGTAAAGAAACTTTTTTTTTTTAAATTTGTAAAAAATTTTTAATTTTTTATTTGTAAAAACATTTTTTTAATGAATTTTATATATTTTTCATTAATCTGATGTATAGTATTATCAAAAGTTGATTTTCATATGTATGTGTGTAAACTGGACATTCATTGGGGAAAAATGTTGTTTCGTTGAACAAGTTATGATAAATCTCAAGTCTTACGTAAAGCGAAATTAGTTATTTACTGTCATGTAGAAATTTCATGTTAAAAATCATACAATATATTTTAACAATGAAATATGTTTTATAAAAATAAACACAGATGTGTATAGATACATTTTTTATTATTATGGGTATTTAAACAATACATTGTGAATATTGTCTACATTTATATCATTTTCTCTTCAATACATTTTATCAATTATATCAATAAAATTCTTTACAACACTTTGGATTTTTCTTTACAAATTTCACTTTTTGGATATCATATGTCAAATCAATAATGCTGCATGAGTAGTTTGGGTAAATGTTATGTTGGTTTATGTTCTATACAGTCAATTTTTCGAAGTATCCAATCTGATCTTTGACTGTTAAATTCTTCAAACTACTGGTTAATTTTTGAATATCCATCTTCAATATGATTTGGGATACTGTCTTCGACAAGTTCAACATAACAGTCATATGTCTATTCAGTTTATTACGAATAACGAATATTTTCTCACACTTTTCACACTGAAACAATTTTTTAACAGGATGTGTTTTCATATGAACTGATGGTCTGTATTTTCTAGTAAAAGATAATTCACGCTTTCTTGTAGATGATTTTTGACGATGATTACAAGTATATGGTTTTTCACTAGTATGGATTTGTATATGTTCTTTTAAATTCCATTTACTTGAAAAGTATTTGTTACAGGTGAAACACATCTGCAAGAGAAATAAATGCATATATTTAGAATTCCTTCTAACACTATAGACGAAAAAACATCACATTTTATAGAACATCTGGTACAATATTTTATTGTAAATTCACTCTAATTATGTTTAATATATGTATTCTAATATATCACATATAAGTACTCACATGTATATTATTCTTTAACTTTATATGTGTTGACGATGAATCATCCGGGGTATCCATTTCTGGTAAAGAGAGTTTCTGCTGTTTTGATTGATCTTGGTGTAACATCTATACAATAAAAGAAATATAATTATATACTTAGAAAAAATTTAATAGATAAATAATCATTTATTGATGTTTTACAATGATATAGTACAACTTACTTTATTCGTTAACAGATAAATTGTTTCCCCAACTGGGTTAAAATCAGGAAATTTACTGGAGCTATACATTATACAGTCATCTGCAAGAATTTGATTTGGGAAATGAGAACCTCTGCATCACTTTTCAAAATTTTATATTATCATCAGTTAAAGTGATCATGTGACAAAACTGCGCATGCGTACTAAATAAAAATAATCAGTATAATAAGCTTTATCATGGAATCTTGCTTAAATATGGTCTTATATTAAAATGGTTAGTATGGTCTTAATTCTGAAATATTAATTATAAATATGAAAGTAGCAGATATACACGATTTCAAATGTTAGAGGAAAAGGTTACTCTACACGGAAGATGTTAATTGGAAATTTGCTAAATACAGTATGAAATTTGGTTTATGCGAACTTAATAATAGTGTTGGTACAATTGCAGTTGAAATTTTCTTTATAGTATTAAAAATATATAGTGTACAAAAGTCTAGGCTGCTAAATTCTGAGAAGTGATAGTGGTAATAATAGCAATTAAACTTCTAATTTTTAAAAAATTTTGTAAAAAATGGGTACTTTTTGTAACATATTAAACCTTCGTAATTTTTTTCCTTTTTTTTATGTAAAAAACTTTTTTTTTTTAATTTTGTAAAATACTTTTTTTTTAACTTTTTTTGTAAAAACTTTTTTTTTTTAATTTTGTAATTTTTTTTTTCATTTGTAATTTTTTTTTCATTTGTAAATTTTTTTTTTTCATTTGTAAATTTTTTTTTTTCATTTGTAAATTTTTTTTTTTTTAACTTCGTAAGAACTTTTAATTTTTTTTTTAATTTTTTAAGTTTTGATTAATAGATTTTGTGTTTGATATTTTTAGGTACTTACAATTTATTATTTTCATTTAACGTATATTTAATTTCTACGATGTTTTTATGGTAAAAGTTATGTGGGATAAATAGTTGATAAGTGATTGAACATAAATTTTAATTTGAGATTTGAATTTTTGAATAGGAAACACAGTTCAAATATTATTTTACAGGCGTTTATGTTCAAATATGTTTTCGTTTCTGTGATATAAAATAGCTCGAAATCATTGGAATGGTGTAAAAAATCACTAAATGCAAGCTAAAATTGGATATTTACTCGTTAAATCCATATATTTATATGTATATTTCTGAAAGGAATGGATAAAATGCTATTGCATGTTAATAAGTTATGCTAAAATAGGTATGTGATCAGTATCTAAGTTTATGTTAAAATGTCTAATATTTGGTAATATGTATCGTTTTCATAAACTAGGGTATTTGAAATAAAATGTTTAGATAAACTTAAAGGTTATATTCGTGCATATTCTGTTAAAATTGGAAAATTTAAAACAATAAGGTATTCATATTCATTTAGATAACAGTGTGTACTAAACTCATATGCGTAAGCAAGGTTCTACAAGTTCATATGGTTTCAAGTAAAAGTATAACTAAAAGTGGATATCAATACTTATAACATAAATTTTAACTTGAGTTTCAAATCTTTGAATGGAAAATACAATACAAATATTATTTACTCGCGTCTGTATTCAATTATTTTTTCGTTTCTGTAATATAAAATAGCTTGAAATCATTGAAATCATTGAAATGGTGTAAAAATTGGTAAGTGAAAGCTAAAATTGGATATATACTCGGTAAATCCATAATTTTATATGTATATTTCTGAAAGAAATGGAAGAAATGCTAGGTATGCTAATAAATTATGCTAAAATAGGTATGTGATCAGTATCTAAGTTCATTTTAAAATGTTGTCTAATATTTGGTAATATGTATCGTTTTCATAAACTAGGGTATTTGAAATAAAATGTTTAGATAAAATTAAAGTTTATATTCGTGCATATTCTGTTAAAATTGGAAAATTTAAAACAATAAGGTATTCATATTCATTTAGATAACAGTGTGATGTACTAAACTCCATATGCGTAAGCAGGGTTCTACAAGTTCACAGGGTTTCAAGTAAAAGTATAACTAAAAGTAAAGTTATAAGTGAATATTAATACTTAGAATATGAGTTTAAGTGAAATTTTAGGTACTGGTATTTCTGTGATAAAAATGGATTAACCATATCATAGAAAATATTCAAAGTTAATTAATATAAAATTACTAATTAATATAAAACTCGTGAAAAACACGGTATAAAATAATTGGAATTGTGTAAAATTTACTAAGTATAAGTTAAGATTATTTATTTTATCCTATAAATCCTTATTTTCAAATGTAAATTAGTGATGTAAACAGGAGTTTATATAATTACTGTTAAATATTTCACGAAAAGTAATCTAAAGGTGAATAATTTTCTCTGTATTGTAATCACCTAAGAAATAATATCATACCTGTTAGTGTACAATAATACCGAAAACTTGTGTAAAAATTCATTAAAATTCACCCTTTTTCGTTAAAAATCGGTATTTCTTTTGTTTTGTATAATTGTTAGCATCGTGTAGAAGATGGAGGAGGGTAAACTTTATTAAAATATAACTCATATCTATCTCCCAACATGGATTTTTTGTAAACATATTGATAGCGAATAATATTTATATTATAGTAAAAGTTGTGACCTAGACGGTCATTGTTAGACTCCCCTTTTCCTTAGAATGTGGGGTGGAATTATTACCCCTCCTCAGAAATGCTACATTTTAGGAAAGAAAAAAAGTTTGCGTATTAAGAATAAATAAACAACTGGTTTTTATTTAAATATGGTTCTTATTTCAAGTCTAAATGATATAAAAAGATTATATTACGTACGTCTAAACAGATTTAAATCAAGTATACACAGTAAAATTAGATAATGGTTGTTAAAACTCCTATTATTGTGCGGAAAATCAATTGATTAAGTATAAAATTCATTCAAATTTTGAATATTTTCTGTGCATTACGGTTGAAAAACTAAAAAATATAAGTGTAATTTCCTCTTATAAGTTGATATTCTCATCTTATACTTGAAAAATTCTCAAAAAATCAGGTTTATACCTTACAATTGATATATTTCAATTGTTTCGTTTAATTAGTAATACTCATTAAAATGTTCGTCATTTAAAATAATTATATATGTTTATTCTACAGCTTATGATTTGATATCCACATCTTATAGTTGAAAAATTCATAGGAAATCATCATTTTCGTTAAAAGTAATATTTTCTTTTGCTTAATTATTATACTCATTAAGGTGTTCATTGTTCAGAAACTATAATATAAGTTTAAAATCCATCTTATAGTTTGATATTCTCATGTTATAGTTGAAAAATTCATAAGAAATCAGCAGTTTCGTTAAAAGTAATATTTTCTTTTGCTTAATTATTATACTCATTAAGGTGTCCATTGTTCAGAAACTATAATATAAGTTTAAAATCCATCTTATAGTTTGATATTCTCATGTTATAGTTGAAAAATTCATAAGAAATCAGCAGTTTCGTTAATAGTAATATTTTCTTTTGCTTAATTATTATACTCATTAAGGTGTCCATTGTTCAGAAACTATAATATAAGTTTAAAATCCATCTTATAGTTTGATATTCTCATGTTATAGTTGAAAAATTCATAAGAAATCAGCATTTTCGTTAAAATTGTTATTTTATTTTGCTTAATTATTATTCTCATTAAGGTGTCCATTGTTCAAAAACTAAAATGTAAGTTTAAATTTCTTCATATAAGTTGATATCGTCATCTTATACTTGAAAAATTCTTAAGAAATCTGCTTTTTTCGTTAAAGTTGATATTTTTCCATTGTTTCGCTTAATTAGTGATACTCATTAAGGTGTTTGTCATTCAAAATTAGTATATAAAATCAATATTCATCTTATAGTATGATAATCTTGTCCATTTAACCTCTTCTTAGAGTTCTTATTTTCACCCCTCCTGTTACAGCAGAAAATTATTTTTCCCCACCGGAGGATCGGTGCAGCCGGAGGAGCGGTGCCTCCGGCCGGAGGAGTGGTGCCTCCGGCCGGTGCCTCAGTGCCTCCACCTCATCCCTCCACCTCATCCCTCCACCTCATCCCTCCACCTCATCCCTCCACCTCATCCCTCCACCTCATCCCTCCACCTCATCCCTCCACCTCATCCCTCCACCTCATCCCTCAATCCCTCCACCTCCTGAGCTTGAACTGTCGTTTTCCCACTACTCTTAATGATACACTGTCTATATATGGATATTTATTAGTTGTCTATATGTAGATATATATTAGTTGTCTACATATACATATATATTACTCATGCAAAAAAAAAAATAAAAAAATAAAAAAGAGATCATTAAATAAAAATATATTGGGAAATTAAATGACATTCTAATAAAAAAAAATTAATAAATGAATGAAAGTTTTAAAATGAAATATATGAGAAGAAGCTCAATGTTAATCTTTCAAGCCATATCTCTATGAAAAAATTATCTGCCTAAACAGAAAAAACTATTTATCTGACAATAGTAAACCTGAAAAATAATATATATATATATATATATATATTCCAATTTAATTTACTAGAAGAATCAAATATGAAATTTATCTAGTATCTATTTTGTGTTTTGCATTTTTCTCATACTATTATGATATCCTTTTCTATGCATTAAAATTGTTCCATCCGAACTAAAAAAAAAATAAAGTAATTTCAACATATCTGAACACAAAATTGAAAACAGGCACATACCACAGTATTATTATGATTTTTTTTTTCTTATGTAAGTATTTGGTCTAGTGTATTCTGAGCACGTTGTCTGCAGGAAGATCCGAACATTGCCTTTTCACCCAAGTTGTATCTTAATGTCTTGTTTTGGGTTGATGTATTGTTGAATTGCTCGCGACTGAAAAAGAAAATTTGTTTGGAATTCTAAATTTGAGACATTGCTTTGAGAAGAATATCTTTTGTCTTAGTCCCTCTTGCATTGGTCTAAAGAATATTTTTTAATACTTTTTTGGAAAATTTTACCATAGGTTTAAAACTAGTTTCTGTTCGATTTTTCTATGTATGTAATTTAATTTTTTTCGTCAACTTTATGCATCAGTATTAAAGTTTATTTTCTGTACCCGTTCACATTTCTCATGAAGTCAATGCGCGTGTTTTTATTATTTGTGATATCAAGCATTCCAATATAACTTATGGGAATTAATTTTCAGGATACAATGTGTAGTTTTTCATGTTTTGAGTTTATCATCACTATTTTAGTTATTTAGAATGTCATATTTTTAACTTGTAATGAACAGTGTAGTTTAGATCTTATTTTCTGTTAGATAGAAAAAGCCTGAAAAGGGGTAACGCTACTTTGACGTCATAAAACTTAAAGCTTTCTCGGGGATTTTTTTTTTTTTTTTTTTTTTTTCAGAAATAAGAATTGTTTATAAAAATTCATTTACACTGATTTATTATACACTAGCTGATCCACCCGTGAGGTGATAATAACATTAAATAAACCTCAGATTTGTATGATTTTATATTTTTAATGCTATTTTGTGTAAATTTACATTTTTAATGAAATTTTCGTTCAAAAAATATTGCTATTTAGTGGTAAAAGCACTCGTAAGAAGGCATTTCCTTGTTTTTCCGCGTGGGTAGTTCCATGGTTTAAAAACAAAAAAAGTTATTGTTGTCCGAACTCTTTAAAATTGTTATCGGTTATAACTATTTGCCGTATATATTTTGCGCCCGTGTAAAAATTTCGTGAAAAAATGATGATATCTGGTGGCAAAAGAAATATGTATATTGCTTCCTTTTTCATGTTTGTTTTCGCATATATATATATATATATATATATATATAGTTCTTATCTTCTGAACTCTTTGAAATTTTAATCGGTTCTAAACATAACTGTATGAAAGCCAATTTTGTGAAAAAATATGCATGTACTCGGGGCTATAGCCGAGGGGATTCTTTTTAATCTTTTTATTTATTTATTTATTTATTTTTTATGCTTATTTTTTCTACACTGATGAAGGGAATCTGGGATATCCTTGAAACGGTCGTATGTTCAATATTTTATGGTATTGGGATTTGTGTGTTTGAATTTTGCAAGTCTGTGGCTCAAAAATTTGGATAATATTTGGTGTTTCATCAAACTAATTTTCTCATTATCTATACAAAATTCTATACATACATCTATCATGTTTAAATATAAAATTTTAAACATTGGCAAATTGTAAAATGAAAAAAATGAAAAATAAGTTATAACAATGCAATATAGTAATAAGTGAACTAATAAAAATTATACAATGCGCTATCAAAAAAAAATAATAATCAACCTAGTTATAAAAGAGCTGCTATTACGTATATAATAATTAGAAGAAAGGAAAAATTTTGCTACGTTTAAATTATAACATTTTTTTTTTTAAATAGGTACTCTAATAATTTTTCAGCGTATTGTGTTTGATATTTTTATTTCAACGTAGATAGTTCAAAATTTGATTATGTCCATGGTGATATTATTGATAATTAGTTTGTTATTATTCACAGAAACAAAAATTCAAAGATTAATAAAATAATTTAATAGAAACACGTAAATAAGCAGCAGCACTGCGGAAATATAAATCGTAAATAAATGTTATTAAAAAATAAAATAATATCGACAAAAATGCACACTGAAAAAAAAAAATGACTTTACAGTAAAATACTGGCACCCCAGCTGTTAGTATTATACTATAAAATCAACACTTTTTTTTTTTTTTTTTTTTTTTTTTTTCAGTGCATAAGGAAAATCTGAGTCTTTTTAATATTGAAACTTTGTAAATAAAAAAACTCGTGTCCGCCAAAATAGTAAAAACAATATTTGGCAAAAGATGGTACAAAATGAAACGATATTATAAAATTATTATATCAACAAACGTATAAAAATGAATCTAAACTCATTTTGGAGCCTCCTGCCTTTTTTTCGTGTGTGATATCTGACATATCGTATAAAATGTCATCTGTACTGCATATTTTGTTTTTCGCAATTTTCCCTATTGTTACAGATTCGTCCTTTTATAATAGAATTTTTCTAATATATACTATAAATAAATAAATAAAATAATTTCAGCATATCTGAATTCAAAATTGAAAACAGACACATACAACAATATTATTTCTTTTGTTGTGTAAGTATCTGGTCTGCTGTATTCCAAGCACGTTGTCTGCAGGAAGATACCAACAATACCTTTTCACCCAAGTCCTAGCTTAATGTCTTGTTTCGGATTGATGTATTGTTGTATTGCTCGCGACGGAAAAATAAAATTCCGTTTGGAATTTAAAATTTGAGACATTGCTTTGAGAAGAATATCCGTTCTTTTAGTTTTCTTGTATTATGTAGAATTATTTTTTACTTTAGTTTTTTTTTCTTCCCGAAAATTTTTACATAAATTCAAATTTAGTTTCTGTTCAATATGTCCATGCATGTGAGATTTTTTTTTTTTTCATTAACTTTATATTTTGATATTGGTGCAGAGCATATTTTGTGCTTCGTTCGTGTGTTTCATACAGAGTTCTAGTTATTTATTATTATATTTTATAGCTCATATCCAAGCTATCTTATAGGATTGCTTTTTCATAACAGAGTAAGAGCTCTTTTATTTTCTATTATAAATATTTTAGCTTTTATTTAGTTCTATTATAAATATTTTATTTTTCAGTAAAGTCATGCAATTCTTTCAGATTTTTTAGAGTCATAATATTATGGCATAAACTTCAAACTAAAGTCAATTATTCACTTTAAAATTCCATCATTTAGTAATGTAAACTGTTTTTGTAAGAACTGGTGTTTCACTTAAATAAGAAAAAAAAAAATGAAAAGAAAAAAAAAATAAAGAAATTATGCGTCAAGCATAGGTTGTTAAACACTTTCCAATACTTCCAGATTACTGTATCAGAACTTTAGCATTTAATAAGATGAAACTGGGTATCTTAAGTAAACTATATAGAAAACGCTTAACGACTGAAAACGTACTTACAGAAATAACCCCCCATAGACGGCAATACCTTTGCGTATCCCTGTATATGAATTATCCTGTTGTGCACGTCATATTCTACAATAAACATATTTCACTGCACCTCAACAATTTATATAAATTTCATTATATTTGAAATAGTGTAACATTATTAAAATACGCTGCAAACAATTTTTCTTCATGGATCATTATAAAATCGAGTTATTTTGTGTAAACCTGTAAATGAATGATAAAACTGAGTTGCGCCGCCCATCAGCGTCTTAACAGTCGCACCGATATGTTGAGGAACATATAACGCGCACGACCAGGAACTGCCTCCCGTATGCGCTGCGACCGGTCGGGGCACCGCCACCTGCGCATCACCCCGATTGAACCCATGTAACTATTTTTCAAATTGCTCACAAAGCGTAAATATAGTAAAGATAGTTTCACATGTAAAAGTAAAAATAGTTTCACATGTTTAATATTCAATAATGGCGTAATTTCACTGCTGAAAAATTATTTCAAAATATATGTAGTATTGTTATACTTCTTTAATATATCCTTATACATATATAGACCCTCGTGAAACAAATGTTATATTTAACATTTATACTTGGCTTGAATACATTTTGCCATGTTTGTAAGGTCCTTGATGTAAAAGATAATCGTTGTGACTAAAAATATAGTTGTGGTTCAAAATAGATATTACTCTATTTTGAATGAACTATTAAAAATAAAGATAATAATAATAATAATAAAACAGAAAATAAATTGTAATTAACTTTTTTTTTTAATTAGAATATCTTTACACTAGACATATGTACATGCGAACGGGATTATTATATTTTTTAACTGCATTACTTGTATTTCGATGTTTAAAAAATAGACATATGTTTTTCGTTTTCTTTCATATTCAACATGCCTATTTGAATTCCACATAAAAAATACTTTAAATATATTTTTTTATATTTTCTTTGATGTAAGATAAGTAGAATGTCTCAAATAAAAAATTGTAAAAATGACTTTTAATGATTGTTAAAAATCAAGTTCGAGCATTTTAGTTTAAAAAATCAATTAATCCTACTTATAATTAATGAGCGGACGGACAAGGACTTTTGCAACTCGACTCGAAAGTCTTGTTAATAATAATTGATTTTTTAAGTATATTTTATATTTTGTGCTGCCACGAAATAAGAAAATTAATCTCCTTTTCTTTAAAAAAATTTTCCGGTAACAATTGTCTTCATTTACGCAATCTTTTTTATGCTGATTTAATATAAAATATATTTCCTAGAAAATAATGAATTAAATAATTGTGTTCGATTTTATTATTTATTACACCAATTTATTTTTTTAATTAATTAATTTTTTTAATAAGTTATTTAGGTATATGGATAAATTTAACCTGAATCTAAATTTTATACGAAAAATAATTATTTTCTTAAAAAGAAAGAAAAAAAACTACTTTTCTAGCAATACTGTTAAAAAGTAAAAAGAAAAAGAAAGAAAATTTTCAATGTAATATTTTTTATTAATGCTAATTAGATTTTTAACTGATTAAGCAAAATATCTCTCTCTAACTTTTTAAAGTCTCTTTTTAAGAGTAGGAATAAAATTTCTATGAAAATTATTCTCAAGTATAATTTTATTTATTTATTTATTTAGAAATAAAAAGGTGACTTCTTTTTCTGGTATATGAAAACTCTCATTTTCTTTTTTCACTCTTACCCTTACATTTTATTCTATTTTGGAATTCATTTGAGATTTTCCCATACTTTACTACACTTGAACACATTTTTTATCTACAGCATTTATAAAATGAAGTGTGTAACAGATGAATACATACTTAAATTATATTTATATATTTAATTTATATAAAATGAAACATTAATTCGATGTACACAACATTAATAAACAATTAGAAAGAAAATGTATGTATACAGTAAATACATTTATACATGGGTCATCCTACAAAAACCGTTACTTTTTCGCTATATGTTAGTTAATTTTTGACAAAACATTTTTTTTTTTTTTTTTTTTTTTTTTTTTTTTTTTTTAAGATTTTATATATAAGAACACATTAAAAAAATATATTTGATAAAAATTGGTGATTTATGTTTTTTTTTTTTTTTTTTTTTTTTTTTTTTTTTAAATTTTATGAACAGGGTATAATACCTCCGTTACGTGTTACATCTAATTTCTTTTATTATAATTTTGACTTAGTTTGTGAATGTGATAAATTTATTATTCATTCAATAATGTCCACTTTTTTCTCTGAAAATTATTTTATGTAAAAATAAAATTTTGAAAAATTATGTTTAATTACTGGTTCAAGTCTTTCTTGTATCCTCTATTACATCCAAACTCAGTGCAATAATTTCCAAAACATAGTACCATTCGTCACCTAATAAAAATATTCTGAGGTAAGGATACATCCCTATTTCAGTTGTCATCCATGAATGTGCACATTAGTGATGGGCATAGCGATTATTTTGATTATTCGAAAGAATCATTCGGGCATGCGCAGAAGCATACCTGTCAAACTTAAAAAAAAAAAAAAAAAAAGATTGAAACACATTTTTCATTTTTATCTGGCGTTTTTTTTTTTTTTTTTTTAAATTCCTGGTAGTAATTGAATAAAATTTTTTTTGAAGTTTGACAGATATGCTTCTGCGCATGCCAGAATGATTCATTCGAATAATCAAAATAATCGTTATGCCCATCACTGGTGCACAGGGTCGGACTGGGCCAGGGGAAAGGGCGTATACCTTGGATTTTTATAGGGCGCAAAAATTTTAACGAAATTAAATCATTTTAAAAACACAAATTGCACAAATTGTGCTTATTAGTTGCTAAAATCAGTGTAAAAATTGTTTTAAACTCATAAAAGAGCTAAAATCCTACATGTTTCGGCTTTAAACTTAAAGCCATCATCGGGGAAGAGGAACAACACAAACGACTACTGATCTTTTAATTTTCGACACGAGAAAATTGAAATCAACAGTATGGAAAAATTTAAATAAAATAAGCGGGCGCTCTCTGTTGCCAAAGAGCAAAAAACAAAACAATGAATTAACAAGGGGTTAAATGGATTCAATTGTGAAATTAAATCATTTTTACTTACTTGTGTTGTGTCTGACTTGACAAAGTTTAACACATTCATCGCATAGCACCAAGTAAGAAAAGGGCTTAAGAGCCTACACCAGTCATGCAAAAAAACGCGCAAGCTATAATGTTACGTCTGTGGGAAGGTCGCTCGCGTTTTAATATTTTTAAATAAGTTTTTTTTTGCATAGGATAGCTGACGTCGATCTCTAACGTTGTTAGTTTTTACTTTTTCGATTTTGGTTCCAGTTTTTTTTATATAAGGGTACTTTCACTTTCAGAACCGGTTAAAACCGGTTCCAAAATTGAAAATTTCCGCTTATAAAAAACTGTAACCAAAATCAAAAACAGTAAAAACTAACAACGTTAGAGATCGACCTCAGTTATCCTATGCAAAAAAAATCATTTAAAAATATTAAAATGCGAGCGAGAAATCGCGCAAGAACCTTCCCATAGACTTAACATTAGCTTGAGCGTTTCTTCGCGTGACTAGCATAGGCTCTTAATATTATATTCCTGATTTTAGATTGGCAACTTCGCTATATTCCCCGTTCCTTCTTTGAAGTTCCATTAAATCTACACAATGCTACACAGCTTTTCAAACTATGTCATGTAATATTCAAAAATTCTAGAAAGTTGAATACAGATTACCTTTTATCCTACTTTATTCTTTTGTCAATAGATACCTTAGAATAGTCATGGTATAAAATTGATCACTCCTTACTAATTATACTGCAAATAAGGTATAAAAAAATAAACAGGTACCAATTTATTGGGAATAATTTCTACTATTAAATTCTATTCGAAGATGTTGTTTCGGGGATTGTCTACATATTAATAAATGCACGAACGTTGATTTTTCAAATTGTAACACCTATGTTTGAGTTCCCTGAATAAAGACACCTGGGAATATACTTATCTTAATTCTTCATAGAGTTATAAAAAAAATGTGTTAGAGATTTATCTAAAAATTTCGGAAAATAAAATTTAAATCTTACAAGAAAAAGTACTGAACACCCATTCAGTTAGCAGTAAAATTATACAGGAACTTTAAATTTAAATTAAACTTTCTTTATATAAAAGTAAATACTACAAAATGTTTCTGGTAAGTGTCCTTGTTATTTTCTGTAGATTCTTTGAAAACAGAAAGCGATCCCCTTAAACTGTAGGAATGTTCTCTGCATCTCGAAAACTAATTATTCAAATAAGCTGTACACTTACACACAGTTTTTTTTTTTAATTAATGTAGGTGATAATTCATAAGTTTTTAATATAAATTTATTAATAATTTTTACAATCAAAACTATGTCTTTGGATACAAAAAAAACTTGGAATATGTTTGGGTGTATTAAGTGTATTAAAAAAAATAAAATAAAAATTCAATCGGATGATTTTTATAAGTTTGTCAAATGGCTTTAACATTAGCATCCTCAAACTTTAAACTCTTCTAGCTGTATGAAAATTTAACATAGAGTATTTAAATTATACCTTTTGGCAGGCTGTCTCGATCCAAGAAACTCAAATAGGGTCTCAAAAATAGGTGTTAGTATTTGAAAATTCAAAGTTGGTATAATATTTAATATGTAGACGTCTCCTCCTGTAACATACTTAATCCATGGCTTCAATCAGTAGACATTATTTCCAATCGATTTGTACCTATAGATTTTTTACAATTCGTTTTAGAAGAATTGGTAGGCGGTGATCACGTGTTTTTTTTTTCAGGACTAAATTATCACACATGATATATCCATAGTTGTGTCCATTAACGCCAAAAAACAAAAACTTGCTTTACCTTTTTAGCAATTTTAGACATTATTACAAGTTTGACGATATTTATGATTTTTTTAAACCGTCATCGTGCTGTGAGATATGACTTGCCTAAATCTTACCTTTTATATACAATTCTTTTTTCACTCAAGCAACGCAGAATTGTTGGATATCATTAGTCCATTGTTTTCTAGCCTCGTTGGCTAGAAAGCTGCTTCCAATTGTTTTGCGCTTCCATTTGTTTGAGTTTGGCTGCTTCCAATAGCTGAGCCAACGGTTAACTGATCGTCGGTCTAAAGATATGAGTTTTCATTTGACCAAAAATTATGTTTGCTTGCAAAACTGCGCTAATAATAATATTAAAATATGCAAATAATTGATCCTATTTTAATTAGAAAATTCAACTTATTTGTTGATTTTTTAGGCAAAAATTATGCTTCTAGAATTACCTATTAAAATTGCTTCTAATTTGGTTTCCTTCGTTTCATAAATGTTTCCTCATTTTGCATTTGTATTTAAACAAATATCTCTAAAACTATTATGCAAATAAATTTTACTTTTATGACTACTAAAATGCAAGAATATCAGTGCTAAGAACTCCAACCTCTATTTAAAAAATACATATATATTTATTTGACATAATATGAATTAGTTATCAAGTCAGTTATAAACATGGTATAGATGCAATTTCTGATATAATCTGACAGCAAATGCTGTTTATTTACTACAGCTTTATTTTTCTTTAGTAAAGTAGCATCTTTAAATGTAGTCTCTGACGGTGTCTAACTTATCACACATACAAAATAAAGATTCTATAGCAAGCACTATAAAAAAGTTTCTACTGAAAAATGACATCAAAAATAGCGATTAGTAGCCTTAAATCGCTAAAATAATTGAGTAAATTTACTTTTCTCAGCACACTCTTCCCATGATTCGCAAATTTCTTATCATAGTTAGAGATCAAGGGAAATTAAGTTTCCATAATTGGAAGATATCCTCCGTAGATTGTAATCCTGCAAGCGACAGGATTCTGCTGCCAGCGTTTTATAATTCAAAAAACCTACAAAAGTTTCTGAATAGTAATCGTCGCTTTATTTAATGATCGATTTTTCCGTGATTAAAAAAAAAAAATTGCTTAAAAAATGAAAAAACGCTGGCCGAAGGACCCCAGCTTGCAGAATTGCAATCCAGAAGTGTCATCGAGGTTGTATTTATTCCTCGAAAAGTTATGTTTTCCAGTCAACAACAAAATCCACACAAAACGTTTATGCCTTCTAATATCTATCTCTTACTTTTATAAAGTTGTTTTTCAAAAAGCAGGGTTTTAATTATAGGTCCATTCCGGGACGACTTTAAAAGGGCGCAAAGTCCCCTGGGTACTAGAATGGTGGGTATGCAAAATATTTGATCTGAGATTAAGACTTAAACAATATCATCCTAAGAACCGATGAAAAAAATCTCTCTCAGGGCGCGGGAGTAGCACATGGGCGTGAGCTTTTTGTAGCCATGGCGCGCCAGGTCTATTAAAACTTTCCCTAGGTGCCCGTTTTCTATTCTCAATCGTATGCAAACACGTCCGCTTTGGTTTCCGATTCTGAAAATGCCTTCGATGTATCTTCAATTTCTTTATGATAATAAAAATCCCTCTCTTTTGCTATCTGTCTATTAGTTGATGATCATCCCTAAGCAAATTCTCGAAATTTAGTGCACTAATCAGAATATATGTGTGTGGGAAAATATTGGAGCAGCTTAGGGGCGTGAAATTTTCCCTGGCTGGGGGCGCACCGGCCCTCTGGCCGATGGGCCGGCGGGCCAGTCCGAGCCTGCTGGTGCACATAGTAGTTTGTCATTAATCTTGAAGTATATTCAGTGAACTTGAAATGGTTGTAACATTACTTAATTTAAAAGGTAAGTATCATTTATTTGATAAAAATACATATTTAATTCATATACATAAAGCCCATACACATAATGTCCCATATGTGTCATTTGTCAATTTTTGACCAAATGACTTTCTTTTTAGCTTTAATTTAGGTAGTGTAAGTTATTCATGCCATTTCTAGATGGCAGAACATGTTCTTTTGTTCATGTTATCTTTTGCTCTTTTCTCCAACATGGCATATGATAACTTGCTTGAATCGATCTGATTCCGGTCGCATCTTTGACAATTATTTTTTACTTGGTAAGCTGTTCAACATATGTTTAACTTTATTATGTCCTATTGTTGAATTTAAAAATTTTTCTTGGTTATCTTAATCTCTTTCAATCATTGTTTTTTTCGATATGTTATAAGGAGCTTAATATTGTTGTTTTTAGGTTTAGTGCTGGCAACATTCAACGAAGTAACATATCTTTACTACGAATTATTCTTTTGAAGTTTTTCTGAAGAAT
Organism: Maratus michaelseni; assembly: GCA_963931845.1. Classification (NCBI taxonomy): domain Eukaryota; kingdom Metazoa; phylum Arthropoda; class Arachnida; order Araneae; family Salticidae; genus Maratus; species Maratus michaelseni. The sequence goes on along the minus strand of OZ007591.1, from coordinate 82,416,121 downwards.
ACATAAGATAGTCATAGTTTTTCACATTTCTATCTTCAATTTACTGTGTCTAATTTTTGTATTGTCTTTTCCTTTGATATATGCACATGCGATTTCAATTTAATTATGTATGTATATATTATGCTATTGTTTACGTAGTGCGTTTATTATTTCCAATCAGTTCTATTCGCTTTTAAATCTGTATGAAAGTCAAATGAAATATAAATTATGACGTAGCTTTATAATAATTTAAAATAATAGCTAACAAAATTAGTTTTCCATTAGGAAATCTGCCAAAAGGAAAAAAACACATTTAATGTAAAAAATATGATAAAACAAAATAAAATGTGTGTGTGTAATAGTTTTATTTATTAATTTTATTTCCCTATTGAAATGAACGATCCTTTTTTAATCTTGGTGTTTATATCCTTGACGTTGCTTGATTATTACGGAAACATTTCATCATATAATGCATTAGAATATTTGAGATATAATATGCTTTTTCATATAGTTTCTTTTCTTGCCTATTTTAACAATTTTAACTGTCAATTTTTTTAAAGTTTACTCGCAGTCATAGACGTTATTTGTATTCTTTTATAATAAGAGTTTAATTATTGTAGAATGCGCTTCATTCTCATCGAAGGATTGCCTTTCACGCACCTTTACATTTGGAATCTGATAACGGTATTTGTGGCATAATTAATTGTAATTATACTATGCATTTCTTTTTAAAAATATAGCAGTGTTAAAAATATTGCTACATGAGTGTTTGTTGGACAGTGAATGTTTATTGGTTAACTCCGATTCTGTATAAAGAGAAATATAAGAAAATTCTAATACTTATTAGAAAAATCTTATTTATTTCTTCGTAAGTCCTACTGCTTTTTTTTAATAGCGAATGAATTAATCTGATGATGCATTCATTTCAAACACATAACTTTTATGAGCATTTTGTGGATTCTGGGAATGTTAATACCATAAGAAATTTAAATACAATGGAAAGCATTTCATATAAGTATAACAAAAAAATAAAAAAGTTTAAAAAGTTTAACGCAATTCAAAAGAATAAATATTTTTTCTTCAGCCGCAAAAAGACTTGCTATTATTAGGAGTAAGATTGATTTTTTCCTGTTTTCAAAGTGGTAGGCGTAAACTGTCTGAAAATTTTGCTCAAAATGACTGTACGACATTTAGTATTTGAAGAAGAGAGATTTGTTCTTTCAAAACGCGTTGCTCCATTAACTCTTTTCATAGTTTAACAATTATGTTTATTTACCAATTAGAATAAGTGTGTTAAAATTAATCTAGTGTAATGACGTATCCAGCGTTTACTGGAGTTCTATTAACAGCAATTTATTGTGTTGAGCTGATTCAGATATCAGACCAGATGCTATGATCAATAAGGGATGCTGGGTGAATTAGGTCCTCCTGATTCGTCCGCGTTGGCAGAGTTGGCTCAGTTGGCAGAGCATCGTCCAGTTGGAAAATAACAACTCGTACAACAATTGTATTTTTCACTATTATTATTGTTGTTGTTACTGAATTCAGAATGGCATAACCAATTTACATATAACATTTTTAAAACATTGTGAAAAGAAATTTTAAACGACGAATCTAAAATGCAACTGATTTCCAACAATTTAAAATTGTTATTTGCTACTACAAATGAGAAAAGTTGAGAATTCATATCAACCAAGGATTCTTATATACAAAGTATTATTTTCTTGCATCATTTGAAAACTGATAAAGTAACGATGTCAAATAGAAAACAAAAGTTATGCCAATAGCATAATAAAGTTACATATATAACCTTTTTAAAACATTTTGAAAAGAATTTTAAATGATGTATCCAAAATACAACCGATTTCCAGCAATTTAAAAATGCTATTTACTATTTGGGAATGGGAAAAGTTAAGTATTCTTTAATATATACTAAGAAACCGTTTTCGCTAAGTATTATTTTCTTGCATTATTTGAAAACTTGCATACAAAGCAACGATGTCAAATAGAAACAAAAGTTATGCCTAAATTTAAGTCGTGAAACATTATTCTGGAAATTAAACCAATTGCATTACAGAACGTTGTAAAAATTTCAGCGAAGAAAATGGTTTTCCTTAATTTTATCTTAATCTTGTAAGCTTGCACACATGCGATAATTTAAAATAAGGAGTTTCTGAAGCTTACAGTTCTGTTAATTGAAAAGATTTCTGTCGCAGGCGAACCTTACTTGCCGAAAACTGATAGAACACTTGAATCATTTTGCGTGAATTGAAATTAAATTTAATCGGCGAAATTTAAAATGAAGATTAATTCTCAACATAAAATCCTTTTTAAAGTTTATGGGCACTTCATTATTCATTTTTGGAGATATCAAGCATCCCGCCCATATTTGAAGCAATAATTGAAACATTTTTAAAGTTAAGGACTTATTATGTTGTCATCGTCTATTTTCGGATAAAAATGCAAGTTGTAACATTTACTGAGTATTTCCTCTGGGGAACAAAATCTTCTTTAAAGAGATTGTAAGCGATGCAGGAATTTCCTCTTTCAAAGCTTATTCCGTCATCTGTTATCGCACGAATGAAATGTGTAACATGAAATATGTCGCAAGTCGTGTATTTGTTTGTCGATAGAATCAAATTAATCATAAATGATCTCTAGGAAATAAAATTTGATGTTGTGAGTTTAAAAGCGGATACTTGTAAAGGTTTAAAATCGTGCTAATGGTAAAATCGGTAGCAAATAACCCGATCTGTATTTATGTAAGCATTGATAGAAAGACCCAGACAACACATTGGCATACTAAATATAGTGATGGAAATAGCTCAGTGGTAGAGCCTCAGAACGCTATTCTGAGGTCCCGGGTTCGATTCCCAGCTTGGAGCATTTTTACTCTGTCGGCTTAACCTCAGTACAGCAATGAAAAATCCACTTGTTTGTTACTAAGTAGGTTCGGGCGAATTTCACTCCTGAACAATTAATTGGAAATTTACAATTATGTGTTGTTCTATGCTAGACTTATTGTGAAAAAAAGATCGTCTAAAAGTTTGCCACAGGGTTGTGTGCTCTGAATGACAATTTCCATCTTGTGCTGCGGTTGCAGCCTGTCCGACATATAAGAGTGAGACATGCCGAGCAGGGATATCGTTCCTTGTAGCTCAGTGGTAGAATCTCAGAGCGCTATTCTGGGGTCCCGGTCTGGATTCCCGACTTGGGACATTTTTCACTCTGCCGGACTGTACAGTATTACCCATTGCCGGAATGTAGATTATTCATTCCGGCTTAACGCTCAGTATAGCAGTGAAAAATCCATTTGTTTGTTACTATCCAGGGGATATCATATTCAGGATAACCGATATCTTCTGGATCATTGAAATTGTCACATAGACAATTACAAATTCACATAACATCTCAAGTTGTCAAAATGTCACACCTATAGACACCCTGAGGATGACTTTCAAATCACTTTTTTTGGACAATTATAGGATTGAGGAAGATGAAAATAAGCGTAGGAAGAAACTTGATGCGCATGTGCGTCAGAAAATAGAATCCACGGGATATTCTAAAGGTTATGAAATTTGATAATTCGATCTTATCTCCTGTACATAGTTCTCATTGAGATATGGCAACTACAGGGTCTGTAGGATCACTGTAGGAGAAACGGAGAACGATTGTAGTTGTACGTGGAGCCTGTCCGAAGTAGAAAAACTTTATAAGAGTGTTTAGACATAAGGGTGATAAAATTTAATTTATGAAGAGAAACTTGGACAAAACTACTCTTGACGATAATATGAAGTTTATCATTTCCGCCAAGTTGATATTTGAAAATTGAAACGGAAAAATAATACTCTTTCACAGATGAACTCATTTTAGATAGTATTGCAAAGTTTTGTAATGATTAAATTTTTTATAAAAATTTTTAATTAAATTGTTTTAAACTCTTTGCAGCTGAGCATGCGCATTCGTCTCGATTCTCTGATAAAAAGATTTTAGTTGGAAGAACTACAGAGCGTTTTTCCTAATCACTCTTGTACATGTAGTTTTGACTGCCTTTTCTTCAAACATAGTTTACAGGATCTCCAGTTATTGTTTTCCAATAACCTTTTTTTCGGTTTTACACCAAGAGAATGGGGATCAAAATACAAGCCGTAATAAAAGGCCCTTTTAAATGCTAGAAACAGTTTCGTTGTGTGAAATATATCTTTCATATTAACCGGGGAATAAACTTTTGTTCAAATCATATGCCTGATTACCAACGGGGCACACTTCCACCAATAAAAAAGAACAGGAATTTTTTTCCTTATTCATGGCAGTAACTTTTCATAAATAATGAGATGTTTTAATAAGACGAAAATTTCTATTAAAATTTTACTGGTAGAAGTAATGCGTTCAAAATATTACGGTAGTAGTTCGTGTATGACGAAATATTTCACAATACCCAGTTAACATGTTAAATATGAAAGACATAATAATAAAAAGTTTCAGTAGCTTCAAATATGTTCATATTTAATAAAAATTATTACCTAAAAAATTATAAAACTACAAAAAGTTATTTAAAAAATGATAAAATAAAGCATTAAACACAGAAACTACATAAATGCCAGCATGGACATATTGTAATACCCGCGTCTTCTTATAGCCAAAAGTGTTTCGACCAATACCCGCTAGAGGGCTTCTTAAATTGAGTCAAAACTTAGTTATCCGGTTTCTCCGGACTGTTACCCTACTTTCCCCTATGTGTGTGTGAAACTGCTTTCCCTGTTTTTATCTACGTTTTCATGTTGATTTTTCTTTTTCATTTGTAATTGTATACTTGATTTGTAGTAATATAATTTGTATTATAATTTTACACTGAATTAAAAAAAAATATTTATTTATTGCAGGTAAGTGAACGACTTAATTGATACTTGTGTGAATGAGAAAAATAAAATTTGGAGAACAGTGACATACGTAAAGTATAAAATTTATCTTTTCTGTTTCTAATACGAAAAATTATCATAGGAATTTATGATTTATTATATTTCTTATAATAAGCTATTGTGTCGATATTGTATTTATTGTTAAGAGGAAAATAATACTTACAACGTAATCTTAAAATTTCGAAAATATTGATTATTTCATAGAAAATTTACAAGGTAATCCATATATTTTATCAGTATTGGTACATGTATAGATTAATTTATCTTACATTTGGCATATTCCCAGTGTTGTGTCAGAATAATACTGTTAACAATATTGTAAACAATATTATCATCAAATATTCTATAATATAAAAGGAGATACTGGCTATCTCCTTTCAGCATTAAATACACGAATATTGAAAAAAATATGATCAAATACTGTACAAAGACCAGGGTTCGTAAATATGATAATTTCGAAAATATAAAAAAGATCCGACACTTTGATATATATATATATTATATATCCTATATTTTTTTTATGATATCCGATATTTTTTTATATATATCCAATATTTTCAAAACAGTCGACTTACTGCTGATTATAAATATTTTCAGACTTAGTATAAATTTTAAACTAAAATATATTGCAACTAACATGAAAAAAAAAAAAAAAAAAAAAAAAAACACTAGTATAATAAAACACTACTCTAAATACCTATTACTTTCTTTTTTCACTTACATAACAAAATTGAAGACCAACTAATTTGAAAACAGAAACAATTTACAAATGTTTGCATTCATCAAAAAACAAACTGTAGGATTCAGTATCAAGTTTCAAGAAAATTTTATGTTTTCTACAACTAAATTTTAGATGCAAAATATTTTTTTTTATTGAAAAGTTTTTAAACATAAATATAAGCTTGTCTATTTTTTTATTCCCTAACCTGTTGTGCAATTTAAAATCGAATAACATCTAGACTAAAAAAAAACCCACTCTAGAAAAGATTATTTCTAATGAAGCTGTAAGTAACCAATTATCTAAATCAGATGAGTTTATCTACCAACGACTGTTCTAAATTATTTTCCCACATGATTATTGGTTCTGCATTTAAAAATTCAGCTTCAAATGTAAAGTCTAGAAAAAAAAATGACTAAAAAAGTCCCTGTCAGAGGTAAAAGTACTTTATCTGCTGAACGACATGGTCAGATAACTCTTGAAAAATTTAACTACACCTGTTTTGATTGAAAATGTCAAAAATATCATACACAATAATATTTTGAAAATAAATATCATGTATGTGAAAATATCAAACAACGTGATATTTTGAAAATAGATATCGGATATATCATGATATATATCCATTCATATATATATATCACCGATTACACTTAGCCACTATTGACTGTTAAGGCATTGTGGTCATCTAATCTATTTCAGTCGAGCAAAATTAGACATTATCCAAATGAAATTTTATTTCCTTTTCAACATCCAAATTTTTCCGCCCAAGTAATTTTTTGTTGAAGACGAAACTTGATTACGTAATGTAATTTTTTGTTGATTCAGTACAATAAAAAAAAAGCCTCTCCCAGTTCCTTTTCCTTTACTTTATCTTCAAACATCCAGATTTTCCCATCTTAAGTATTTTTTTTTTTTTTTTGTTGATTACGATATACGTACTCTTAATTCTTTTTATCGAACTAAGCCTTCCCTGGCGTACAATTCAGATTAAACGATAAACAGCTCTTTATTCAATAAATTATTTTAAAGATGTTGTCTTATTTAATCCTGAATAAATAAAATCAGATATTCGTTCCAGTTCGAAATCGTTCCCTTTCGCGAAGTTAACTTGAATAAAGCCGTGCAGAACTAGAAAGACCTCACCTGGAAAAGGTCTTATTTCAATAATAGATCCATTCTTCAAAGATAATAACTCTAAAGATCATAAAAAACTGAATAATATTAGCTACATCTTTTTAGCACAAAACACCCCAATATTGATTTAAAAAAAAAAAAAAAAAAAAAAGATCAAGCATTGTGTCAAGACTTAGCCAAGATTGACTTTCTACAAGTAAATATATGCTATCAGTTTAATACTCATTCTTCAAAGATAACTTCATATATCATAAAAACATTAATTATATTCCTTGACATATCACTAGAATGATGAGTATTACAAAACATATATTTGCAGTAAATACATAAATATTAGAACAAAATTATAAATGTTGTATCAATGTTGATCTAATGTTGACTTATTGGGACATTCTGTTCATCTAACCCTAATCTATTTCAATCCAACAAAACTAGATATTTTCCAAGAGCATTTTTCATTTTATTTTCAAAATCCAAATTTTCCATTTAAGTAATTTTCTGTTGATTACGAAACACTCTTAATTCCTTTTATCAAATTAAGTTTTCTCTGACGTATAATTTACAACAATATACATTAATGACCCTTAGTTCCATCTAAAACAGTTGTTTATTCAATAAATGAATTTTAAGACGCACTCGTATTTAATCCTGAATTAATAAAAATGCACATTCATTCGAGAAGTTCAAAATAACTCGAAAACTAGCAACTCGAAAATAACTACCGCGTTTTATATCATGTTCGGAAGTGCTTTCTTTCGCAAAATTAATTTGAATAAAATCGTGCAGAACTAAAAAGATCCAATCCGTAAACGTCTCATTTAAATATATGCTGTCATTCAATACTCGCTTTTTAAAGACAACAACTCCAAACATCAGAAAAGCCTAACTGACATTCATTGGAAAATCAATCGCATAACGAGTGTTAAAATTATCGCCCCATCTAACTACTCAATTCTATATATACCGGATACACTGCAGAAATGGGATTAAAGGGATATCGAATTTTTTTTAATTAAAAAAAAATGGTTCAAAAATTACTGATAGATGGCGCTACATGCATAATTTGAAACAGATTTATGCAAATCAGGCTGTCAAAAAAACCCCTCAGTGCTCATAGATTATTCATTACATGCCAGCAGTATGCTATCGTTACCATATCACGCGCTGTTGGTTAAACACTTTTACAAGGACGGGAAATCGGCAAATGGTGCGTTGCGAAAATTCTGCACGGCAAAATGACTGAAGACGAGAGAAAGGTCTGTTTCATGTGCTGGGATACTGAAGCTTGTCAGACGCTTCGCTGAAATAGATCTTTTACTATAAGCCTAATTTGCATACATCTGCTTCATATTATGCACGCCAGCGCCATCTATCGGTAATTTTTATAACCACAACTTTTTTTGATATTTAAAAAAATCCGATCTCCCTCTAATTCCATTCCTGCAAACTGCAAATTTTTAGCATCATATGTTTATTCTTAATAATTTTTTAAAGTTTTAACGAACTTTTGGTGTACCCGATATTGTAGTATTAAATATAACCAATATTGAGAAAATTTGTCGAATGCCATATCAATATTGTGCCAATTCTGGCTTGCTATTAGGATTATCGTGTTTATATAATTTATTTCATCTGAAGAAAACTACACCTTTTCTGAACGTATCTTTCGTTTACATTTTTTTGTTCCAAATTTTTCCCTCTTAAGTAATTTTCTGTTGATTACGAAACGCTCTTAATTCCTTTTATCAAATTAAGTTTTCTCTGACGTACAATTTATATTAAATGATAAACAGTTCCATCTAAAACAGTTCTTTATTTAATAAATGATTTTTAAGATGCAATCGTATTTAATCCCGAGTTAATAAAAGTGCATATTCATTTGTGAAGCTCAAAATAACTACCGCATTCCCTATCAAGCTCGGGATCGCTTTCTTTCGCGCAGTTAATTTGAATAAAGCCGTGCAGAACTAAAAAGATCTCACCCGTAAACGTCTCACGTAAATATATGCTATCATTTTAATACTTGCTCTTCAAAGATAACAACTCCAAACATCATAAAAGCCTAATTGATATTCCTAGCAAGATCAATCGTGTGACGAGTATTACAGCGCCATCTAGCTACTCCATTCTTTATTAACTGTTTTTACTGCTTCCCTGCTTTGATGGTATAAATTATAGTGCACCTTGTATAAAGTCCTAGCACCCATTTCTTAATTACAGTCTGATTTTGTGGAGCAGATCGTAAATGTATTTCATGAATAATTAATAAGATAGTTAGAATCTGCCTGAATATTAAATAAACTTGTGGTATCGGTTATGCAATATGTCTTCAGTATATTAGAATATCTTTTTTTCTTTTTTTGTTTTCCCCTTTTAACAATCATTCCCAAAACGGGAAGTGGAACTATTAAACAGCACTCTTACAAAGTCTATTTGAAAACTTCAATTATGTCGATGGAGACGCATATTTTAAGTAACTGAAATAGTTAACATTGAAATATACTCTCATTAATTATAACTAGAATGGGTCTGATAACGTCAAAGGAACAAGGATAATGACTTCGTAAAATATTTATTTCTCGTTAATTTTGCATGCTTTTTTAATATTTAATGTTGTTTGATCTCCATATAAGAAAAGTTTTGCTTTGTTTTAAATGCAAAGTTTGGATATTCACTGAAAGCTGGCAGGTTTAAAATATATGAGGATGATAAATCCTGTCTTAGATGTGATCTAAAAGGCGAAATGTAGAGGAAGAAACCCGGGTATTTGTTCGATTATGTTTTCATATTGTAAGCTTCATTACGGTTTCGCTATGCGAATTAGGATTTTATATCTTTAACTAATTACTTTTAATCTTCAGTGACATTTCCCACTGTTTCTCAGCCCTTCACAAAAAGGAAAGAAAAACCATGCGCCAAGCATAGATTATCAAACATTTTCCAACACATTCAGAACATTGTAACGAAACTTCACCGTTTAACCCATGAAGGGCACCGGTATATTATATATACCACTTAATTTCAATCCCAAAATGCCATAATGACACCAGAATTTTATAATCAAATTTTGAATTTATAAGGTACATGAGGAAAAGCTTTTACTTATTTGAAAATAAATCCGTTCGTGAATCCTGGTGTCAATCATAATCATTTCAATATTTTAGCTATAAGAGTACTTTGCCCCTGAAGGGGTTAATAAGGTTGAAAAAATATGCGTAGGTAAATAATTTGGAAAACGCATAATACATTGAAAACCCAATTTCAGCAATTACCATCTATAAAAGCCATCTATAGTCGGAAAAATATCCAAATTCTTTTGTACAATTCTGTATAATATGATCTATAGATTTGTATGTATACTTCACAGTATGCAAAAATTTAGTTCAGTTGCTTGTACTCGGCTTTAGTCACATTTCCCACATTTTTCAGTCCTTCACAAACAAGGGGAAAAAATCATGCGTATAGATTATGAAACACTTTTCAACACAATCAGAACACTGTAACGAAACTTCACCGTTTAATAAGGTTGAAAGATGATGCTTAGGTAAACAATTTAGAAAACACATAATACATTGAAAACCCAATTTCAGCAATTACCATCTATAAAAGCCATCTGTAGTCGGAAAACTATCCAAATTCTTTGGTACAACTCTGTATAATATGATCTATAGATTTGTATGTATACTTCACAGTATGCAAAAATTTAGTTCAGTTGCTTTTACTCGGCTTTAGTCACATTTCCCACCTTTTTTCAGTCCTTCAGAAACAAGGAAAAAAAATCATGCGCATAGATTATGAAACACTTTTCAACACGATCAGAACACTGTAATGAAACTTCACCGTTTAATAAGGTTGAAAGATGATGCTTAGGTAAACAATTTGAAAAACGTATAACACATTTGAAAACCCAATTTCAGCAATTACCATCTAGAGTCGGAAAAATATCCAAATTATTTTATTCAACTCTGTATATGATCTATTGATTTGTATGTTCTTCATAGTATGCAAAAATTTAGTTCAGTTAGGAAACGCATGACAGTTGAAAATTCCCTTTTAGCAATTACCGTCAGTAAACGGAAATGTACTCTTAATTCTTTCGTGCAGCCCTGTACATGATCTATAAAATTTATACACACCAAGCAAGGATGTAGTGAAGGGTATACTGTGGTATACCTTCTGGGTCTGCATATGCCCTCTGATTTTTTTATGACTACACCACTGACACCAAGTAATATGCAAAATATTAGTTAAATTTAAAAACGCATACCACAATTGAAAATGCGCTTTCAGCAATCATTGCTCATAGACACTACTGTAAACTAATTATTTTGTGTGCCCCTGTAAACGAACGATAAAGGCTATGCACATCATATTTTACAGTAAGCATCTAGAAGTTCACCTCTGTCCTGTTTATCAACTTCAGTATGTTTTAAATAGTGTAACATCATTAAAATTCACTGCAAAGGATTTTCCCCTACCATAATGTAACGAAATTCTTTTGAGTGTCCCTGTAAACAGACAAACCGAATTCATAAACACATTTAAACTATATTAGAAAGAGTCAAAAATGAATATATTCGCATCCCATTCATATTGTATGGATAGGTGGGGAAGGGGGGAGATAGGAATCGAACTATTTGATTATGATGTTTTGTACGTCTAATTTTCAATAGATTGAAAAAGAGAAAAAAAAGGCCACCATATGTTAGCCCAGTATTTCATGATGTTTATCTAAGATTGCAAAGTGATTAGTGGACTACTCGGGAGGAGAGTGGACCCTAATATGTGTATAAGCGCAAATTATTAGATACTCACTGGCGACTAGCATATAAGTATTTACTAAACTATTGGAATTAATTTAAAGCCGATCTGATATATTCATTATAGGCTTTTCAGCATATTTTACTGTATACGTGAATTTTTTGTAGCTGATTAATTTAGTTTTGAAATTACTTATTTCGTAGAATGGGGATTTAGAGCTAAGCGGACGAAAGAGCGAGGCCTTGGTATTGCACCTATCCCGGCTGCTTTTCAGCCTATCTTGATCACATGGCAGTTCGATAATTGGTGGAAAACAGAATATTTTGATTACGTGATAGCCAAGAGGGGTGGAAATACCTACGGCCGATTTTAGTATACCGACAGAGGAAACTCGGTGGCTTAGGACGGAGTTCATGATGTCAGATCACATGATCTCCGCCGAACCAATCGGTTTAGAAAGTCGTCCTAGATAGGGAGGAATCAAACAAGAGTCTCCTTGGCCGATTGCTCTGAAGTTTGTTCCTTGGAGTTTCTTGGAGTTTGTTCCTTGGAGTTTGTTCCTTTGAAGTTTGTTTCTTTAGTTTCCTTAGCCGATTGTTCTGAAGTTTTTTCAAAGATTAAAGCAGATAATCTTTATAATCATATATATAGAAAACGTGAAATATTATGTTCAAATTATGTTCAAGAAATTCTTTCAAAATTGGAATTAAAGCCATACTGATTTTGGACCATGTTACACATATTTTAGGCTTTCGATACATACCGCATACACGAAAAAACTTTGTGCTTTTTAACTGAAGAAATAAATTATGCATTTATTGGAGACAAAACAGAAAAGTTTATGAGGATAGCTGACACCATTAATATGTAAACACACGCAAGTTTCATGCATGCACACTTGGTTACGCCTGATGAAAGTGTTTTTCCAACAGTATCACTGGTGCGAACGAAAAAAGTGTTTTATAGTATATGCAGTGAGAATCTAACGATCGGCGAAAAATAATTGATGCAGACAATTTCGAGTCTCTTTAATAAACCTATTTTATTTAAATAATAAATATTTGTTTTTTCTTAATATTTTTCTTAGTATTTTTTTTAATTTAAATTGGTTTAAAAAAGTTTTCCCGAAACTGAATATCTGAAGAAGAAAATGGTGCTTTGCGAATTAATAATGGAGTCTTTTGCTATGCCGCAAAAAAAAAAATAATGATAACTATGAAATTAGGGAGACATAATTCAAATGAACGCGAAAAAAATTCGAATAAAGATAATTTGAAACTTAAAAAATCTTATAAGATGAATACAAACCATGTAAAATGACCTGACAACTTCATTTCGTATTTTTCATGAGTAACTGGTTAGTGGCTAATGACAAAAGTTCTAAATGTTATTGACTAATGTCTAAATGTGACTAATGGTTATTGAATTTTTTATTTATTTGTTTTTATTTATTTATTTATTTTATTATTATTATTATTATTATTATTATTATTTGTGTGTGTGTGAAACTTTAAATATTATCAAACCAAATGCGTTTAATGTACTTTGTTCTTCAATTCATTCTTTTAAGTTAAAAAAAAAGGTAACAGTGTGTTTGTAAAAGAGAACAGCGTTTAGATATCATAAAAATATAATTTAAAATTATGATTAAAATAGAAACAGTATATTAATCAGCCACAAAACCATGTATCAACACAAACAAACAGGCGACCACGAATTCCCCCAGTTTCAATTTTATCTATAAATTTCGTCATTGCAATATTCCGATGACTGACGTCACCGGATGGGATGTTGTTTGGTGTATTATGTGATTTCATTTGTAAAAAAGGACTACTACTTCCACTACCACCAACTGATTCTTTTTTTCCTTGCTTTGATTCTTTTATGTTTCGACTTTTTATTTTTTAGCTCTTTTATAAAGTTTTTTTTTTTTTTTTGGCAACATGACAAAAGTTTTTGAACGAAGAGTTCGAAGTTCTACGCAAAGGAAAAAAAAAACTGGTAGAATTGGACGTAATGTTCTGACAAAAGAACGACGAAAAACTTCTAAAGACTAATTTTTTATGTATTTTTTTCCTCTTCGTTCGTTAGTGGATTGTTCAGGCGTTCTCCGTATATTATTCTTGATGGGTGGACAATATGAAATAGGATTTACTGAGAATGCTTGAGTAAAATGAAAGGAGAGGGATGTACAATGGCAAATGGAATCAAATTTAATAAACTTCTTTATGCTCTGAAAATTTTACTAAGGCTTGTAATATTTTAAAAGAAGATTAAACCTTTAGAAAACGAACTTCAACTGAATATGTTTTTCGAGAGTTCTTAGTTTTCGAATGTTACTTTTGATTTTCTTTTATATAATTTGTTTTCGTATTTACTTTTTTAACAATGTACTTTTGTAAGAAAATAATAATAAAGTCAATACTGGACTAATTTTCTACTTCTGATACGTCAATATTTTACCTTCATATATTTCAAAAGCATACATAGTATTTACCAATTTTGTTTTTTCAATATTAATAAAATAATGTTACGGAAGTGAAATTATTTTCATTTAACCCTAAATTAGCTAAACATTTTGATAAAATTGGAAATGCTTTTAGTGAAATGGCAGTATTTCTGTTATATTGCTATTTCATTTCAAATATTTGAAAATACAGTGTTTTTGCAATAATGTTACTGCTCTGTTCATATATCTAATAATTCATATACCAAACAAGTATGATGTTGGCGAAATATTAGATCAATGTTAGTTTTCTGGAAAGGTAACCCACTGTAATAAAGTGATTATGTTATCGAGAATATTTAAAGTAATTTTCAATATTTTCTATTACGTATATGCAGTGGGAGTTGTTGTTATATATAAAATTTAACTTTCATTATTTGTATTTTTATTTTGTTGATTGTGTTAATTTTACGTCAGAACACCGATGTCCAACTCCCAGTATTGGTGTAAGCTGGAATCCAAATTAAAAGCAAGTTTTGGCGCTAACAAATAGCAATTCTTCATTATAAAATATATATTAAGCACATAATTAACATATAATTATGTCATAATTATGTAAAACTTTATGTAGCACCATAATAAGATTGGCTTACATTTTGTGTAATATTGCACCAGACTAAAAAGTTTACATTTCTGAAAATACCGTTTAAATATATATATATATATATATATATATATAGCGAATATATTTATTTCTAGAAAAAATTTGCTTGATTGCAACCATTTTTGCTGTAAACATATGGATAGGGATAAAGAAAAATTATATAAAGATTAAAAAAATGGTATAACGAAAAAAAAAGATTTAAAGTACATTTTGCTGTTGCTATATATAATGCTGGTTCTATTCCTCTGTTTCCAACTGTAGCGTTATTAACCCCCCCCCCCCCCCCACACACACACACACCACTGTCTCAAAAATCCTAACTTATCAAACACATAGTTTTTTTTTTCCATGTATTGCTAATAAAGTACGGTGATTCGAGGAACCTTTTAAATTTATTTCGTTTATTTATTTATTTTTTATTTTATTTTATTTTAAATATTTTAGACGAGTAACTATTATTGTACCTGACTTAGAAAATAAAACATAATTTCTCCTAAAAGCACAGTTGCCTGTCGTTCCTTAAGTAACAGCCGTATAAAAAGGAAGAGTAGTTCTGTATCCAAAATGAAGATTTACTGCCCTTCTGGGATGTTCTCCACTTTCCTGTAACATTGCGTAGCATGTTTCGACCTCATAACTCTAGGTAATTGTTTTGTGAGGCAGTGACCATCGCTTTTCTGGACGACAACATTTTTTTTTTTTTCCAGTTTAACTATTAATCCAATACGCGGTTATGTATAAGACGTAGAACTGCAATGTTTTATTTTTAAAAACAGTTTGAATTGCTATTTTAAAAAGTAAAATATAATACTATACAAAAAATGGTCTTATAGCCAGATTTCATTTATTTGCCAGTATCTAAACTAAAAAACACGCTTCACTTTGTTTCTAAAAATATGCTTTGATCGCCGTTCGTGCGTAAGTAAAATCTACAGATATGTTTTTAATTTTTTCAACTGACGATCTGTTCGTAATTTTGGTTCGGATTGCACATGTACATTCCGATTCGTATGCTGCTAAATCTCAATAATTCATTTATGAGTCGTAATCAATGATTGATCAGATAGCACAGGACAGATTTTACCAGCACAAGGAACGGGAGAATACCCCCTGGAATGGGGAACAATACCCGCTACCTCCTATGTTCGCAAACGATTAGTGAAGAAGCAACACAGTACCACTTAGCCGCGGAGATATCTTTGTAATTTAAAAATATTCCACGTTTGTGGTTGATTTCTTGAAAATACATTATAAAAGTGTGTTCGGAGCACTAGAAAGCATAGTTTGTGATCATGTCACTTATCTGAAACACATTTAACAATAAACAATAATAATGTATACATCTATTTTAATAGTAAATCAATCATTAAATTTTAACTTTATCTCATTTGCAAGAATTTTTATCATTCCTTTGTTTCCTGCTTAATAGCTCCTCGGATTAAAGGAAGAAAAAGATGAAAAAAAAAAGAAAGAAACTGCAAGTGAATCTAAATTGCCGGCAAGTTTCTTGACGTTTGAGATAAAAATCTTTCAAAGTAAAGTTCATTCATCCCTCTAAACATCTCACAAGTCACTCCAAAATACCCTGGATGCCAAACTCTATCTGGAAAAGGCTGTACCTTGTTTTAAAAACAGTCTGCGAAACTTAATTACAATCTCCTGCGAGAAGCCACCGACAGCCCTTCTTTTGTCGGAATGCCCTCAACTCCACACTCTGCTGGATTCTCAAATTACCTTTCTTCTCATATTCCTAGTTTTCCCGGCTGAAATTCTCGACTCTACCCAATGTTTCCATCTCTATCCCGTAAAGTGTGAGAAATTTCAAAGCACGGAAAGCACACTTAACCTTTGACCCTTGCATCGTTTCATTATGCCAAAGCATCCCCTTCCCCCCCCCCCCCCCCAGACAACCCTGTTCTGTTATTGAGGAGGAAAAAGGATGGTGCAGACGGTAAAATGTGGTTTTCGGCTTCTGTATGGAGCATTACCTTGTTATTGCTGTAGATTTCGTTTCGGTTTTTGTTGGATTCATTGAGCTAAGTTAGTTCGTCATCTTTTTATTGGGCTTTTTCACCTCCCTCCCTGTTCCTGAATGGATACATAGTTGTGAATATGAGTCACAAAAAATTGCATTTTATTGGCCTTGTATTCTCACCCAATTTTGTTATGATTGTCAATTTAATAATGCTTCGTATTTTTAAAAGATTGTGATATATCCGTAACATTATAAGTGATTTTTTTTTTTTAAACCACAGACTTTATTATTATTATTATTATTATTATTTTATTTCTAGCGAGAGTAATAAATATGTCAAGGGTCTCATATATTTGATGGAATATTTTAATTATTTATTTAGCGTTATTTATTTTTAACACAAATGATATTTTCTGTTGAAAAGTCTGAATAAAATTTGTATTTCACTTTTGGAACATATCACAAAATTACGCGAATTTTCGATATTGATTATCAAGTTGGTGAATATTAATATTTACGAGTAGACTAACTTCAGGATCTAGATTCGTCTTCTGGTGTATTAAGAGTTGATATAGAAAATTGGCTAGTTTGTTCGATTTTTTTATATCTCAATGAAAGCTCGCTACCGGAGGGCAACCAGAAATTTTATAAACAAAATGTGTCTTTCTTTTAAGTAGTATTTATTTCCTTTGGATAGACACTGTATTGCTCGTTTGGAGTTTGAAGCGTTTACAATTTGTTTTTAAATTATTATTGTAAGATATAATTGTGTATTTTTTAGTCTTTTCCAACTGTCTAAAATAAATTAAATGTTTTAACTTTTTAATAATTGGGATTCAGTTGTTATGTTTAGTTATTTGAAAAATATTTGACGTTGTTTACTAACTTAAATTTCTGGTACGAGTTTACTTATGCGAAGTGTGATCAAGTACGATCACAAACCAGTATGATTCATCCGACCGTGGCTGTAAAGTGTTAAAGTTACTTTTCTGCTTTATATAGTTAGGAGACCCAGAAACAACAATAACAAAAAATGGCAAATTCTCTTTATACAAAAATTAAATTTTTTAGTAATTGTTTTAAGTTTCTAAATTTATAATAGTTATTTTTAATATTGAAACATGCTACATCAGCAAATATAATGACAGCTTACAGTAATTTTATTTTTGTAAAGATGATTTTTGTTTATAAAGAAATAATTACACTGAAAATGCTATGAAGATAACAAACCAAAACAGTATCCATTTTCTAGGAAAACGAGGTTTTAATATGTTCTGATGATAGAGAGACCTTAGAATACTATAGAACATGTAATCGAGTGATCGAAGGTTCTGTGTAAAATAAAGGTATTTATTCAAATGCCAGATCACGATGGAAGATCATTTTGTATGCTAATGATCGACGTCGGTCGTCTGAAGAAATTTGCCATTTTTCATCAAAAGTGAAGCATGAAAGTTTTTGCAACTCTTCAAAATGCTAACTTAGCTTTTTTGTCTTTGGATGGACTCTTGGTAGAATTTTGAAAGATGCTGATTATTTCAAATGGGTCCTTCTAAAAGTACGAATGCGCCCCCAAAGCAGTAAAATGTATTGTGAATCGTGAGAAAAATAAAAATAATAATAAAATAATCCTAAAAAAAAAAAAAAAAAATAGAAACTCATTCATTGAAAAAAAAAAAATTGTTGATTTTACGGTATAATACTAGCATCTGGGGTGCCAGTATTAAACCGTAAAATCAACAATTTTTTTTTTTTTTTTTTTTTTTTTTTTTTTTTTTTTGCAGTGCTGCCACATATTGTCCCATATGTGGATTTATGGGACAATATGTGTTCATTACTTTCTTATTTTATATGTGTTCATTACTTTCTTATTTTATATGTGTTCATTACTTTCTTATTTACTTTTTATAGTTTGTGTGAAAAGAAGATTAAAAGAGAGTATTTCTCGAAATGATGAAAAAATAAAAAAATAAACGATTACATATTTTGTAAATTAGAGTTTCTTGAATACAATATTGTAAGCTATGGTTTTACTAAACGTTTTCCTAACGCAGTTATGTTTATTATAAGTTTTCCATTTTTTCCGTTTCATATTATAGTGAGCGTACGCAGGATTTTCGTTAGTGGTTCCGGGGGGGGCCGGGGAGGAATGGTATCTAGTTGACTGCGTTCTTGTCTGTCGCCATCTCTGATGTGGTATATCGGACTGTTTGATCTTTTATGACTCTTAGCATGTCAAAAGTTCAGAGGACGGGGATGACAGATTGTCAACGCCTCTTTCTGTTGTCGAAACTCCACTTTCTTTTGTTTATGACCATAAAATGATTCGAGAAGAATGGGAAATTGTATTAATAATGTGTATCTTAGACTGATCTGCTCTGGATTTCACTAAACGGACCTTCATACCTATCTAATTTTAAAAACTTTGGGGGACGCGACCCTCTCCTGCACACACCCCCCCCCCCCCTTCCTGCGTACGTCCATGGTGTTGAATAATCGAGCGTCAGATAATCAAGAGTCTACTGCATTTTAAAATAAATAAATATCATAAATAAATAAATATATTATATTACTTCTTTCTCTTGGCTTCAAGCAAAAGAGCAAACAGTGAAGGATTGGGGAGATCAGGGAATGGGAGATGTTTAAGGGGAGAAATGAACTTAAGGTATGTCTCGTTTCATAGGAAACGGTGTAGAGAGGGATTTTCTGACAATTGAATTATAAGGGATATGGAAAACCTGCGGGGTGTCAGGAGAGCAAGGGCTGCGGGGTTATACAGAGACATTCGTAAACATTTCTTTCAAATAGAGATGTTTTCTCGAGCATTGGCGCCGCTGAAAACCACTTACGACTCCAGAGCAAGAAAGTAGCTCCTGTTTCAAGGTGAAATTTGTACTGGTAATACAAATCAGGTGTATTTATAATTCTGGTTATCATATATTTTATTGAGAAAAGAAAGGGGAAATTAAAATCGTTTCAGATTAGGAAAAGCTTTTCATTATAGATAAATACGGCTTAAATTTTTCGATCAAGTAAACAATAACAACACGGAATCTTTGGATTGCGATCAGGTTTTTAATTAGAACTGGATAATCATAACATGCATTTACGTATTTTTTTAAGACTAATTAACACCATCTATTATAAACTCCAGATTATAATTCAGGTAATCAAAGTTAATTAAAAAATGCAATTGTCGGGAGCAAAAATTTAATAGACATATAAATAAACAAAATTTGGTTAGAAAAGTCCAAATCGCGATCAGAATCTTGTTTTTTAAAAGATTTGTAATTGCTTGTTATTGAGAATATTCATTTATTGTGGTAATTAGATTAACGTCAACATAAAATAAATTTCTATTAATTTTGAGATGGTTTTAATTTGGAGAGTGATCAAAGTGACAGTTAAAAGATAAACACTTATTGTTTGTTCAACGCAAAAGAAGTCTAGCTTTCAAACTCATACAGTTTTTTAAATTTCGTTCTTTAAATTTCGGAGAATAAACTTCAATGTATTTTATTATAACTTTCTGAAGAGAAATAAAATCCGGATAAAATATTATGTTCATGTTCAGATAATATCGACTTTATTTGTACAAAATGCTATAGGTAAATATTTTTTATTCTTAATTAGCGCAATTGTATTTTTACTTAAAATGTTCAACTAGGCCTTGTCAGCATTACTTTTTTAAAAAAGTGAATAGTCATTAGTTTCGGGAGAATTTCATTCCAGGAAAATTAATTGAAAAATTAATTGGAATTCACTTGAAAGTGAATAACTATTGACTGTCGTGCAATAAACAACTGTGTGTATGAAGTGGAGGGTGAGGGAGGCATTTCAAGACATCCTAGGAGCTTTGATCTTTGAAGACATCCTAGGTTTAAGGAGAAAGAATGTAGAAAAGGTTGGGAACCAATGCCTTAAACAATGTAAAGGAGGATATTTGTGTACGTGGCAAACGCTATCCTTGATGTTCTGTGTTTAAAAGCATACAAAAACGTCCAAGTTTTTAGACGAAAAAAGTAGAAAAAAATATGTATTTTCCGATATCTACACAAGAACTGAAATTGTTGGCAACAATGTCTAAGAGATAAGGTTGCATGTTCATCTAAAAGTTGCTAGATAAAATACCTGAAAACAGGTCACGGACAAAAACTTCTTGTACAATCAATATCAGTATCTGGTAGTAACATTTTCTTTCTATGTCGACATCCATTGCATTCTTTAAGAAAATAACAGAATGTAAGAAAATAACATATAAAATGTTGTATAAGTTATACTAAAAGTTGTAATAAGTCGCCTGTAGCTACAAAAAGATTGAAATAGTTGACAACTATATCTTAGAGCTGCATGTTCATACAGACGCTGCCAGGTAAAATAGTTGAAAGCAGGTCACGAAAAGAATTTTTCGGGTCAATCTGACATTTATATCTGGTAGAAATATTTTATTTTTAGATTTGCACCCATCTCATTCTTAAAGAGTAAAAAATATATGATGTATGTAAAACGTGGTATGATTGATACAAATGTTGTATAAGTCGTCGTTAGCTAAACAAGAATGTAAATATTAATTACAATGCCTAAGTGATAAATAAGACTGTATTTTCACACAAATGTTGCACAATGGTTCGGATTGTGTTCATAGTTTGAAATAAGTATTGCAAGTGCCTCTTCTTGTATGTAAAACATCATTTCGATAATTTTGCGATTTAATTGGATCGGATGACAATATAAGGTAATGGAAGAGATTTTTGTTAGTCGAAATTAATAAAATAATATCTAATTATCAGTTTTTGATTCCATTGTATTCGATAAAAAATAGACCAAGTTTGTGCAGTCTTCCGATTAATCCATTTAATTCCTCAGGTTGTAAAGCATTACAATTCAAAATTTTGAAATGGGAAAATAAGCGCAGTGTTTTTTACGTCAATATAAACGTACAAATTTACAATTCCACAGATAGTCAACCAAAATACTATGAAAAATTTACTTACCAATTTAGAAATATATATATATATATATATATATATATTTGTTGTTGATGAATGCATTTTTACAAATAATTCACCAGAACAGAAATATTTAAAAATATATATATTAATCATGGAAAAGGCAGCAACAATAAATTACTAAATGCCTATAAGTTTTTTTACATATGTTATATTATTTTGAAAAAATGTATATATATTATGATTTTGTTATGCTATTTTAATGCAAAAACCTAAATACTAAGTTTAAAAAAATGTAATTCAAAAATTAATTTTATAAAGAATTAATTAACTAATTCTATGAAATATAGACAACTTTTGTGTACTCATAGCGAGAATTTTCGTCCTGCAGAGTTTGGTGGTATCTGAACACTCTGTATATGATATTGCATTATTGGTAAAAAGTCATATTAAACTTCAGTTGCAAAAGTTCCCACTAAATGTTTTATGATATTCATTGATTGCCGCACAAGGAATTATGGTTAACATTAGTAATTTCAAAACAAGATTCTGTGCACATAGCATATGAACGCAGCCAGATAAAGTAGCTGAATGCATGCCATAAAAAAGAAAACTTTTAGTCAATCTGAAAACTGTTATGATTTCTTTTATGTTTATATGCATTGTACTAATCAAATCGACATTGTTTAAGAAAATATTTGATTTATATGAATTAATAATTTCATTATCTAAATAAATTTCCCCCGCAAGTTTTAACTGTTAATAAATTCTAACAATTGCGTGTATAAATCCGCTTGCTCATACGGTTCATTTCAACAGATAGAAAAAAAAATTAAAAGTGTCATTTTGTAACGTTATTGGATTGCATTTTATGTTATAACAATCTTTTCGTATTTATTTCAACGAAAAAGTAAAGGAAAACAAACAACAACTCAATATGTTTTTTTAAAATGCGTCATGAATCTCTATCTTTTGCCACAAAGCATCTGGTAGGGACACTTTCATTTTGGCTCTCTTTTTCTTCTGAAGATTCTCCCCCATTTTGGGCAGTCGATTCTACCGGAATTTCGTTAAAAGGCTCCCCTGCCTCTCTTTTTAGACAAGCATTTTATTGAAAGGGTCTCTTTTTCTTGTTTCCTTCACTTGAGTAAAACGAAATGAAATTAAGTTTGTGGTCCAAAATGGAATTTATAGGCATAGGGTTGCAATGGATTTTGGCGAAGAGTTTGGCAAGTATGTTGTTTTTTTTTTTATGTTGAATAACTATAAAATTTCTGCAGTTTTGATTACTTTAATCTTTACTGTGTTTTTTGTCATGTTTGATACATGCCAATAAATGCTATATATTTTATCATGTACCCCGTCATTTGCTTAAAGCAAGTCCTGTTCCACATCTTTAGAAATCGTACGTTCACGATGATGCGAATTTGCTGTACTTGATATTATAACTATTATGATAAATATTTTACATTTTGTTTTATTGTTTTACAAAACACTGAAGTGCGAAACCAGGCGTTAACAATATTTTTTATATTTTTATTAATAAATGCTCAACTATAGAAAAATTGTCAGATAAATACAGGGTCCCCACTAAAGTTCTGTCCATCTCACCTCCATTAACTTCAAAAAGGCGACAGCTATAGTCCTAAACTTGGTGTCTAGGTATAAGAAAGTGGTTATGCGCTATGCAATAAAATCTCTTTTAGCGCTATCTAGCGGTAAACTGTAGAAATAGCGATTCTATCAAGAAAAGATACGGTATACGAGGGGAAAACCAATTACAAAGTTGTAGAACGTCCTCGATTTAGTTAAAAATGATGTCTTACGTGTAAAAACAACTGTATTAGAAGCCCACGAATAAATCACTTATATCCAATCATCCGCTTAAACGTCACTAATTGCATTCAGATGTGTGACATTATGAGGCAGATACACACTTACTATCAAAACTAACACATATAGGCAACATCCAGTTTATTTTAATAAGAAAATCAAGTTAAGTATGCTAAATGTGTCCACCATCTTCAGCATTCGGATATTAGATACATTTAGCATGCTTAACATGATTTTCTTATTAAAATAATTTGTATCTTGCTCACATTTGTTAGTTTTATTAGAAAATGTGCATCTGCCTTCTAATGCTACACGTCTGCATGCAATTTGTGGCGTATTGTATTTGTGTTAGCGATAGGATATAAATAATTTACATTTGTGGGCTTCTAACAATGTTATTTTTACATGTAAGATATCATTCAATAGTAAATCGAAGCTGTACAACTTTGTAACTGACTTTTTTCCCCCTATCCCGTTCCGTTTTAGGTAGATTTCGTAAGAAATACTACCTATTACATTCTCCCCTAAGTTGGAATTTTTGAAAAATTTTTGCAGATCTACGCCAATCATTACTCCCAGAACCCAAAACCACCCCCAGTTCAAAACTTTATCATCTATCTATCTATCTATGTCACTTTTTTATGGACACGATAACTCCCATAATTCTGCCCAAATCTCTTCCAAACTGATACATAAAATCAAGGGGCATAAAATGTCGGCCAAGTTCATTAATGGGCAAAATCGAACCGGGGGGAGGGGGGGAGGTGCTTTTTGTGAAAACAGAAAAAAACCCATAATTTCTTAATTATAATACGTATCGAATCCGTTTAAAGTTATTATTACTTCTAAGAAAAGGGCCGAAAATTTATGTATGACAGATTTTTGATATCATTAAAAAGGGCCCCAAGGGGGGGGGTGGGGGTTAGAAGAAAAAAATCATAACTATTCGTCAATACAGAAGATATCAAATCTGTTTAAATTTATTATAAATCCTCTTAATATTATCTAAAACTTTTATATTGACAAGTTTTTTACTGTACCAACCCTTATAGCAAAAAGTAAAAATAAAAATAAAAATAAATTAAAAAATCCCTGCCGGCTCCGCCTGTAAAGAAGTTAGGTTTCGATGTAGGCGTTTCCAAATGCCGCATCATGGCAAAAAGGTCATTTTTCTGCAATTCTCAACAATCAGGCGCCCCACGGTCTGCCTCTTCGAAATCTACCTGTGCCTGTAGGCCGAGCCGTCGGGGATTTTTTTGTGATAGGAATACTAACTTCGCTGTTTGACGCTAGTTGGCGCTGTATGTGATCTTATTGTGTAAAGCATAGCCACTTTACTATACCTACCTAGACACCACGTTTATAACTATAGCGTAGCCGTTCCGAAATCAATGGAGGTAAACAGTAGTACTTTAGTGAGTACCCTGTATACAGTCCTTTATTAATTACGACTTGGCACTAGGAGTTGTACTTTGTGTGCCACCTATGACACGAACCATAAACTTCAAAATTTTGACTGAAAATTTAAAGTAACATTTTTGTCGAAAATTTAAATTATTTTTTAAATTACTATATACAAACATACTTCGTCTTTATATTTATAATAATTAATATGTTAAAAGAATTTTTTTTTTTTGTCCTTTCTAGGGCATTCTTTGCATGCACTGGCTGTCCTAAAAAAAGACTGGCCTTTTTTTTTTTAATTCAGTAAAATGTAAACAGTGACAGCTGGTTAAAATTTCTTTACTACATTTCCTTAAATTAGTTCCAAATAGCCCCGATAGATGACTCTTGAACTGTCAGAACAAAGGACGATAGCGATCACATTAGTCTTCCCCTATGAAAAGTTTTGAAGCCGTCAAACGAGTTCTTCTCCCCCCCCCCCCCCCCCCCTCCCTTCTCTCCTGCGTCCGTCCAATCTCCAGTGCAATACCCGGCACGTCAAATATGGCGGACGCAGGAAAGTTGGAACGGCTTCAAGTAACGTCACAAATAACGTCTTCTCATATTCTATCCTTCTAGTTCAGGACGCTCCAACTATAATGCATATAGATAAATTAAAGCTCACTTTTTACTCTTCATTTTGTTTGTCTGTGGAGACGCCAAAAAATGTTTTGTGCTTTGAAGTTAGAATGTTTTATTGAGCATTATTACAGATATAGACAATGTAGTACCATCTATCGGTACAATTTTGAACTAAAACAAGAAAGCGTAGTATAGCCATTTCGGACTTCCCACACACTGTTGTAAAAATAACTCAGCGTTATTGAATTTTATAAATGCTCAGGCCAATTTTTAAACACCATGCATGAATAACATACGTTTGAAACTGAGTACCGGAGCTGCAATTTTTTCCACAAAAAGTCGTTTTATTAAATATTATGAGACCTTATTTATTACTAAATATTATCTGTATTTTCTGAATTTTTAGAAGACTGATAGAGATACTTCTTATGTATTCTATCGAAGCTGCTTTTGACATAATCATATTAAAGTAAATTTTTGAGCGTATAAAAAATTTAGAAGAAATAAATGAAGCATGCTTGTTACTTCCGTTTATTCACATTACGGCCTAGATGTCAATCTTCTCGAGTGATTGGTCGCTATCTTTGGGTAGATAATGATAACCCTTGCCTTGTTAACGGTTTAAAAGAATGACGTTGAGTGACGTATTTCCCGATAACGAGAATTTAGCGTCATTCACGTGTGAGACGTGCTAAGGATGTTTCGCATCTTTGACATCTTATGGTCATATTTTATATATTTTAAAGTTTGCTTTACGTGTTAAATTTTTATACGATCTTTTTACTTTTATGTTTTACCTTTAACTGAAAAATTTCTTCTAGTTATGTTTGGAAAAAGAAAAACTGTTTAAGTCTCTAAAACAAATTTAGCAGAATAAAATGGTGTGCGAAAATTTGGACTCGAAATGTAATTGGATTTGAAATAAAGCTCATTTTTGTATAAAACTTAATGTAATACTGTAATAAAACCCGAACGAAATTAAAAGTTCATTTTTTTAAGCTTAAAAAATTAGATTCTCAAACTTTTTACTCTCGACTCACACCTGATCCGTATGCTTATAGTAAGAGCTGCCTGTAAGACTATTTTTTCGTTTATTTTGTTTTACTTTCTTTTTTATTTAAATCTTACCAAGTAATTTAAATTTCCAAAAATTTTAGCCACTTAAACACAAGACGAATTCTGGGAGCACTGTGTAGATTTCAAACTACATACAATACCGTCCTTTTAAATGTAAGTACATGAGTTAGAGTTAGAACCTATTACACTTATTTCAATTCAATCCCGTCGGGAAGTTCTTTTGCCACCGGCCTAGCTTTCAAAAACATAATGACTGTTGTTGATTTGAAGTGCAATAACTAACACAGTGTCATAACAGAATCAGTGACTTTTAATTATTTATTTTTTGTCGTAGTTTAACACTGATTTTATCCTTTGATTTTTCAATTCCGAATTTAAAAATTATTTTGTCATGTTAAATACCGGATGACAAAAAGAAAAACAAAATTCTCATCCGTCCAGATACGCTTAAAAAAATCTAATTTCCAGAGAAATAATTTAGTAACAGGTCCGTGTTCTATATTTTAGAAATCACATGGATGCTTCATCTGATGAGACGAGTTATTAAATTATATTTTTCTTGAAAAATGTTGCTCATTTACAGTATATGTGGATGTTTAAAGGCGGTATATGATAGAAGGAAAAAACAACAACAAAAGATTATACAGTACACTAATCTTCGTTGAAAGCTTAATGAAAGAGAACTCCCAAAAACGGTCTGTAGGGTTGTCGAGGCTTTGGGTAGAGTTGCTATATGTAATGTGCCTCGATCTGAGAGTGGCGAGATACGGGATATAAAATTTGATTAGTTGAGGCGATTTTGAACAAAAACGATTCGCCAAGGCACCTTGGTAAATCAGCTATTATCGACAAGTTAATGTTTATTAATTTGTTTTACTCGTCCACTCGAACTTGTCCAGGTGAGTACTGCAAAGTTCTGGAATGTAGGTTTGCCGTAGTTTAGACAAACATTTCTGTATGAGCATAGTCTTGTGCACATCATCTGCTGGCACAATCTGGGAAAACGAACTGTGCATATGTCGCCACCCTCATTTAGAAGCATCTTACCATAAGTAATAAGAATAAGCACATTTGAATGAATGATAAGAATGAGCACATTTATTTCCTATTGGCAAAATTCTTTCAGCATAGATAAAATGAACAACATTTTCGAGATGCGAGCTTAATAAGCCAAAAATAAGCTCTGCTCGTACAAGGTCAAAGGCATTTTGTTGAGCATAGTGTTTTTTGAGGTGTTTAATGTTGAGCGAAAAAGTTTCGCGTGATATGGCTTTAACCCCTTCGCGACGAGCGTCCTTTACAGAATTTTTAATCTTTTACCACCGGTTTTTCAAAACAGAAATTTTAGCCTAATTGAATAGCAGAAATGCTATCATTAAATAAGGTAAAGCTTACAATAAAAATTAACTGGTCGGAATAATCGAGGATTCTGAGCAACTTATGCGTCACGTATATATGTCGCTCGTCCCCAAGGGGTTAAGAAGTTTGTTGAAATGACACTATTTAATTCAGAATTTAAGTAATTTTAAATTTTCTGTTTGATTGGATCCGTAACATTTCTCCACAAAAGCTAAAATGTATCTTTTAAATGAGGTGTTTATATTAAAAACTCAGTAAGCTTAAAAAGTTATAATAAGAAAGTGAGACTTTCAACGAATATCATGTTCATTCGTTCAAATTTCTTCGGATTGTATCAATTATGACATAAAAAGGAGGAATAGTTTTTTATGTATCCTTTGTCACACTCGTTATTTCTTTGAAAATGCCACTCTAAAATCGTTGAATGAGTCATAAAATTTACACCATAATTAAACCTTTCAAGATTAAATCATATGCCAGCATTCTTCATAACTGGACAACCTAATTGCTCTATGTAATTCGTGATTTCCCATACCCGTGTGCGCTCTTTCTGTTAACTGTATTTAATTATTAATTGTGATACAATACTTTAATTTCAAGGAATTCATTCCTCTCAACTTGTCAGTAATATGGGTCGCCACGCCCTATTCATTTTATTACGTCGTCTTGGGAAAGGAAGCTGACCTGTCATATTTAGTTAATATTTTACCACGCCTACAGGGTTTTAGACGTCAGTTTCCTGTCTGCTATCATCCTATCATATCATTCAATGAAGTTCGGTTACGCCTAAATTCGTTTTTTGACGTCATGAAATGTTCCACTGACAAGTTAACTAACAATTACTGCACGAAAACAATGCGAAAATTATATCATTCATTAGGTTAATGATTGTGTTATATATTTGACTGTTTCATTTTTTACGTCATACGTTTTCGGAATTTCTTATTATGTGACGTGCTGGTTTCCCAAGATTTCGCATTAGGAAGAAAATTGTCGTTGCTAATTATACTTTTCCAAGCTTTAAATTGATAACATTTGCTTTTGTGTAACAATTATATTATGAAGTATTAGTATTACATATTTGAATCATTGAATTCATTAATAAAACCTAAAAAAGTTATAATTCCCAACATTAATGCGGATTCCATGACTGGGACTACAACAAAATTAATTTTTAAAGGTAATTTAAATTGCAATGACTATTATATTCTGAACAAACCTTAACTTAAAAATTTCATTATATTTTCTATAGAAATTTATATCAGCTCTGAAGTATGCCCAGAATGTACACTAAATACATCATATAATGTTTTTATCATTGAAAACGTTATATAAGGCCATAATAATCACCCTCCTCCCACAAAAAAAGGTTACGTTATCTTTTAGTTACGGCTAATTCTCTCAGTAATTATATAATTAACGTGCAAATTAAAAATACATTAATTCATTTTTGGTGCTTTGTTTCGAATCCCTAATACATTTGGAAACTTTTATCTTCATCTAATTAGTCCTTATAATTGTTTTCGACGATATATAATTAAGCTCTTGTACATTTTTAGAAACACTACGATTGTTTTAATTACCCTATCCAGTTTGCTTTGTATTCCAACATTTCATTGTCTTCGAATCCAAATATTAGATTAGTATAGACGTATATACAGTTCTTCTTTGCGCAAAACAAGCAACTTACCTACACTATAAAAAAACAAAACAAATGTTTCTTAAAATCTAGGAAAATATAATACAACTTCGAGCGAAAATATACAATATAAACATCTTCCGAATTACCTATGATTTCGAAATCCGTTCTTTTTATTTAGAAACATCGTAAAACATTATATTTTTGAGATTAAAAGACGCATTTATAAAAACAAAGTTTATTTTGCTACCCATTGATTTTCGGAAACGTTTCCGAGTACCTTTTATAGCGTGTTAGTCAGTTTTCTCAACCCAGAATATAGATTTTTCGGTTGCTATCCATTCTCAAGTAAACATTTTCATGTTCAACATTGCGAGTTTTACAGACAAACATGATAAGTTGACAGCATTAAAATTATATTAAAATTAGTATTATTTTGTTATTCGTCCATATATAAAGTCAATTACGCAGTAGGAAATGATTGATTGAGAATGGATACCTAAACACCGATTTTCCCTCCAAAATGACAACATTTCGCCAACCATCGCAAAATTTGGCGAAATGTTGCAAATTTTGCGACTTTGTTTACTGCCAACAACTTAATAACTGTTTCACTCTTCATACCCATTGAAATGCATTGATCCGTAATGACTCCAAAATAAGCCACTAATCGAATTTCTCGAACATGTGACCTTGCCCAATGGTTTTCTCGTACCCCAAAACGGTAGGAAACATAATTTAGTTAAAATCGTTAGAGTCGTTTTTCAAATAAAATTTGCATATATACACACGCACATTCGCACATAACGACACAATATTTGTTCGTATTATAATATATGATTTGTGTTCCAATAACATTCTTTTGCTGCATTGTAAATTTAACGTGCTTTCAAAATAAATTTTCTAACCGAAGTCAACTTAAACACGGGTAACTAAATTATTTGCTCTTATTGTTTGAAATAAGGTAATAAAAGTGCTTGGTTCTCTTTCGGTTCGATTTATTATGCATGTCGTATTAAAAATAATTATTACATACAAAAACATATGAGTTTATTTTAATTAAAGTAGAATTTATTTTAGATTAAACATACTGCCAAACATTCTAATAGTTTTTAATGCGAGTATAAATGTTAGTGTTATCGACCAAAATGTAAAAGATTTCATTTTAGCATATATTAAATTTTAGATGTTAATGAAGTTTGACGTTTTTCATTAAATGAAGGAATTTAATTCTCTTTTAAGACTTGTTTTTCATAAACAAATCAATCACTTCTAGCTCATTTTAATCATTTTTCAATTTACTTCTGGAAAGTTATTTTAATGAATTTTTCCCTTGATATGTTTCATGTTTGGTAATAAATTTAAAGTTGATTAAAGAAAGAATCTTAAAAACGGACGGAAGTCTTGTAACTATTTTGAAAATAAGCACTGACTGAACTCTGATTATAACACAAAGAAGTAAATTTTACTGATATGATACGATTACTGATATCAGTTTCTAGATTTAAAATGCTGAGATCTCTACTTAATTTGTTTTCATTTGCTTGCATGGATTTTTCTTTAGCTAGCAACAGAAAATTTATTACGAATTAAATTTTCCGTTGTTAATAAAATAATTTCATTCTCAAAATTACGTCCATAAGTTAACATACATAATTTTCAAACTCACAGGTTGTATTGTTTTCACTAAAAAAGAATAATAAAAAACAAATTTTATCAAAAAGCACGAATTCACACTGCAAAAAAAAAAAAAAAAAAATGTTGATTTTACAGTATAATACTGGCATCCCAGCTGCCAGTATTACACCGTAAAATAAACAGTAAAATAAGCAGTAATACACTACCGTGCAACTCAAGCCCTTGTTTGTTTGGAGGAGGTACAAAACTTTGGAAGATTATAGTATCCTATCAGAAAATCCGAAAGATGTGGGATGTTTTTATATATGATTAGGCCAATATTCCCAATAAAGGCACTACGGTATACATATACACTGAAATTTAAGCCTAGAAGTCCTTTCAAAAACGTGTCACCTAAAGGTGACAATGTGCGTTGGCGAATTTAGATATGTCGTAATTCAAAACGAAGGAATAAGAAATAATGTAGAGTTATGATAGTTAAATGTTTTATTGTAATTTAAACCAACGATTTTAAAGAAACTATATAGCAGTCTATATATCAATCTACCTATCTATCAATTTTAAACTAATTAATGGACATTACCGATTTAAATTGCATGATTACAACGAAGCATTATATTCTAGAAAAGATTCTTATTGGCACAATTTCAACAACATTGTTCTTTCAATTCATGATATTATTTTATTTCTTTGGGCGGAAAAGGTTTATCGCTTGGAGAACATTCTGTATTCTACGAATGCTCTTCCTTACTAACATTTTTTTTCCCCCTCGCAAATATGCAATTTATAGAATTACAGAAACTCTCCCCGCCTTGCTAACACCTCGCTAATCCAGAAGCCCTATCTCTCGAATATGAGGCATTTCTTTGAAATTAACCTGACATCATGCAAAAGTATAGGTCACACAATGTTAAGATATTATTCGTTTTTATTTTTATTATATATTCACCTTGCTGTACTGTCAATTTCTAATGAGTTACTCTGATACATGATTTTTCTTAACTTTCACATCTATGAATTATTTTTAAATCAGTAAAAAAAAGTATATTTTTTTCACTTCAAGTGAATTTAAAATGGATAAAGTAGAACAAATGATTTTTAAAACTTCTACATGTATTATTATACAGTGTGTTTCTAAATGAATATCGTGGTTTTAACGCTTTGTAGTGTAGTATCTATTATAAAAAACTTAAAATTATACTTAATACATAAAATGAAAGAGCAACTGAAACAGTTTTATCTACAAGCTTACAAGTGTTCAAATGTGAACACCTTTCGTCACACGACACATATCAAGTCGATAGCTCAGTTCTTCCCAAACGCCAATCTACGCTGACCCGATCTGACGCCATGTGATTTCTACCTGTTGGGGTTCATAAAGGATCGAGTGTATGTGCCTCCACTGCATAATTTCCCTGTCCACCGCCGATCGACGATTGGGACTTTAACGCTTTCTGATTAGTTGTTAAACCGAACGCTTCTTAAGTCATTTCTGGTTGAACATGGTTTCTTATATAATATCTATTAATTTCTATATAATCTAATTAATTTATAACTGTAATATAATAAATATTATAGTAATATAATCTAATTAATTTCTATATAATCTAATCTCTATATAATCTAATCTCTATATAATCTAATATTTCTATATAATCTATTAATATATATTAATTTCTTATATCATATCTTCTTAAAAATCTTCATAATCCTTCAAAATACCGGAAATGACTTAAAAAGCGTTTGATTTTACAAATAATCAGAAAGCGTTAAAGTCCCAATCGTCGATCGGCGGTGGAGACGGAAATTATGCGCCTCCACTACCAGCTGACCTACCCAACCTAAGAAACAGGATTGAGGTAGCTGTTGCAACAATTACCCCACAAACACTAATTAACGTTTGGGAAGAACTGAACTATCGACTTCATGTGTGATATGTGCTGTGTGACGAAAGGTGTTCACATTGAACACTTATAAGCTTGTAGGTAAACTTGTTTGAGTTGTTCTTTCATTTTATATATTAATTATAATTTTAAGTTTTATGTAATAAATACTACCAAGTGTTAAAACCCCGATATTCATTTAGAAACACCCTGTACTATAAAAAGGTTTACGTACGGTAAAAAAGCATTATTATTAATTATTAAATATTTTCGTGCGACAATTTAAACCTTGGATCGTAACTTAAAGTGGAAAGTAAAAGAAAAATAAAATAAAAATAATCAAATTCTTGTTTAGATTCAAGAACATAAATTCTTTGAGAAAAGTTTCTTTCATTCCGAACAGAAAAAAAAAAAATGTCAAAAGCGGATTTTTAAACTGAATATTCGATAAGAAATTGGTTTTGTCACATATTATGGTATTTCACAAATATTACTTATCCAGCTTTATATGAAGTTTACACAAATACTTTATTAGTTACTTTAAAGTTACTTTATATGAAGTTCAACAAACTTCACTTTGCAAAAAATGACGAAAATATCAATTTTTCAATTTTTTGCATAACATCTATTACATCCATAGTATAATGTGACGAAGTTACGTAAAAGTACGAGGACTATAAACATGTGAAAGAGCTTTTTACTGCATCCTTTTTCCTTTGAATGTATCAGAGTTCAATCGTTCATTCTTTTCAGTTCGAGGTTTTTTTTTTTTTGTTTTTCTTTTCTTCTTTTTTACATTTTGCTACTTTTAAAATGTTTAAACTTCAATACATATGTAGTAAATGACATATAGTTTTTTTTAAATATATATAATCGAAAAGGTATATTCAATAGAAATAGGGACAGATTTTGCAATATAATGGATACAACAATTTATTTTAAATGTGAGCCATGAAAGAATTCGTGTTTATTACTCAATTTTAGCACATATAAGAATGTATCATTTTCCTTTCATAAACTAGTGGGTTTATAGAAAAAACAATCACTAAAATTACTAAGTATACTCCTGTAAATAAAAATATTTACATTTTGTTTATTTATTTATTTATTTTTCAAAATTTAACCTTTTTTTTTAAGTTTTGTCATGACAATTATTTTGTTTAACAATTTCATTTTATGATATGTAAAAGAGGTTCAGAAAAAGGCACAAGTAAAAAGAAAAGAAAATCCGAATGGTACAAAGTCCCCGTAAAAGAGTAAAAATAAAGTATGTACTGTTCTCAGAGGACTGTTTTACAACACAGTGTCATATGAGGTTATCACGCCTGAGAGAGCTAATTCATAGCCCTTACCAATGAAGGAACCGAAACCTGAGTGAACTCTCGTTAGGACAATTTCGTTTTCTCCATCATTTTCTATTTGAAATTAATGTTAAAAACATCGCTTAAAGCGCACTAATAATCGAATAGTATTTTTCACAAGCTTGTCGAGCAGAATCAAAAAGGCTTTTGTACATTATTATTTTAAAAGCAACTTTGATGTAACTTTGGTTATTTCGAGATCAAGAGATTGTCATTGACAATAATGAAGAGACAGATAACTTGCTACCACCATTGCTAATGGTTGTTCGCCAATATTACCAGTCAAAATCTGATATAACAGATCGAATTTTTGAGTGTGTCACAAAACTCTCTAAAATAATGCGGTAAAATAATCATTGTTTTACAACACAATGTCATATGAGGTTATCACGCCTAAGAGAGCTAATTCATAGCCCTTACCAATGAAGAAACCAAAAATAGTTCCACATAAATACATAATTATACACATATACATACATAATTCCTATACATACATAATACATAACATACATATACATAAGGACATATACATGCATATACATACGGAATACATACATAATTCCACATAAATAAGCCAAAAAGTTGAAATATTGCAAAGAAAAGCTATATATTACTTTAATTAAAGTTAAATTATGTACGTACGGAAATTTATTTGCATATTTTATTTGTTCTCAGCAATTTATTTGTTTATTTATTTATTTTTTGTATTAACAAATAGTCACTAACTTAATTTTTAACTAAAATTAGTAAATTAAAAAGTTGTTTATTTTAGCATTAAGTTGGTAGCCTATTTAATTTCTAAATGAATTCAATTTATTCAATGAAAAGAGTTGTTTTACACCATTCAAAGGTTTACATCGTTTAATGTGGAGTTCGGTTAGTGCGGGCAAAAAACGGCTTCATGTGGAAGTCGGCACTAACGAGAGTTCACTAATAAGCATTTATTACACTATACGCTGCACAATGCACTGCAAAAAATAACTGTTGATTTTACAGTATAAAACTGGCGCCCCAGCTGCCAGTATTATACCGTAAAATTAACAGTATTAAATAGTAAAATAAGCAGTAATACGCTGCCGCGCAAGCAGTAATACGCTACCGCGCATGCGCGGTACCGTATTACTGCTTGCGCGGCAGCATATTACTGCTTATTTTACTATTTAAATGCGCGGTAGCGTATTACTGCTTGCGCGGCAGCGTATTACTGCTTATTTTACTATTTAATACTGTTAATTTTACGGTATAATACTGGCAGCTGGGGCGCCAGTTTTATACTGTAAAATCAACAGTTATTTTTTGCAGTGTTGAGAAGAAAGAAAAAGATTTCTGCTTTAATCCGTTTCTTTCTTGGCATCTTTTCTACACACAAATCCTTCGAAGACTTTTAATCTTGCAGATTGATCCTCTAAGATCTCGGGTGTAGCTTAGTGTGTTGCGATGTAATGTGATAAGCGATGTGGTATTCATATTGATTAAAGCGTTCACGTTTATTTAATTAATAACTATTTAGAAAAAAAATTTGTAAAATTTTGAACAGTTTATGAATAGAATATCATTATAGCAGATTTTCATATATCTGTCAGGTTCTGTTACCTTTTATAATATTTTTTAAAAGTACAGTGTAAAAATACAGAAGATTTAATTAAGTGATGATTTTCAAGTTATTTATTAGTTCTATATAAGTTTCAGGTGTTCCAATGTGTTAAAACATTTTCATATTTACAGGGATTTCCTCGTTTCACTATTCGTTCTACAGATATCCTATCGATCAAATATGAGTAATTCTTTGAGCGTAATCTGACTTATCATGCGCAGCTATATTATATATTATGTTTTTTTTTTTTTTTTTTTTTTTTTTTTTTGTTAAAAGACAGAAATTTTAAATAAAATCGCCAGTATATATACGAGAATTATTTCTCCAAGATGAATCCTCCAAAATATCCCGATAGAAATTTAAATATTGCATGGATGCGTTTTGGAAGTTGTAAAAATGATGTGAAAATGCTGTTGATACTCATTAAGATATAAATTTTAATTTTAATCAACTGCTGAAAAGCAAAAAATTAGCAGAAATAAGTTTTCTAAATAAAATTCTCTAATATTTCGTTTTAACGTATTTATCAAAATATTTATATTTCTTTTTTTTTTTTTATTGTTGCTACTAACAATGTAATTAACCCTTTGACTGCTTATCCCGCGATTTCCACGGGGAAGACAGTTATAGGAAAATTTACATAATACACAATTTTTGAGGCAATTTTGTTTTAAAAATTCTACAGTCAAAGACTAAAAATAAATATGCTACATATTTCGAATGCATGATGATTTGAAATATATAACAACAGAGAACATACTTACTAGTCAATTAAATATTGGTCAAGAGTATTTTTTTTTTTTTTAAATTAATCAGTCAGAGGATGTTAATGTAACATTTAAGAAAATGACGATTTTTAAGTTAATTATTAGCATTTTAAAACTTTCTATTGCATTAACTTATTAAACCATTTACAGAAATACTAATAATTTTATAACTTGGTAATATCGTTACAGAATTCATAGCTATCTAGTATGGAGTATTTCTTTGATCGTAATCTAAAATCACACAAATGTATATTACATATAATATTAAGGTATTAGATTATTTATTTTAATTTTTTATTTATCTGATTTTATCGTCAATTGAATTACTATACTTTACACACCTTAACTCCCAATGCTTTAGAAAGAAGGAACCGGAATTAAAAACAGACCCAATAAACTTTGATTACACTGTTCGCTCCACAATGAAAAAAGTACTTTTTTTTATCCGATTCTTTCTTGATATCTTTCCTGCACATAAATCGTTAGAGGAGTTCTAATCTCTAAGATTGATTTTCTAAGATATCCAGATAGAAGCTTGGCTGTTTTCTGGATGCGTTTTTAAATGTGATAAGAATTTCATGAGAAGTTGTTTTGATATTGATTATTAAATCATGCACATTTACTTATTAATTAATAGTTTTAAAGGGAAATCACTGTTAGATCTCTGAACATCTTATGAGTTGAAATACTGCATAGCATATATTTTATGGAACAGCAGTGTGTTCTGCGCTATATTTTACAATATTTTTGCGCAGTTAACAGTAGCGTAATGCGCTTATCATCCATGATTTTTTTTTTCTGAAAATCTAACGAAAACATTTTTTTGTTCTGTTTGTGATTTGAATTGCAAATTCGGATCATTTAAGTAAAAGCAAATTTCTTTTAATTAATTGTTACATTGCAAAGAAAAATAAAATTTAATTTACAAAATAAGTAAACAAATAAATAAATAAATAAATAAATAAATAATACTTTCGCCCTATCTGACAGTATAAAATTGTTTATTTTACAAAAAAAATCTGTTTTTAACAATCAAATACAAAACAAAATTAATATATATATATATATATATATATATATATATATATATATATATATATATATATATATATAGGATATATATATATATATATATATATAGGATATATATATATATATATAGGATATATATATATATATATATATATATCCTATTTTTGAACATAGAATTAATCATTACTACATCCATTTTTACTTTAATGTAATTGGATTTATTATTCATTTTATTTTTAATTTCATATATATTTATTAACTAAATATTATTTATTTTATTTTTAATTTCATTTATATTTATTAACTAATTATTATCACTTTAGATAGAATGGTTTCATTTTTAATATTGATTTTTCCATTGTATATTCACTACATATTCAAATCATAGATGGCAGCACCATGGTTTGTTTGCTTTAAAATATTCCATATATCCATGTAATTCATTTTCTAAATCATAGATGGCAGCACCATGGTTTGTGATGCTTTAAAATATTCCATATATCCTAGTAATTCATTTTCTAAATTGTTTTGGCAACAGGGTTTGTAATCTTCTAAAAATGTTTTTGGCAACATTTAGAATTTTTTTTTGCAATTCATTGCCTTTATTGTTGTCTTCATGTATATGGTCAGTGTTGTGAGCAGGAATCCATCTTCATCGCGTAGTTTTTGGTATTTGGGGATCTATTATCAAGTTTTTCTCTTATAATTATGGGTAAGGTTTCTCTCCTTTTTGGTATTGTATTTGTTTTATGATCTTTAAGTTTTTTTTTTCACTAGATGGTTATGTGTCTATGAGTGGTCGTCCCAAATTCATATTCTTTAGCAATTTTAATGCTAATATGAAGATGAAACCACTAATTTTATTTGTGGAATTTATGCATTTGGGACTTGATAATTCTATATAAATTCCCCAAATTTCATTCATTCTATTTATTTCATTCAATTTTTAATTTAATTTCTACTTCTTTTAAATAAGTATTTAATATCTATATTCATAGTGCTGGGGGTTACAATTTCGTTGTCAATAAATTATTACTTCCTAAATCATAATTTCAAGTTTCAGTTGGTGTTTCGGTAATGTTTCATTAATGGTTATATATATACAGATTTTTGACATAATTATTATTATTATTATTATTATTAATATTTACTGTGAGATAAATTCACCAATATTTTTCAGTTAAATAAACATTTTTTTTTTCAGTGTAGAGGAGAAAATCATTGAACATTTTATTACAAGAATTATCGTCCCGTTCATTTTTGTATAAAGTGTAGCATTGTATTTTTCTATTTTCTTATTACTAAAATGTATTACATTACAGCCAGCTACAACTAAAATGTATTAAATTAAAGCATGAATTATATATAAAAAATAATTTTTGTATGTAGTATTTATTTATTTCTGTGTTTTATAATTAGCAAAGTCACGTAACACAAATGAGATTTAATAATTAAAATAAAAAATAATGTAAGATATAGAAGCAATTAGACAAGGTGCTTCAGGTAAAAAATCTGACTATTTTTGCAAATGAAGCTATCACGCATGACCATTAGAAAGCAAGTTCAGCAGCTAATAAGTTCTTCATACTGAATTAAACTTGAGATTATTAGTTAAACTTTAAAAAAAGCGGAAAAACTTCCTAATATAGCAGAAACATTTGTGATATTTATAGCAAGCCAATTTGGATATATCTGGGATCAATAATTGCTATATCTGGGATCAATATTGGGGCAATAATGATTCAAGGTTTGCATTGATCCAAGCATTTTATTTGCATTAAATTCCCATCAATTGCATCCGATATTGGTAAGGTGTATTTAACTAATAAAACTAATATCACGCAAAATTGGCGTTTCATTGGAAATATTTTTAATGCAATACCAATTTATTAACCCAATATTGTCTTTGTTGGTTTTACTTGTGTAAATGTTTATTGACAAAATGTCAACACTTTAATATTCGGAAATATGTCATGCAAAGAATGAAATGTTGGGACATGATATATTCAATATGGACTTGTTACTGGGGTGTTAGCTCCGATTTCGAAAACCTTTCTCTTACTGACAGAAATCATATGAAGACGGACTAAACAAAAGGTCGGGGAAAAAAAGTAGTTTACGGAAATTAAAAAAAAATAAAATGGCCTCTTTGCTTGCTGTAAGTTTAAGAAAAGACATTTCTAATATTTACTTACTTATTTGTTTCTGGCTAGATCTACTTCTTTGTAAAAGTAAGGGAAATTATTCTAAAATTGTGTGTTTTTACAAGGTTAACCTGCGGCGTTTCTACAGTTTTTTACTTTTCGAATACATAGTGTAAGAAAGTATTGTATAATAATGACAAAAAATCGATTTTGAAATTTGTTATTTTTACAACGATTCTGCACGTATGTGCGTATGTGTGTATGTATGTAGGTATTTCCTAACGGTTTTAGCCCATGCAATTTATTTTTAGCATTTTTATGATAAGTAATGTGTATATGTCTGTAATTGAACAAGATAGCTTCCAAACAATACTTTCGATTGAGCTCCTATTTGGAGAATATGTTATTGACCACTGTCACAATAAATGTTTAGATTTTGGTACAAACCAGTTGACGGATGTAGTATTTAAAACATTTTCGAAACATTTTGGGACCGATTCTATAGAGAGAATCACCAAGAAAATATAACAGAGAAAAAATTATAAATATTGCGGCGATGTAATCATACATTAATGTTTCAGAGGTAATACCTTCAGTTTCTAAATGGGAAGTCCAGTGTTCAAATTCAGCTGATTCCATTCTGCCAGAAATTTATCTGAATGCACAGTATTCAATAAAATGTTAGGAAAGTTGAGCGTTATTCACTTCAGATTTTTTTTTAAACTGTTGTAGTTACTCGTTTATAAGGGTACTCTAGTAGTCAAGAGAATTTTGAGATTTTGCGTGTAATCGTGGTGTCCTGAATTCTAACATTTGTGCATGAATGACAGCTATTTTGTCTTTTTTTAAGTTCAGCAAGGTATGTCCGAATCTCCAGTTATCTGATTGCCGTGGTTCTTCAATTGGTATGTTAATTAGGTTGTGTAGTGGTTGTTTATTATTATAGTTGCGATATATAGTGGGACAGGAGATAGATTGGATGGTTTTAGAACGCATCTCGCCTTTAAAGGTATTTTAGTTCTGGATTTCCTGCCTTCTTGGTATTTAATTTCTTCAAGTATTGACTCAAACAGAGTTTCTAATTAGCTGTGGTGGGTAGAATCTGCAGCTGTGAGTTCTTCCGCTAGCGTGGAAAGAAGTTAAAGTTCGTATTGCGAATGAAGAGTTATAGAAATCCACGTGATTTCATCTTATAGCGACATTAGCTGTTAAAGTGACTTTTTAGGTTTTTTCAGAACGAACAATGATACTATTTCTATTTAAGTTAAGTGGTTTGAATTTAATAAGTTTTTTAAGAAAGGATTTTTCCTCTCAGTCTTTAGGAAAATTTTGCTTATTCTTGATCGCCTATATTTAAGTCTACCCGCTCCTTTGCTAATCTCCCTGTTTTACGTTGTAAATAAACTGTAATGTTTTTATTAAATCTATGCCATTGCCCCCTTTACGTGCATATTCCGGGAGGGTATGTAACATTGTATACTGAAAACACTTATTGTAAGTTAAAATTTAATTTTTATAAATATCTAGTCACAAATTTAAAGACAAATCTAAAACAAATTTATTTTAAAACAAATTTAAAAACAAATTAGCGATTGAAGTCATTAAAAAATTCTTTTACGGAAAATGGAATTCTTTACAAAGAGAAGCTTACTATTGAAAGAAATTCTATTTTTATTCTACGTAAAATTAAACCAGATCAGTATAAAAAATAAAATAAAATAAATAAAATAAAAGGAAAAAATAAATCTTTGAAAAATGTATTAAAAATACCTCTCTCCTTCAGCTATTTATTTTTAAAATTCACTTTTTTTTTTCATGTTTGTGCTTTTAACCTATCTTAAACAAATAATGAAAAAAAAAATCCATAGAAAGCATTCATAAATGATTTAACATTTTTTTCTTGTTATTTATCTAAAGGATTTGAAGACTGAGAGTGCGATTAAAACGCTATAATAAAGAAACAAATTCAGCCAGCCAGTAACAGATAAAAGATAGTTACAGCTACAGTTAAACGGATAGACGCAAAACTTTTAGAAAGTACTTTAGGAAAAATCTTTTTGAATACAAGAACAAATTACTAAATTCGTAGCTCGAAAATAGAAGCCTTTTAACAGAAAGCTTTTAAGCAAATCGAGTAGCCCTATCAGAGAGAGGGAATTAGCAAGAAACTAGGGCGCAAAGCTCTTCATCCTCATTTTTTGGGGATTTTAGAATCTACTCGTAAGAAGTGCTTTTAGTTTTAAAATTCATAAATAAAGCGCAGAAGTTGGCAACATTTATTTAGATTTTGAGAAAGACCTTGAAGAAAATATTTTTTTAAAGATGTTTTATATGTTTTCTATTCTTTGTAGAAACACAGCACATCTTAACTGTTGCATATTTGTTAAATGTTTCGATTTTCTATTTCTCCATTAACATTTTACATGTTGGTATTAGAATAATTTTTTTTCTGAATTGGATTTTTATTCTGACCATAAGTGAGAAACTTTTTTGTCTTTTGTATGTCTGACGCACTCTGTTGTTCTTTCTTTTTTTTCTTCTTCTTCTTCTTTCTTTTTTATTTATTTCTTTTTTTTTTTTGTGTGTGTGTGAGAGAGAGAGAGAGAGAGAGAGAGAGAGAGAGAATGTACACAATACACATACAAGACCTTGAAGAAAATCATTTTTATGGTATTTTATATGTTTTCTATATTCTATGTAGAAACTGAGCGTTTTAACAGTTGCTTGCTTCTTAAATGTTTCGATTTACTATATCTGCATTTTTGTGTGTGTGTGTGTTTATACAGTCTCATATAACTCAATATGACACTCTCACTTTCTCTCTCTCTCTCTCTCTCTCTCTCTCTCTCTCTTTTTGTGTGTGTGTGTGTGAATGCTTACTATAGTCGAAATATTTTAAGTTGAACCGATGCAATGCAGCAATGCATTATCAACTAAAGTCTGTTATTTCAAAATTCTTTAAGACATAACAGACTGCAGTAATTAAAAATCATTCAAAAATATTAGCTATCATTTCGAATTCCCATTACAGCCGGTTTTGCTGAAAAAACACCGAAACCCCAGGAAAAAAAAACTATAAAAACGGAAAATTCATTAAATTATTTTTAAACATTTTATACTTTTAATGTGACTTTGATATTTTTATGCTATTTTTTTAATCTATGAAAGTAAAATATAATCACGAACGAACATACACAATAACCTCTTCCTAGTTACGCACGATTCTGAAATCGTTCTTTATCATTAGAAACCTCAGAAACAATATGTTTTCGAGATTTAAAGGAGCATGTTATAAAAAACAAAGTTTCTTTTGCTGTCACTAATTTCCGGAAACGTTTAGGAGTTGTTTTTTATAGTGTAATAAACAGTTTTTCCAAAACCGGAATATCGAATTTTAGGATTCTATTTATTCTCAGGTAAACATTTCCAGTTGTTAATTACATTTATACACGCAAGAGTAATAAAGTAATATTAATTAATGTTAATGCTGTTAATTTATCATATTTGTCTGTAAAGCATGTTTATTGAACAGGAAAATGTTTACTTGTGAATGGATAGCATCCGAAAAAAAACTATATTTCAGGCCGAGAAAACTGATAAGTATACTATAAAAATTACTCGGAAACGTTTCCGAAAGTCAGTGGCTGCAAAAGAAACTTTGTTTTTATAAATGTTTCTTTAAATCTCGAAAATATATTGGTTTCTGAGGCTTCTGAAGATAAAAAACGCTTTTCAAAATTGTTAGTAGATGGGAAGAGGTTACTGTACATTTTGGTTCGTGTTTATATTATATTTTCCTAGAACGCTTTTCGAAATCGTTAGTAGATGGGAAGAGGTTATTGTATATTTTGGTTCGTGGTTATATTATATTTTCCTAGAACGCTTTTCGAAATCGTTAGTAGATGGGAAGAGGTTATTGTATATTTTGGTTCGTGGTTATATTATATTTTCCTAGAACGCTTTTCGAAATCGTTAGTAGATGGGAAGAGGTTATTGTATATTTTGGTTCGTAGTTATATTATATTTTCCTAGAACGCTTTTCGAAATCGTTAGTAGATGGGAAGAGGTTATTGTATATTTTGGTTCGTGGTTATATTATGTTTTCCTAGAACGCTTTTCGAAATCGTTAGTAGATGGGAAGAGGTTATTGTGTACTTTGATTCGTGGTTATATTTTATTTTCCTAGATTAAGAAACATGTGTCTTTTTTTGTTACAGTGTGGAAGAAGTGAATTTTTCTCTTTTGCTTTTAAATTCAGTATGTATTGTAGCATAATTAGCTTTCCCACTGACAGTTGTTTCTCCGTGGGGATAACAACATTTACAGGCAAGGATGTGTAAAACAGGCATGGAGAAATACCATAATGTTTAATCTTAGAAGGAAATATTTTGAAACAAAATGTAACGTAAGCTTGAGAAAGGGAAAGACTCGTG
Source organism: Maratus michaelseni (assembly GCA_963931845.1). Taxonomy (NCBI): domain Eukaryota; kingdom Metazoa; phylum Arthropoda; class Arachnida; order Araneae; family Salticidae; genus Maratus; species Maratus michaelseni. The sequence continues at coordinate 82,371,788 of OZ007591.1, read as the reverse complement.
AACCATGAACACTAGGTATCTTTTTAAAATTTTACGAAAACATCCTGTTTACAGAGGAAGGGAATTAGTACGAAACTAGATCACAAATCTCTTCATCCTCATTTTTGGGATTTTATAAAGACTTAAAATTCTACTTATAAGATGTGTTTTTAGTTTTAATAAATTTATAAATAAAGCGCAGAAGTTGACAACATTTATTTAGATTCAGGGAAGACCTCGAATAAAATATTTTTCATGGTATTTTATTTTTTTGTATTCAACGAACATTGAAACTGAAATTGAACATTTTAAATATTTCATATTTCTCAAAAATGTTTCATAAAAGGTTCCATTTTCTATTTCCTCATTTTGTTCTTAGATAAACCTTTTACATGTTGGTAAAGTAGTTTTATCTCAATTGGATTTTTATTCCGACTATAATTCAATTTTATTTTATTTATTTCTTTATTTTTTTAAGTTTGTTTGTTGTATATCCGACGACACGCTCCTAATATTTTTTCCTTCTCGTTTTTTCCCGTTAGATGCTCATTACAGTCGAAATATTATTAATTAAATAGAATTTAAATACTGTAATACGTTATCATCTATATGCTGTAATTTCATCGTAAACACATTTTTAAGATATAACCACACTACTATAATTGAAATTTATTCAAAAATATTGCATATCATTGTGCCGAATTCACATTTCATTCGGTTGTTTTATTATCTAAATCTAAAGGTCACATGTATAAGATTAAAAGAAGAAAACTAAATCCGGAGCTTACTATTTCTATAAGATAATAAATATTGAAGTGTGAGAGCATGAAAAGGATTAAAAATATAGATTATGTATGTATTTATAATATACAATATACCTTTTAAATTAAAAAAAATATATATAACTTAAAAGTTCGTATAACAAAAATGACCGAATCTTTTATTTAAAGATAGCATATAATATTATTACACATTAATTGTTATAGTAAATATACAGTCGAACCTCTATTTAACGAAATCGCAAAATCCAACAAAAAATTTCGTTATATGGAAAACTCGTTAAATAGAGATTCTTGTTTAAAATATTTTAAACTACATGAATACAAAATTTTAATTAATAAATGCTAAATATCACATGAAAAAAAATAATTACGCATTTTTTAATAAATTATATCCATTTGTTTTACTTATTTTTTTCATTAAAAATTATAGAAAAAAAAACAAGAATAAAACATCATTACTCTCCATTTAGTTTAAGTAAATAATTTTACATTTAAAATTAATGAATTAAGGTTTTATGATTCATCATACGTGTAAAATGTCTAAAAAGGAAAAATAAGTTTCAAAAGTTGAAAAATATTTTGAGAAATATGTAGAAAAACAATGTTAGATCACGTGAATGTTAATTAAATAGAGAATGCGCATCGCTATTAGGAGATTATTTTATATGGAAATTCATAAAATGTTCTTTGTTTCGTGGAAAAGTTCGTAAAATAGAGGAGTTCCCAAAATAGAGGTTCGTTAAAAAGAAATTCGATTGTATATGTATAATGTCTATCATTGTTTTGGTAAATGAAGATTTTGCATTTTGTTAATTTGGATTTATTTTTGATGACTTTCAGTTTTCCATTATAAATATTAATTTGGTATGTTTATTATGTTTCTTAGATCTGATCCCCTCTTAACTTTCCCCCTATTTTTTCAAATGTGGTGTCACAACTAATCGGGCAATTTGAATATAGTACTTTTGGCGTGATGTCTTGCTATGTTTAAACAGAAATCAATTGCGGCTTACTTATATTGTGGAATATTGCCCTTGATCACGTGTTTCACAATATAAGTTTCTATTTTCCTTGTTGTTTAAATTTCTCCTTAATGTTTCTTTTGTACTTTCTGTTATTGTTTTTTTCTACTAAATTCTTTTTTTTCTTTCTTTAATTAGCGCATTTAACAATATTAGATTTTTTTTCGAATTATTATTATTGGTTAATTTATTTTGTGTAGATGATACCAAGCAATAAATGAAATGTTATATATTGTAGATAAATGTACAGAATCTGATTGTAGTGGGCTGTTATATATACAATTCAATTCATCAACAAATTACATTAAAGAATTTAGTGTAATTTTGTAAAATGTAAGAAGTGAATTTTTTTCTTTTACTTTTCAATTTAGTATCAAAACACGTACTGTAACATAACTAGCTTTTCTAGTGAGAAAAGTGTGTCTATAGTATAACAACACTTACAGGCAGAGCAGGCATGAATAAATACCATTATATTTAATCTTAAAAGGAAATATTTTGAAACAAAATATAACGTAAAAGTGACGAAGGAGACTATGCACGAACCATTCGCATTAGGTATTTATTTATAATTTTATGAAATCATTTTGTTTACAGTAGAAAAATAATGAGTAAGAAACTAGGGATCTTCATCCTCATTTTGGTGTTCTCAGAATGACTCAAAATTCTACTCACTCATAAGTACTTTTAGTTTTAAAATTCATAAATAAAGCCTAGAAGTTGGCAGCATTCAATAAAATCAGTTTTATGGTATTCCAACATGTTCCTGTATTCTACGCAGAAATAGAACATTTTAACTGTTGTATTTTTATCATAAATTTCCTGTAAAATGTTCGATTTCCTACTTCTTCTTTTTAGGAAATTTTTTTTCTCATGTTTGCTAAATAATAACTGGATTTTCATTATAGCTTTAAAAAAAAAAAAAGTCAGGAGATTTTATGAATGTCTTTCTCTATGCCTGACGCATTCTAATATCTTTTTTTGTGAAAATGATCATTTTAATTAAAACTTTGAATTGAATTTAATTAAAATGATGAAATACTTGTATGCTACTTGCTTTTATTTCACTGAAAATGCATTTTTAAACATATAACTGACTATTATGATTAAAAATCATTTAAAAAATTGTCTGTGCCAAATTTGTATTGCAATCGGTTGTTATCTTTTATATATACAATAAAGTAAAAATCTACAATTATTGAAAACTGTATAGCTTATTTTTAGTTTACATATTATGTAGTTTATATATTTTATATGAAAAATGACATTTGAAATATGTGAAAGAACACTAAAAGAGAAGCGAAAGAAAGAGAAATAAGTATTACTATTATTATTGTTATTATTATTAGATTTAATATATAGCGTGATTGTACTGCGATGTTATGCATAATAATTTTTTTTTTAAGTTCATCAAGGATATTAATCTAATTTTGTGAGACAGAAGAATCTATTTTTTTTTTCTTTTTCATTCAGTTTTAAACCGCGCATTCTAACGTAATCGACTTTTTCAGTAATAAAAGTATCTCTGTGGTATAACAACATTTACAGGCAAAGAACCGAAGCAGTCATAAATAAATATCATGTTTCGAATCGTAAAAGAAAACTTAAACTTATTACCACTATTATTGTTATCTTTTATATATACAATAAGGTAAAAATATACAATCATTGAAAACTGTGCATCTTATTTTTACTTTACATATTATTTAGTTTATATATTTTACATAAAAAAATAACATTTAAAATATGTGAAAGAACACTAAGAGAAACGAGATAAAGAGAAATAAGTATTACTATTATTATTATTGTTGTTGTTATTATTAGATTTAATATATAGCGTGATTGTACTACGATGTTATGCATAATAATTTTAAAAAAACTCATCAAGGATATTAATCTAATTTTGTGAGACAAAAAATTGTAATTCATTTTTTTTTTCTTTTTAATTCAGTTTTAAACCGCATGCATTCTAACGTAATCAACTTTCTCAGTGAGAATGCTATCTCTGTGGTATAGCAACATTTACAGGCAAAGAACTGAAGCAGGCATAAATAAATATCATGTTTCGAATCGTAAAAGAAAACTTAAACTTATTACTACTATTATTGTTATCTTTTATATATACAATAAGGTAAAAATCTACAATCATTGAAAACTGTGCATCTTATTTTTACTTTACATATTATTTAGTTTATATATTTTACATAAAAAAATAACATTTAAAATATGTGAAAGAACACTAAGAGAAACGAGATAAAGAGAAATAAGTATTACTATTATTATTATTGTTGTTGTTGTTGTTAGATTTAATATATAGCGTAATTGTACTACGATGTTATGCATAATAATTTTAAAAAACCTCATCAAGGATATTAATCTAATTTTGTGAGACAGAAAATTGTAATTCATTTTTTTTTCTTTTTAATTCAGTTTTAAACCGCGTGCATTCTAACGTAATCAACTTTCTCAGTGAGAATGCTATCTCTGTGGTATTGCAACATTTACAGGCAAAGAACTGAAGCAGGCATAAATAAATATCATGTTTCGAATCGTAAAAGAAAACTTAAACTTATTACTACTATTATTGTTATCTTTTATATATACAATAAGGTAAAAATCTACAATCATTGAAAACTGTGCATCTTATTTTTACTTTACATATTATTTAGTTTATATATTTTACATAAAAAAATAACATTTAAAATATGTGAAAGAACACTAAGAGAAACGAGATAAAGAGAAATAAGTATTACTATTATTATTGTTGTTGTTGTTTTTGTTATTAGATTTAATATATAGCGTGATTGTACTACGATGTTATGCATAATAATTTAAAAAAACCTCATCAAGGATATTAATCTAATTTTGTGAGACAGAAAATTGTAATTCATTTTTTTTTCTTTTTAATTCAGTTTTAAACCGCGTGCATTCTAACGTAATCAACTTTCTCAGTGAGAATGCTATCTCTGTGGTATAGCAACATTTACAGGCAAAGAACTGAAGCAGGCATAAATAAATATCATGTTTCGAATCGTAAAAGAAAACTTAAACTTATTACTACTATTATTGTTATCTTTTATATATACAATAAGGTAAAAATCTACAATCATTGAAAACTGTGTATCTTATTTTTACTTTACATATTATTTAGTTTATATATTTTACATAAAAAAATAACATTTAAAATATGTGAAAGAACACTAAGAGAAACGAGATAAAGAGAAATAAGTATTACTATTATTATTATTGTTGTTGTTGTTGTTGTTGTTATTAGATTTAATGTATAGCGTGATTGTACTACGATGTTATGCATAATAATTTAAAAAAACCCCATCAAGGATATTAATCTAATTTTGTGAGACAGAAAATTGTAATTCATTTTTTTTTCTTTTTAATTCAGTTTTAAACCGCGTGCATTCTAACGTAATCAACTTTCTCAGTGAGAATGCTATCTCTGTGGTATAGCAACATTTACAGGCAAAGAACTGAAGCAGGCATAAATAAATATCATCTTTCGAATCGAAAAGAAAACTTAAAACTTATTACTATTATTATTAAGAATATCTGTAGTATATTTGTACTTTGATTTTATGTACAATTCCTTAACAAAACATATAAAGAACATTACATAATTTTGTGAGACACAAGAAGCTAATTTATTTTCTTCTTTTTAATTCAGCTTTAAACCGCGCATTGCAAGATTTTTAACTTTCTCAGTGAGAAAAGTATATCTGCGAGAAAACAACATTTACAGGCAAAGAACTGAAGCAGGCATCAATGAGTTCTATGTTGCTAAACTTAAAAGAAAACTTAAAACATATTAATAATAATATTAAGGCTGCCTGCACACTGGTTCACTGTAAAAATAAATCTGTAATTTTGATCCCCCTCCCCCCCCCCCCCCGCAAAAAAAATGTAAAAAAAAAAATTACAGGAAAAAAAAGAAAAGCAGTTTTTCCCGTAAAAAGATGTGAATTTTGAAATTGTTACAGAAAAAAAATTATATTTTTTACAGAATTTTTTTTAAACAAAAATATACAGATATTTTCAGTAAATTAAGTGGTTTTCTACTGGCGCCGAAATTGACAGCATTTTTCTGTCGATTTGAGAGATTTTTTTTTTTTTTTTTTTTTTTACAGTGTTGTAGTGTGATCTTACGCACAAGTCTTTAATAAAACATATCAGAACATTAAATAATTTTTTGAGACAGAAGAGGCTAAATTATTGCCTTCTTTTCAATTCAGCTTTAATAAATCGTGTATTGCAACGTAGTTAACTTTCTCAGTGAAAAAAGTATTTCTGTGGGTTAACAACATTTACAGGCAAAGAACTGAAGCAGGCATTAAATAGTACATTAGAAGAGCCCGACTAACCCTACATGGGTCCCTGGACAAAGATTCAGTCGGTGACCCCTATTTTTTAGCCACAATTTGTACTCATTTTAAGAAAAAATACACATTTGGCTCTGGAGATCCTCAACTGGCCCATTTGCCCATCCTGTAATCAGGCTATAAGCATGATTGTGAATCTTAAACAGAAATGCTTTGAAACGAAATTTCAATGTAGGTTTGAGAAATAAGAAATATTCATAAATTATAAATAACAGATATTTATTAAAAAATATATAAAATAATTCTGATTACATTAATCAGTCTGCATTAAGGGTGTTTTCTACATTCTACCGCTTATATCTAGGTATTTTTTGAGAATTATTTTTAATTACTTTTCAACATAAACAGAATACATTCCTGTAGATGTTTTTATTTTACAATTTGTTGTATTTGGAAACTTTTTTTTTTTTTTGAAAGGAGAAAAAACATTTTTTTTTTTTTTTTTTTTTTTTTTTTTTGTATTACAAAATGGCGGTGATGCAGGCTTGCGCCACGCACACAATTGTAATGTTCCAAGCTTTCTATAAGATTTATAAATCAGAAATAGAATTAATGATCAATTTTATAATCTGTGGGTTTACCGATATGATATGTTTTAATCATATCGGTAAACCCACAGATTCTACAGAGTTATACAGAGATTTATACAGATATTTATACCCACAGATTTATACCCACAGATTTATACAGAGTTATATATATATATATATATATATATATATAACTCACAAAAACAACAATTTTGTCATTTTTTTGTCTAAATGCTCTTTAACTGAAAAAAGGGTTAGCAAAAATGGATTATTTTTTTGTCTTTAAGGGGGCAGAAAATAGAGATATATTGAAAAGTATTACAGATTGTCAGTTCCAGCCATATCCACTTATATACAGAGCTGTGTCTAAAATTTTTATTCAGATCAAATCGAGTAGGGTTTTTTTTTTTTTTTTTTGGAAACCGTGAGACAAGGTAAAAAAGTGTTTAGGGGAAAAAATAAAGTGTTTAAAGATTTATTTGTTTTGTTCTAGAAAACATAATTTTTTTCGAACTTTCCATTAATCAGTTATTCCGGGGTCATAATGGACACATTTTCCGTTTTTCCAACAAGGCGTTCATGAGTGTTCGCCCGAGAATGTAGACCCCCCCCCCCCTAATTACAATGACCTGGTTCCGTAATTCCAGTCATCGAAAGCTTTATTTTCGTTCGACAGTTTCTTGGCAACATCTTACTGAAATGTTTTTGTGATCTTTAGCTTAGTAATCATGCACAGCATTTTGCCTATTTAGTGATTTTTTTTTTTTAAGGCACAGAGTTGCTTAATGGTTTCAAGCGCCGGAAAAACGTCATGTCCCTTTTTCAACCATTAAAAGAAATATCTGTGTAGCGACTGTCATGCTGTGGATTAGGATTACGGGAGAATTGCCATTAGTACCATTTACTTTCATTTTTTGAAAAAAAAAAAGGTTAATATTCTATTGTATGTTTTGAACCCTGATCATTGAAAAGGAATATAATTTATAACTTAACTTTTACTGAACGGATTGCAGAGGTAGTTATGTAATTTTGCGAAGAAGATTTCAGTACATTGAACATATTTGTATGGTGTTTGGATATTATATGTTATGACAATTATTTGTGAGGTAAGTTATATAAAATCCTACATCTGACATAACATCGTCACTGGCATACTGACGACGACATATATGACAGGGTCCTAATCGCAGGTCCTAAAATCATGATATTTGGAAGATAGGTACCAGGTGTAATATAGTTATACACGAAATAACGTTTTGAAAAATATTTACAATAAAGGTAATTTAAATTTAGGAAGTACCGTATATTCCGGCGTATAGCGCGCACCTATGATTCGAGACGATTTTATGTAGATTCACCATATGACGCACACCCCGTTTTTTGCAAAGAAACCTTCATGAGAAATGTTGCATGAAAATACAATACAGAGCATTAAAAAAGTATAATAACTAGCACAAACATACAGAAAAGAGCAAATGCGAAGTGGGGACATACGCTACTGCCAAGCCTGCTTGAATCCCCACAAAGCGTTTGGAATCGTACTATCGTTCATTCAAATAATCACATTTTCTTTTCTTCTTCATTAATACAGAAATCTCAATTCTTATGATTAATTTTTAAACTTTCCTTTTTATATCTGGCGTATAACGTCTACCTGTAAAATTTGACCAAATTTCTTGTTTTCAAAGTGCTCGTTATACGCTTGAATGTATACAGTATTTATTACTCTTAACTACTCTGACGCATAAATAAAAATCTTCTAATAAGGTTATTTTATTTATATTTATATTTATTTTTTAAATAATTGAAGAACGAATCTGGTTGTGCACACGTTTTGTACGAGAAATTATAATTTGTTAATCAGGTATTTTCTTTCTTTTTCGCACACTTTTTAAATGTATTTTGTAACAATTTTTGCGAAGAAATGTGTTTATATTTTTGGGGGTAATTGTGTGTGTGTGTGTATAATTGGCGAAATTTAAATGCTAAATTTGTTTTCCATTTGGAATTTCCTTTAAAAACACTTACTCAGCGTTGCACCTTCTTTTTAGTTCGATAGAAATTACATGAATAAAATGCTTTAAATTTTTCTCACTTTGAATCTACGTATATTTTTAAATAAATAGAAAAAAAACTTCTACGCATAATCTCTTTTAATAGAAGTAAATGAAAAAGATCTCTTAAAAATCTCTTACTAAATAAAAATGTTTTCGCTTTTCCTTTCCCATATTCCTTAACGCCACTTAACGCTTAAAAGGATACTGACTGACAGGAGAGAGGCCTATCGTTTATTATTAAAGATCTAAATCCGGCACCAGCACTTTCCATCAAAAGGACGTTTATGAAATATTCATGATTTGTACGCAACAGAGAGCGGATATAATCCGAGAATAACGCTTTCAAATTTTGGCAACATCAGGATGCGAAATTAGCTGGCATTTGAGATCTACCACGTGACTAGCCCAGCCTTTTACAGCCATTTTGGAGCATTAAGTGGCAATTTTTGTTTTCTTTCATTTCTTGTTACATTTCACATTATCTCTGACTAAAAATAAAGTAACACTTTCTCACTTTTTGTGAGAAAACGTGGAAATGAGGGAACGTTGCCAAAATTGTTTCAGGAAATTTGAAAAATATTTTAACGGTACAAATGGAAATTTTAAATTATTAGCGTTAATTGGCGATGTCTTAATTTAATAAATTTTAAAAGTAAAATTATGCAAATTCTTTGCCCACGCACACACACACACACACACATATATAATTTCTCGTACAAAACGTGTGCACAACCAGATTCGTTCTTCAATTATTTAAAAAATAAATATAAATATAAATAAAATAACCTTATTAGAAGATTTTTATGTATGCGTCAGAGTAGTTAAGAGTAATAAATACTGTATACATTCAAGCGTATAACGAGCACTTTGAAAACAAGAAATTTGGTCAAATTTTACAGGTAGACGTTATACGCCAGATATAAAAAGGAAAGTTTAAAAATTAATCATAAGAATTGAGATTTCTGTATTAATGAAGAAGAAAAGAAAATGTGATTATTTGAATGAACGATAGTACGATTCCAAACGCTTTGTGGGGATTCAAGCAGGCTTGGCAGTAGCGTATGTCCCCACTTCGCATTTGCTCTTTTCTGTATGTTTGTGCTAGTTATTATACTTTTTAATGCTCTGTATTGTATTTTCATGCAACATTTCTCATGAAGGTTTCTTTGCAAAAAACGGGGTGTGCGTCATATGGTGAATCTACATAAAATCGTCTCGAATCATAGGTGCGCGCTATACGCCGGAATATACGGTACTTCCTAAATTTTAAATAAGAAGTTTTAGTTATGCTAAGTTTTCGTAATGCACGGTATTTATTTATTTGTTTATTAGTAATATTATAGTATTTTTATTAAAGAGACAAGAAAATGATAATACAAAAGACTATTATCAGGTGAAAATCAATTTATTTTACTTTTTTGTTACAAGCATTTATTTAAAAAATATTGAAAAATATCCAAAAAATTATACTTAAAAATTGACTGCTAAATATCTGACCAAATTTTAGTATTTATCTGCAGTAATAAGGTGGTGAAATATTTCATCATGATTTGATGCTTCATGTGAATCATAAAATGTTCAAACCGTTCTTCAACCTAAGACAAAGTTAGGATTCTATATACTACCTTTTCATGTTACGCATAAAGCACCAAAGCATGCTGAAATGCTTTTCCATCTTGTGATTGTCAATACTACAATTGCGAAATCTGGTTCAACCTATTGCCAAGTTTTTACAACTTTGCCTACATTTACGTTAATTCGTCAAATTCCTTGTTACGGAGAATTGTGAATGGGGGATTCTTGGACATGGAACAAGTTAAAAAAAAGTTCCATATGCTCTAATAGTTTTATATTATCTACCTAATAATTCTATATATGTTATTTAACTACTAGTTCTATATTTATTCTCTATTTAATAGTTTCGTAGTTGTTACTACCATTATTTAGACATATTCATAATTGATAAATAAATAAATCTTAGATGAAGCTCAGCCTGATAGCCTTTTAATAAAAAACTATTTCCAGTTATAAGAATTAATGTTTTAATGATAACACTGCGAAAGAGAAACTCCTGAATCTAAATCAGAGCAGTCTCATTATCTAGTGCAAAGAAAAAATGAGAAGCAGCTGCGTTTTTCACACTTTTGCCGTTTTAGACGTAACATAAAAAGCAAATGGCTCCGATAAAAAAGGGAAAGAAATAAGAACAAATTATGAACTTCTTTTAGTTAATCATTCTCTATCTATTCGTTATCTCTTGCACAAGAAGATCTTACGTAATGAACTGGAGTTACGGAGCCAAAAATAAACGCCCAGCGAAGTTAGTCGAAGAGTAATTTTTTTGGACAAGCAAATTAATGTGAATGTATTCAGGTCTTTTACAATCTTCGTTTACAAAATATTATTTAATTGGAAAAGTAATATTTTGAATACATAAAAAATACATTAATACAGGTATGATTCACGTTGTTTAATAACAGAAAAATGAGCCAACTCAGGAATGATTTATTTTAATTATACGAAATATTACATAGTTGGAATAATAGTACATTATAAAAGGACTTAAACTGAAAAAAAGGTTAATTCAAGTACGATTTATTTTGCTCCTGTGAATGTTATTCAACTGGATAAATAATATTTTCTATAGAAAACTAAAACATTTAGTTGAGGAACGGTTTATTTTGAAACATTGTTTAATAGGAAAAATAAAATAGAAGTTAATTCATGTATGATTTATTTTTCACATGTAAAATATTATTTGATCATAAATTACTTTATTTGATTAAGTATAGTTGAATGAATTAATTGATGCTTGATTTGATTTATTAACTGAAAAACATTATATAATTAGAAAAAGTAATTCTTTCAACTTAATGCAGGTTAATCAGCTTTGATTAAATTTGCTTTAAAGTTATATTCTTTAATCATATAGTAATTTTTCCATTAAATAATAAAAATAAAAAAATAAAAAAATAAAAAAGTTAAACCAAGTATGATTTAATTTGAACAAGCAAATTAATCTGAATATATTCAGATTATTTTCAGTGTGGTTTTACAAAATATTATTTGTTTGGGAAAGGATATTTAGAAAAAAATTCCATTAATAAGAGTATGATTTACTTTGTTTATGCGTTACATTATTTGATTGGGAAAATGTGTTTTATTTAAGAGCAGGAAAATCAGTAACTCAGGTATGATTTATTTTGTTTATAGGAAATATTATTTAGTTATAAAAATAGTATATTATATTAAGACTTTAAAAATACCAGTTAATTCAAGTATGATTTGTTTTGTTTATGTAAATATTATGGAATAATATTTTGTATAGGAAAATAAAGCATTTAGTTCAGGGATGATTTATTTTGTTTATGCAAAACGTTATTTAATGCGCAAAATAATTCTTCGAAGGTAAAAAAACTTAATTCAAGCATGATTTATTTTTCATATGTGAAATTAGATTTAATCACTGTTTAATTAAATTTAGTTCAATGAATTAATTCGTGCTCTATTTGATTTATTAGCTGGAAAGTATTGTAGAACTATTTCTTTCAAGCTAATGTAGTTTAATCAGCTTATATTAAATTTAATTAAACGTTATATTTTTTATCGTAAAATAATGTTTCCATAGAATAATAATAATAATAATAATAATAATAAACAATTAACTCAAGTATGACTTTTGCTTAATCGAAACATTCTTAATCAGAAAACGTTTCAAATAAACTCATTAAGAATTTTGTTTTACTTTTGAAAAATGTAATGCAGTAAATAATTATTTCAGACAAATTTAAATAAATCTAGATCGTTTAAACACTTCCAGGGTCAAAGTACTTCTGCTGCTAAAATTTTGAAACAATTGAATGACACCAGAATTTACGAACAATTTTTTTTAGAAAATAATTAAAAGCTTTTCTTCGCATATATTATGACAGAAAATTTTATTAAAAAATTCTGGGTGCCATTTGACAGCTTGGAATTAACATTAAGTGTTTGCGCCAGCCCTTCTTAATTAATTTATTTAACCATTTGCTATAACGTGTTATTTGCTGTATAGCTCGTCTTGTGTTTTTCGCGCCAGGCGGTAAAATTGCAAGCAACACTCGTCATCCAACTAAAATTACTTAAAATGATTTTACTACCACAAAATTTGTACGGTTGAAAGAAAAAGATATTTATAATACCATCCAAATTAGTATTATATTATTGGTTAGCAAAATGAATCATAAAATGAACCGTATTGTTTACGTTAATGAAAAAAATAATAATTCATTCATGCACAATTTCTCACTATTAAATCTTACCGGAAAGAGTTAACCGACCTTAATGCTGAAAAAAAAATTACAAAGTGTGAATTAACTAGACGACAGGCCGAAAAATGTTTTCTTAATAAACGATGAAAAACTATTTTTAAAGTTTTCTTTGAACTAGTATCACTCTTTGATACACATAAATTCTAAGTTAATCACAGAAAGGCGTTAATCGTAAGTGGGCAGTATCTTTTGGTCATATTGCCAGGAGAGGATGTCTTGAGAGAGGAAAAAGGACGATAAATCTTACATGGCCACCTTGCTCGAACCGCTTATGATAAATCTTGTTAACTTTGCCGGAAGCTTCCATGTAACATTCTGTTAGAATTACTTGAAAAAGTGGCTCAATAGATCATTTGGACCGTTCTGAATATGGATTTATAAAGTTATGTCGTATTTTATTCAAATAATATCTCTATAGAATATCAAATAATAGTAACTGCGAAATTCAATATTTTATACATCAACTTTCAATGACGTATAATTTGATACCATTATTTTTCTTAAACAACAGAACGGAATGACGTGTTAAAGACGTCGATTCCGAAAAAAGTTTCAATGTGATAATCAATTACCTAATCATTTCTTCAGCAACGATAGCCTTATTGCTGCTAGTCTGTCGTTAAGATCCTTTATGAGGCTATTATCAGCCAATCTGGAGAACCAAGCCCTTAAAGATAGGAATCATTTAATGATTAATGGTTTTTGCATGAAACTACAAAACCATTCTTTTACCTACATAACCGATAGCAAGAGCGTTAATCAGTTTATATCATGCCGCACTTCTGTCTTTTATTCTCTCAACTTTGCAAAGATAAAAGATCAGAAGAGTCTTTTACTCAAAGAACTACGTATTTGCATTTCAAAAACGTTCTATCTTTTCTTTTTCTTATAAAGAAAGCAACACCTGTTATCTTTAATTTATTCTAGAAAATTTTTAAATTAAAGATTAATGTAGCATCATACGCGTGTTTTTCGTATCTTGGTTTATCTTTTTTATAAAGTTTAATATCTTTACTAGATAAAATCGTGATCCATGGGTTACAATTTTATCTACTTGAATGTTAGTGGCCCAAAAGTGGTAAGAATACCACAAGTTTCAATAGCATTCTCAACTTTCCTAATATCTAGTTCTAACAGTGTCTAATGTTACTTCTAACTAGAAACTCTTATTTTTAATTAAGTTTCTGGAGAAAAAGCTGAAGTCACTTTTAAAGTGATGCGTGACATTAAAACGCCATTTAAATACCATTGTTTTACCCATAATTTCCCAGATAATATTCATTACCTTTTTATCTTTATTTATTTATTTATTTTCTTTTTTTTTCGCTTGTGAATTGCAAGATTTCTTAAATTTAATTAAAATATATGTGGGAAGCTTCTTATTTTTAAGGAAAATATTTTACTGATTTGGAAGAAGTAAAATTTGTGTGTATTTTAACTTAGAAGATTTTTCATTTAAGGCTTTTCAAAATAGCTTTTAAACATATATTCAAGCCAAACTTTCATGACTGTATAGATAAGGTCGTAACCAATGTATTATCATTTCACTAATGTGGACTCTTAATTGCCTCAAAGTTGTATGAATGTTTCAAGTGCTTGTATTCAGCTTGCTTTTAACATTAACAATGTTAAATGTTAATTATGTCAAATTAGAAATTTCTCATTTTGTATGATTAATTTCTAGTAAGAGGATCTAAAGACAATTATTCTCATTATTTTTTTAATGATGCTTGGTATTAAAATGTCATTAAAATAACATTGTTTTACCAATAATTTTACACATAATATTCATTACTTTTTAATTGATTGTAAATTACAAAGATACTTAAAAATACTTAAGATTCATTAAGTTTGCTTAAGGATGCATGAGAAATTTATCTTTCGTAAAGAATTAACTTATATAAATACGATGAAGTTAATCTTGATCGTTTATCACTTTTGTGCTTATTTTATTTTAGAAGTTTTTTTAACCCAAGACCTTTAATTTTTTTTTCCCACAAAACTAGAATATTTTTCATTTTTACGTGTATAAAAATTTCAGACATTTTAATTCAAAATTCCAATTAAATAATAATAATAATAATTATTATTATTATCTAAGGGCGTTCTTAAGTCCAAACTGGCTACTTTATAACATTTTTTTAAATTCATTTTTGTCCGGAAACGCATAAAATTGGCAAGTGTTCTTATTCAGAAACTTTGTAATCGAAAGACGTTTTTCCCTTTTTGTTAAGGGCATAAGATCTTTCAGAAAATACTGTCAAAATCGGCGTTTTGAACTGAATTCCCAACACCACAGCACGAGAAAGAAGAAAAGTGTGTCGACACGTGACACGAATCGCTTATAACTCGATAAGTAATTTGTTTAACGAAAAATGGAAAACTCATTTCGATTCCAAATCGCTTCAATAGTCAGGTCTGCCAATTTTATGCCTTTGCGTTTAAAATAATTCAGAAAATGTGTCAGAAAGTTTCGCGTTGTTGAGCAGATCAGTAGAGAACCACCTTAACTAACAAAATATGTATAATTTTATTTAATGACAAAAATCAAAGTCTTGAGTTACTTTTCAAAATCTTCCTGTTCACTTACCATTTTATCTTTAAATTACAGAATAGTCATTTGAATAGCTCAATGGCAAAATATGTTATTTCACATTTGTCTCAAAAAATGTTTTATTCTAATATATGTTATGAGGTAATCTATCATAAGGTATATTAAGAATTTATTTAATCGCGAAGATTATATGAGACAGTATTTTTTAATTTTTAATATTTTTATATTTAATAATTTAAACAATATTAATACTTTTACCAACTCTTAGTATTTCAAACATGAGCTACTAAGAACAAATTAAATCAATAAAATTTACCACAAAAAACTAATGTGGCGTCAAAGGAACTTTTTTTGTTGTTGTTGTTCTTAAATAATCGTGAATGCATTCTAAATTTGATACTGTCATTTTCTAATTCAATAACTGTCCCGAAAATTCATATACGGCCGGGTGTTTCTTTTTCTATATCTACAAATCTTACTAATCACATGAATATTTTTATCTCAATTTCTAAATTATCTTAATTTTTATTCACTTTTTACAATCGCATACAGGTCTTTATCTCATTTTCTAAATCGTCTTAATTTTATTGAATTTTCACCATCACATGTTGATTTTTATCTTATTATCTAAATTGCCTTATTTTTTATTGAATTTTTGTGATCAGATTCTTTTTAGCATGTTTTTTAAATTTCATAATTTATACAGAATTTTTAAAATGGACTTAGAAAAATAAACAACTTTTTAAATTTTCTCTAAGGGGGGGCATTATTTTTAAAATTTTAATTCGTCGAAATTATTTGTCTCTTTAAAGAACTAAAACTTAAAATATTTTAGAAACTATATATAATCACACTTAATTAAATTTTTGATAGTATTTTTCGCCCTGATTGTTCTATATAATTTTACACGTTTTAAGTATGGTTCGTTTTTAAAACTAAAATTAATGCGATATTTGTAATTATAGCCATGTAATTACCATGATATGATTTGTGATCATTAGTCAAATCGTCATAGCAACGTCTACCATTATTTTGCTTGCTTTATAACAGGCTGGATTGAGATAAAATGACAGATTAAGTATAATTAACAAAAATCTTAACATAACGATGCATAACTGTTCAAAGAGTACAATTAATTAAAGTAGTTTCTTGTCCGAAAATACGGGATTTAAACATGGAATTTTAAATCAAAAGAATATAATTTTTTTTAACTTACATCCCTTTATTACCTTATGTTTTTCGCCTGCTATATCAGTGCCATACTATTAAGAAAATAATAAAATGCATTATCCATTGTATGTCTAGCGTTTAGGGCGGTAGATAATGGACAAGAGGTGCCGGATTCGAATCCCAATTTAAGCATGGATGTTTGTATTCGGTCGTATTCCACTTCGGAGATCCCGGTTTGTTTAGCCCTCGTGTGCAAAAGATGACCGTATCGCCCTTAGAGAATAATACAAAAAAATTTCTTGCATGTTATCTTCCTTAATTTTTTTATTTCCCTCGGTTTTATCGCATTTGTTTGATTTTATCTTTTGGCAAACACAATATAACGAGGTGCCATTGTATAAGGGTTGCTCAAATGAAAAGTGGACACGTGCGATTGCGTCAGAATGACTGCAGCTATAGCAGCACCACCGAACAGGGATATAAAGGGCGGTAGGAGGTGTGCACCGCATACGGCATTCAACAGTGAAACTTTTGTTCGTGGTAGAGGAACTTGATCGAAAGTAAAGTCGTGCCGTACATGGATGCGTCCAGATCGGAACAACGCACGGTAGTACAGTTTCTGATTGCGGAAGGTGAGCACTATCTATTCAACACAATACTACAGTACCCTGACGAAACTACGGAAAACAATCAAAAGCAAATAGCCAGGCTTTCTCACACAACAAGTGATCCTTCTCCATGACTGTGCCCGCCCACGCGTCTCCAGTGAAACCCAGACGACCTTAAACAAATTCCGTTGGGAAGTGCTGGAACACCCGGCGTACAATCCAGATTTGTCCCCCTGTAACTTCCACATCTTTGGGCCTCTTAAGAGAGCATTACAGGGGAAACGTTTGCATTCGGATGATGAAGTGAAGGAAACTGTGCAGGACTTCTTCAAGAAACAACCGCGATCTTTCTACAGCAAAGGCATAGAGACCTGCGGCTGAAACGATGAGAGCTGTGTTACAACGCCCATGGCGATGTCTTTTGATTTCCATTAAAGGTATTATTTTTATTCAATCTGTCCACTTTTCATTTGGGCAGCCCTTACACTACACATAGTCCTCAAGCGTGCCCTCAACTTCAAATTTAGATTGAATCCTTTTACAAAATCTGAAAGTAGCGAAGTAGTGATTACTTTTCAAAAGTAGTTTGCTGTCGCACTATTTAAAACAAGTAGTTGTAGTTTTAATTAACTACATTTTCGATAAAGTAGTTGTAGTTGTAGTTCCCTACAAAAATAAAGTAGTTTTGCGACCACTGAGAAACATAACATATCATTTTACTTTTATACCCTAAAAGGCACTGCCAGTTTCGTAAGAAAACTGTTATTGTGTTGAAGCTTTTTGTTTTATAAATTACAGCTCTTTAACGATGAAATAATTTTTGTATCGATTTGCTCAAAGGAACACGAAACCAAATGATATTTGTTCTTGCTCAGATGCTAATAATCGAAAATGTACAGAAAGAGCTTGTTTTATTTTGCTGTTCCGATAATTATCTGGTTCTAGAAATATTTCATATGTCAGCGTGTCCCATTATAGTTAATTTCAGTAACATCCGCTTAAATTGATTGGTATTCCCAACTAATTGTTATTTGCGATTTTAAAATAAAATAAAATAACGGAAATAGTTTGCAATTATTGTTAGGAAAGATTATTTTTATAATAATGAATTCTGAAATTTTATGCGATAATGTTAGCCATAATGAAATAGCTGTAGGTTTTGTTTTGGTAAATTAAATGTTACTAAATTTATTTAGATGAGATAAATTACTTTCCCTTTATTAGTTTATAATGCTTTTTTATCAAAGGTTTAATTTTTCACACATTTGTATTTTGTATTCCTGAATTTCATCAATTTAAATGAAAATTATTTATATTTATATTAAAATATAAATATGTAATTTACTTTTCCGTTTTTTTGTTTCTATAAATAATATGTTATTAAAATAAAATAAATAAATGTTTCATCATTGCCATTGGTTGAATTTATTATAAAGTTTAATATTTGAGTTTTGCTAAAAGATTTTTTTTTTTAATTTCTAGATAAGAAATATTATAGAACATTTAATTTAATTATTTTGTGCTTTAAAACATCTTTGAATAATGAAAAGTAGAGGACATGACCAATCTTATTAAATTTAAACCAATGATAATCTATTTATGAGATGTAAAATTAATTTAATAAATGAGATCATTGTTATTATATTCCAAACTTTCACCTTTTTAAAATTACACAGTACTTTCACAGTACTTGCTCTTTAAAGATGAAATTATTTTTGCAATGTGCCCCTATTATTGTTAATTTCCGTAACATTCGCTTTAATTGTTTGACATTTCAAAATATTTGACGTTTACAATTTAAAAGTAAAATAAAATGACATACAACTGCTTATAGCTGCAAGAAACAAAAATTTTGTATTTTTGTATTTTTTTTTAATTTATTGCTATAGTAGATTATTTTGCTTTTGGTAAAATAATTATGTTTTTTGAAGTTCATTATATATATATATATATATATATATATATATATATATATATATACGAGCAGGCAAGACCAGGCAAGTCAAAATTAGTTTTGAGTTCAAATATCATGACGCATGACCAAAATGACACACTAATCAAATTTTCTCGAACATGTGACCTTGCCCCACAGTTTTCTCGTGCCCCAAAACCATAGGAGGCAAAATTTAGTCTAAATAGACTGAGCCGTTTTTAAGATAAAATAGCTTGACCCATAATGACCCATGACCAGAATGACCCACTAATCCAAATTTCTCGAACATGTGACCTAGCCCAATAGTCTTCTCGTTCCCTTAAACTTTAGGACACTAAATTTAGTTCAAATCCTCTGAGCCGTTTTTAAGATAAAGTAGCTTGACCCATAATCACCCATGACCAAAATGACCCACTAATTGAATTTTCTCGAAAATGAGACCTAGCCCAACAGTCTTCTCGTACCCAAAAACCATATTAGGCAAAATTTTGTCTAAATAGTCTGAGCCCTTTTTAAGATAAAATAGCTTGACCCATGATGACCCATGTCCAAAGTGACCCACTAATTGAATTTTCTCGAACACGTGACCTAGCCCAACAGTCTTTTCGCGCCCGAAAACCATAGGATGCAAAATTTAGTGTAATTAGTCTGAGGTGTTTTTAAGATAAAATAGCTTGACCCATAATCATCCATGACCAAAATGACCCACTAATCTAATTTTCTCGAACACGTGACCTAGCCCAACAGTCTTCTCGTGTCCGAAAACCATAGGATGCAAGATTTAGTGTAAATAGTCTGAGCCGTTTTTTAGATAAAATTAGGTTGACCCACAGTGACCCAAAAATGACCCACTAATTTAATTTTCTCAGACATGTGACGTAGCCCAATGATTTTGTCGTACCCGTAACTCATAGGATACAAAATTTAATCAAAATCGTTAGAGCCGTTTTTTAGATAAAATTAACTTGACCCGGGTTGCCCCAAAAATGACCCACTAATCGAAAGTTCTCGAACATGTGACCCAGCCCAATGTTCTTCTCGTGCCCGAAAATGGTAAGATACAAAATCGTTTTAACCATTTTTTAGATAGAATTAGCTTGACCCTGACCCTTGATGACCCACTAATCGAATTTTCTCGAACACGGGACTTAGCCCAATGGTTTTCTGGTGCCCCAAAACGGTAGGATACAAAATTTCGTCAAAATCGTTAGAGCCGTTTTTAAGATAAAATTTGCATATATATATATATATAAAACCACACACAAGATTTGCTCGTATTAGAATATATATATATATATATATATATATCCATTAATGAAACATTACCGAAAAAAATATATATCTACTTTTGTTTTTGAATTTTACTAATTAATAATATATCTATCTTAATAAAGAATTCTTCACAAAATTTAACTGTTGTGACACATTTAATATTGAATTTTGTTAAAAAATAACTTATTAATTATGGAGGTTAGTTAAACATTTTTAATAGAAATTTTAAGTCTTACTGTATAATAAAAATATTCAGATGGAAATTATTAATATGATAAAAGGAAATTGCTAATTATTATTTTTTAAATTTTGTTTACATAAATAAACTTTTGATAAATACATTTTTTATCATATTTATTGTTTAAAATTACTGTGCTAACTAAAAATGAGTTATTTTATAAAGTATTTTGTAAAAATAAAGTATTTTGTAGATAAGAAATATTAAGATGCATTTAAATTACAGATGCTGATTTCTATGTCACATATAAACATTGAAAATTAAGGTACATAATCAATTTTATTATTTTTATAAAGTCATTATAATTTATTTATGACTTCTTGTCTTGTACAAACGAATGCAAGTAAGAGAGGTCATTGCTGTTATGTTCGAAACTTTCATTTTATAAATTGTAATGTTTCTATTTAAAGGTAGAATTATCCTTGTATTGATTTTCTTAAAAGAACACGTAAAATATATTTCTTCTTGCTCAGATGCTAATAATCGAAATATTCAGAAAAGAGTCTGTTTTGTTTTGCTGTTTCGATAATTACCTGAGTCTGAGAATCTTTTGTGTCATAGCATATCCCATTATTGTTAATTTTGGTAACATTCGTTTGAATCGCTTGACATTTCAAACTAGTTGTTGTTTTAAATTTAAAAATAAAATAAAGTGATAGACGTAGTTCATTGTAATATCTGGAGAATATATATTTAAAATAATAAACTTTACTGAAATGTTTTTTTTTTTTTTTTTTTTTGCAAATAATTAGATTTTAATAAATTTGTTTAGATGAAACATATTACACCTTTATTCATTTTATTGAACATAGTTTTATCATAGAAATGAATAATTTCCATTAAATATTTTTTAAGTTTTATATTCGAGTTTCATTAAAATACAGGATGTCCACAACGTCTCCTTCTAAAGTGAATTTTTGCAATTAGTTTATTTTGAAATTTTCCTAAAGAATCATATTTAATTATAAACTAATACAAAAAAAAAAAGAAAAAAGAAAAGAAAAGATAAGAAAAAGAAAGAAAAATCGAATTTTTGACATTTTAAAGGTTATCTGACCCCTTAATAAGGGTCCTCACTTTGTTGAGCCACACTCGTCAACAGTGCAAAGGATTAATTAAAGAGAATAATTAAACATTTCCAATAAGAATATTTGATATTACAGTAATAAATAAAAAATAATTTAGTTGAGAATTTATTTATATTAAAATAGAAGTACAATTTTTGTTGTTGTTGTTATTGTTGCAATAGTTGATCTGCTAGTGAATGTTTTATCACTATCATTGTCTAAAATTACTGTGTCGTTCCTTCTAAAAATAACTTATTTTCTTAAGAAAACTAACTTGTTTACACATAAGAAATATTAAAGCGCATTTAATTTAATAATTTTGTTCTCTAAATCACCTACGGATAATGAAAATTATGATACATAACCAATCTTATACTTTCTATCATTCACAAGGCCATGATAATTTATTTCTTACTTGTTTTGTATTAACTAATGTAATAAGAAAAGTCATTGTTGTTATGTTTGAAACTTTCATTTTATAAATTGTAATACTTCTACTTAAAGATGAAATTATATTCTTGTATCGATTTTCTCAAGGGAACAACATGTACAAGATATTTTTGCTCTTGCTCAGATGCTAGTAATCGAAAACGTTCAGAAAAGAGTCTGTTTTGTTTTGTTGTTCGGATAATTATCTGGTTCCGGGGATCTTTTATGTGACAGCGTGTCCCATTATTGTTAATTTTGGTAACATTCAATTGAATGGCTTAACATTTCAAACTATTTGTCGTTTACAATTTTGAAATAAAATAAAATAAAAGACGTAGTTCAGTTTAATTGCAGGAAAAAAAAAAGATGTTTCAGTGTAATGATGACGTTTTCTTAAAGTTTACGTTATGAAAAGATATTTTCTTTTGGGAAAATATTTATATGTTGTGAAATTTATTTTAATGAAAATATAAAGAAATATTTATTTTTGTGTTCTATTTATGTAAATAATTTATTAATCATAAAAATAAATTACCATGCCTATGAAAAAATAAATGCAGTATTTACATTTCATTATTTAAAAATGTATTATCTTAAAAAAATAATTAAAGGTATTCAATAGAATATTCAAGTTTCAGCATTTTACATTGAATTGATAAAATGAAACTATTTTACTGGAAATACAAATGTGATTTTTTTTTCTATTTTACGTATTTGAACAGTTTATTAATAAATCATTCCCGCTGGTTAAAATAATCGTATGCTCATTATTTCAGTTCTATGAAAAGAAAAACATGTTTAATTTGTAAATAAAATATTTCATGTTTCTAATTAGAGTTTGTTAAATAAACATTTTTAGTTTTTGTTTTTGTTTTGGGTTACAATAAAAAATAACCGTATTTCTATTTCTTAAAATGTAATTAATTTTCATTTAAAATTTATAATTTTACGTTTAAAATGTAAGATGAAAATTACTTAAACTAAAAACTTTTAAATGAAAAATATATATATTGTGTTAGTTTTCTTGTTTTTCGTTTAAAAGTCTGTACTTGTTTGCATAGTGTGCATTGTATACACTAAAAATAAATGTACAACGTGAGATAGCACAAATTAAAATTATTTATAAATTGGCAAACAGCTGTTTCGGAGCCCCTGAAGCTCCGTCATCAATGCCAATTCCAAAAAAAAAAAAAAAAAAATTTTTTTTTTTTGGAATTGGCATTGATGACGGAGCTTCAGGGGCTCCGAAACAGCTGTTTGCCAATTTATAAATAATTTTAATTTGTGCTATTTCACGTTGTACATTTATTTTTAACATAACGGCACAAAGTTTAATCCACCTTTTTAGACTGTATTGCACACTGTTTAGACTGTATTGTATACACTGTATTGCATGTGTTTGTGTGTGCAGTGGTAAACTACTGTCCACGTTTGGTGATTTTTTTTTTGGCCCATTACACATTTCTAATTTTATGTGTTGTTGTGAGCAATTGTCTCTTGTGAAGTACTGTGCTCAAAATGTTTATTCATGTAATTTCCTTTGTAATGTTTGCTTGGAAACAGTTTTGGAATGGACATGTATTGAGGGAATGCAGCATTTCCTGTTGGGTTTGTGACCGATTTTCATCGACAGTGCGTGACACATGTTTCTGCTCGCTCTGTGTTAGGATCTTTTTACAATCACAGACTTTTTTGCTATGCTTTCTTTATGGCCACCAGGATACACCTTTTCCTTATAGTCACATCGTACAGTCTGCTTCGATGCACGCACTGAAAAAAGAAAAAAAAAATGTTGATTTTACAGTATAGTACTCCCATCCCAGTTTCCAGTATTATACCGTAAAATTAACAGTAATAAGCAGTAAAATAAGCAGTAATATGCTGCCGCGCATGCGCGGTAGCCATATTATTCAATTTAACAGATGCATACAACTAAAAAGTATGCCAAAACTTATACATCTCCCCGATATTTTATTTTGCTTTAGTGCAATGACCTATTGTCTCATTTATTTTTATCTACGCTTTACTCAATGCTTTAAAATAAAATTTAACTCGTCATTTTTTTTTTTTTCGTTATGCATCTATAATTGTATTATTTTGAAACAAACATTTTGCACACAAAAATGAAAATTTAACTTATTTTTTCGAAATAATTATAGTAAGATTAGTTGCTTTATTGCTATGTTGCGAGAAAATATATTTTCCTCATTCTTCAAATTAGCTTTTGCGAAATTGTATGAGAAAATTTTCTCTTGCTTTGCTTATTTCTTTATACTTCAAAATAATTTAATGCTTCGTGAACGAAAAATATTTGATTTTCTGTTATATATTTTATTGTTGTATATTTTATTTTGTCTGCGCTGTTTATTCGGAATTTGATAAGTGAGAAGAGGACGGTTTTTTAATTTTTGTATAGCACTTTCAGAATGAAATATTGCAAACATTATTACTTTATGGCTGTGTGTTTTATTAAGAAATTATAATAAAAGGCATCCCATTATTATTTTTTTAAATAGCACTTTTGCGAAATATGAAATTTATTTCATGATAGAAAAGTTGCTTGGAAAGTTGTTTATTATTTTGAAATTTTTTCTCCTTCACCTGAGAAATTTGCGAATATAAACTTCTGTTTTTGTACAAATTCTTTTGAAGTTTATTATGATAAAAAGAAAGGAAGGTTGCATTATGAAGTATAATATAAATAATAATGAAAAAAAAAATCATTTGTATTCTAACATTATGTACCGTTAAAAAAATACATGTTTCGTAATCAATAAAAATATAATATTACCACGAACGAAAATATGCAATAACGTCTCCCGAAGAACTTATGGTTCCGAAAAGTGTTCTTTATCTTTAAAAACCTCAGAAATTAAAAACTCTTTAAAAATCTCAGTATATTTTCGAGATTTAGAAAATCATTTATAAAAACAGAGTTTCTTTTGCTGCCACTGATTTTCGGAAATGTTTCCGATTAGTTTTTATAGTGTATAGTTTTCTCAAACCGGAATATTTAATTTTAGGTTGCTATCTATTGTCAGTTAAACATTTTCAGCTGTGTAATTGAATTTATACCTGTAAAAGTAACAAAATAAAATTATAGTTTTAATGTTAAGGGGCCGCTTCATTGAAACTCCCCGATCGCGAAATCTCATTTTAACCTATGGGAGAACTCCGAAGCACGATGACTCATTACCTAATGTAGTTATTAAAAAACGGTTTTCACCATCAGAAAGTAGACGTCAGCTACCGACGTTGTGCGTTTTTAAAAATTGTCTCTTTAAATTTTAACTATTTAAAAATTCCCTATAAACTTTCAAATTCCCGCTTGATGAAATTTTATTATCTTCTTAGAAATACTTTAAATTAACGGAGACAGTTTTTAAAAATGCACAACGTCGGCATCTGGCATCTACTTTCTGATGGTGAAAACCGTTTTTTAATAACTACATTAGGTAAATGAGTCATCACGCTTTGGAGTTTTCCCATAGGTTAACATGGAATTTCGCTATCGGGGAGTCTCAGTGAAGCGGCCCCTTAATGCTATTAATTGTTCATGTTTGTCTGTAAAACATGTGTGTTGAACATGAAAGTATTTATTTGAGAATTGATAATATCCGAAAAACTTTTAATATTCCGGGTTGAGTAAACTGATTAATACTCTATAAGAACTACTCGAAAACGTTTACGAAAATCAGTGGCAACAAAAGAAACTTTATTTTTAAAAATGTTTCTTTAATGCTCGAAAATATATTGGCTTCAAACCGAGGTTTTTAAAAATAAAGAACTCTTTTTGAAGCTGTCGGCAACGCGGAAGAGGTTACTGTACATTTTCGAGGTTATATAGTGAAATGGAAAAGTGTAACATAATCTGTGTACCCCCAATTTTTTTCCTTATACACTTTAATTTTACTTATTATTACACTTTTATATATTTGTGCTTTACTTAATTCTCATAGAACAATATGAAATTTAAAATATAATTTTTACTCATCTATGTGCATAAACGTATTGAAACTAAAATTCCTCCATCTAAAAATAAAAAAATTATAATTATTTTCTAAAATAATGAACTATATGTATATACGTATATATATAATAGCTGTACACATGTATACCTAACAGATAAAGAAAAAAAAAAAAAAAAAAAAAAAAAACAGTATTTTTTTATTCTTAAAATTATCTTTTGGGTGATAAACTTATTTTACAGTTTTCGTAATATTTTAAAATAACTTAATATGTCAATGAACAAAAAAGGTTTGATTTGATCCGAGATATATACTGTATATAGTGTATTTTATTATATCTCTGCATTTCCTTATGTGTATTTTCTTATGAATTATCTGAAAACTTTATAACTGAGGAAGAGGAGTTATTCAACTTTGATATTTTGATACAGCGTGTGTATATATATATATATATATATATATATAACCATTAAATAAACTTTACAACCACCAACAAAAACTGTGAAATTATGAATAAAATTAAAATAACTAATTAACAACAAAACAGATCCCCCCCAATAAACTGAACACAGATACCAAAAACAGAGTATTAACAAAAAAAAAAAAAAAAAAAAGCAGAAATTGAATAATGGAAATTTGTGGAATTTACACAGAATCTTCAGATCCCAAATTCCTAAATTTCCACAAATATAATGTGCGGTTTCATCTTCCTATTAGCCATAAAATAGCTAAAAAGCGTCACTCAATTCTTTTAATCATATTGTAGTAAAACTTGGAACATTTATTATTATTATTTTTTTTTAATGTACATATAAATTTGTTTATTATTCTGAAACATTTTCCTCCTTTGTATAGATAATTGCATACATCTGTTAACACTTTATTATTTATTTTTTATGCCAATTCCTATCGAACATGTGTATTGACAATAGGAACAACCTGGATCAGGAAATATGATTTTAATAAGAAAATAAATCCTACACGAAAAATGTGCCTTTCAATTTATTCCAGTATAATATAAAAAACAAGGGGGGAAAATTCTGCTATAAGGCCGAATATAGATTGCCACACACGGCTTTTATTTAAAAAATAAATAAACTAGCTGTAACTCAGAATAAAAACGCAATGACAACAAACAATTTTAAAATATCTAAATAACAAATAAAAATTCCCCTGTTAAAGTGTTGAGTTGTTTTCGATTTAGAAAAATATTTTTCTACCACTGAGCAATTTTTTTAATGAAATTTAATTCATGTTGCTATGGCAGCAGACGATAAAACGATATCTTTGGAATAAGGGAATAAATAGAAGAAAAAATTTTGTTGATGTTTGTGATAAAATGTTTTTCTTTATTTTTTAAAAATGTATATACATAATTCACTTTTATATTTTAACAGAATAATAAGTTTAGTATAATTCGTTACTCATGCTATGGCCAGTATACACGATACACGTCGAGCCACAATGACTTTATCATTATCTTTTTACGCGTAAAAGTTTCGCTACGGTACTCCATTGTGAAGTTTTGTAATTTTTTAAATCTAATATTTGAAAAACGACATAATCATTAGATTTGAAATTTATATCAAGAAAAATACAATTTTTTACCATTCTAACGCAGTTTGTAAAACAATTTTGTGACAAATACTTTTCGAGTTATTAATTTTTTAAGTAACTTCAAATGTTTCATTTTCCGAGATTAATCTGTGGCAACGATGGATTGCTGTGACTTTTCATAAACATGAAAAATGATAGAGATTGAAAGAATAAGCCACCCTGTGTGTGGCTAATAAATAGACGTTATATTTTTAAAGATAACTGGTTATACTTATTCCTCTTCATTAATCTGTCTTAGTAATAGATTTTTTTTCTCCCAAAGTTGATGGTTATTAACAACATGAGTGAGTAATTTCTAAAATAATTCCCCGTAATCAGTAATGTCTTCACTGCAAATCTTTTGTGAAGCCTTCGTAACTTTATTCATACGACTTTGTAAGAAGCAGATGGAATTAAAACGTTTGCCATAATCTTATGCATCTTTCTCCTCTTTATTATATATTATTTTTAGTTATATTACAGTCTAATTATGTTTATGCTTTACTTAATGCTTTTAAAATCAATTAAATTTAAAAAGTTCACTGTTCTTCATTTTTACGTATAATTTCATTATTTTGAAGCCAAAATCCAGCGTACGAAAAGGAAAATCTAAATTATTCTCCAAAGTAATTATACTAAGAATAGTTGCTTTATAGCTATCAGCTATAGAAGTAAAAGGAAAAAAAAAATCTTCCATCCTTAAAATTAGCTTTTGCAAAATTACATGTGAAAATATTCATATTTTGTTTATTTATTTATATTTCAAAATAATTTAATGCTCCATGAACGAGAAAGATTTGATTTTCTTTTATGTATTTTATTATGCCTTATGCTCTTTATTCTGAAATTCGGCAATTGAGGAAGCGTGGTTATTTTAATTTTTGTATAACGCTTTCGAGATAAAATATTTGCGGACACTTTTACTTTATCGGTGCGGTATTTCATTAAGAAAGCGTAGGCATCGCACTAAATTTTTTTAAATGTATTTTGTAAAAGGTGAAATGTTTATTTCACAGTAGAAAATTTATTTAAGGATTTTCCTATTATCTTGATTTTTTTTCTTCTTCTGTGCGCGTAGTGAGGATATAATATTTTATCAAGAAGAATACGTTTATGCGAAATTTTAAGATCAAGAACTTTTGTTGATTTTTTTTTTTAACATTGTAAACAAAAACAAATATGTTTACAAATTTCGTTTTGAAGTATAGTCATACATATTGAATGCATTTTAATTTACGTTACAGTATTATGTATACAGTAAGTTAATCATGCATGCTTAATTATTAAATAAGATTTTTTTCTCCTCATAAAAGTTCACCATATACCTACTGTAAAAAATAAGTTTCCTGAAATGGCAGAATCATTTACACAAATTTCATGTAATCCTTTGGTATACACATAGAGTGCATCGAGTTGGGTTGGCGCTATTTTTTTTTTTTTTTTTTTTTTTCTGTTTCTTTTGTTGTGGGTCATGTTGACTTTAAATGTTTCGGTTTCGGGCCAGTATCGGGTTGATTCTTTTGTGTCGGGTTTGATCCGATTTTTCAAAGGGAAAAAAAACCCTATATATTTAAAATTTGAATAGTTACGAGAGTGTATATGTTCATTTTTATACAAAAAAGATAAAATTAAAGAATTTCTTAAGGCATATTATAACTTTTTTTATTAATAATTTTTTTTAACATATTTTCATTCTTTAAACCCTCAAAAACTTTGTGGTAAAACAGTTTTTTCGAAATTCGTATTGGTTCAAAAGTTATCCGCCTTCTGGTGTTGCATCGAATAGGCTCGTTTTTAGCATATTGTGTGCGGTGCACATGCAGAAATAAAAGAATCGAGAAAGAGGAAGTCCAATGGACCTACCTGGTATAGATGATTATATGTAACTTGAAAATTGTCACGGTTATCTGTGTTTGTTTAAAAACGTTGTCAAAATTTTAAACTTATTTTTCTTGAAACTCTGTTTTACAAATCGGTACCACGTAGAACTCGAGATTGGACTGACCGATTTGGCTGAAATTTTCAATTTTTTTTAGTATATACTATTTTGTAGTCCCTCATGGACGCGTTTTTCCATATTCGAATGGTAAATATTTTTTT
The DNA here is from genome assembly GCA_963931845.1 of Maratus michaelseni. Classification (NCBI taxonomy): domain Eukaryota; kingdom Metazoa; phylum Arthropoda; class Arachnida; order Araneae; family Salticidae; genus Maratus; species Maratus michaelseni. The sequence goes on along the minus strand of OZ007591.1, from coordinate 82,341,782 downwards.
TGCCCGATTTAAATCCGAAAACGTTTTTTTAGAATAGACAACTTGAAATTTGAACGATTGCCATTTTCTTCAGGATCGAAAAAATTATAAACCCATCCGAGAAAAACTGCAAAATATCGTAAAATTTAAGGTTTTTTTTTTTCTTTTGTTACAGATAAGTAAATCCCGCGATTCATCTGATACCGTGGAATGCTTCAATTTTTGCACATCCCTGTATATCAAAGGCTGCCAGAGTATCCTTTTTCAACCACTTTCCAAAAAAAAAAAAAAAAAAAAAAAAAAAAAAAAATTTAAAACATCAAGATATGCTCTTTCATTTGGGGAAAAAAAAAAAAAAAAAAAAAAAAAAAAACATTATTATTACTGTATAATTGCGTTCAAAACAAATTGCAAAAAAATAGAGAAATTTCAAGGTTTTTTTTTTTTTTTTTTTTTTTTTTTAAAGTTATTATGTCTTAAAATATGAATTAACTTTTTTTCGCTTTGAGTTTGGGTCGGTTTCGGGTTGAAGTGTGTCAGATTCGGTTTGGTTTAAGCAGAGTTTTTAGGTTCGGGTACAAACCAACCCGTTCCGGACTCTAGCCCCTAGTTCTTGGAATTTTGTCCTTATATTTAGAAACCATTTTGAGACGGGCCAATCAGAAACTCTTGAAAATAAGTTTTCGGGATTTATAGAAGTGTTTCTAAAATAGAAGAGACTGTTTGATGCCCTTAAATTTAGGAAAAGACGCTTTCTGAACTCTTTATTATTATTATTATTATTATTATTTTAGTTTTCTTATTAATTTTTCACGTATACAAAATTTCTGAAAAAAAAATTTCAGAATTGTGGGTAACTATGAGTTTACACTGAATTTCCGTAAACGTTTATTCATCAGAAAACGTTTTTTCATTTATTTTACGATCAGCAGTAACAGTCTAATTTTTAAAAATAATAATAATAATTTTAAAAAGTTAATTATAAAAATTTAAATCGGGCTTTGATTTTTTAAATGGCAGCTCAGAATCCTTAAATTTCTTATCAGCCTCTACACAATCGATCACACCTGCACAGAGAGAATTCTTCACTTTTATTCTTCTATATTATTATCAATCCTAATACTACTTGAAATATATATATATATAATTTTAAAATTTCTTGAAACACCGTAAAAATAAGTAAAGCACCACATGTTTCGAAAGAACGATACCATTCTTCATCAGATGCAGAAGCATCTTTCTTTCGAAAGAGGTTGCGCTTTACTTATTTGTATTGTGTTTCAAGAAGTTTTGAAATTATTATGCATCACACCAATTTTTATAAAATCTTATTGAAACTTATGTAGTTATTATAAAATTGTATTTTTTTCCCCTCCAACATTGTATTAGAGAAAGTTGGTGTATATGTGGATGCTTTATCTGTTACCTGCAAACTTTCACAATCAATTTCAATAGTTGAATTTCAATTCCTCCACGTTGCCTGTCCGTTTACTTCAGTTTAAAAAAAATTCGCATAAATTGCCATCTTAATCACCAGAGCCACAAAGGCTCACGAACTGTTGCCATTTATTTTAATCAAATTCTTCACAGAGTTTTCAATCTCCCGACAGCTGGCCACCTATTTATCCCATAAGCCCTTCTGCTTCTCCTTTTAGGAGATGCTTTGAACCAATGGAGGGAGATTAGAGGTTCCGTCATGATTAATGGACTGAGGATCCAAAAAAGGAAACAACAAAATATCCCAAGCTCCATGTCGCAGTCAAGCCACGTTCAGAAAAGGGATCCTTTCATTTTTTTTTCTTTTCTCCGTGGTTTAATCTCTCTGGTGTTAATGGAGTGACTGCCATATTTGAAGGTGTAAAGAGGTAGCGCGTCATTATTTTTTCGTAACATATTGTGATAGGATTTTAGGAATGAAGTAAAGTTTTACGACGAGTTTGTTAGCGTTATTGAATGTCGTTAATGAGTTCAGTTAATCGATAATTGCCATGGCAGTGAATGTAAAGCTGTTTTATTAATAGTTTTTCCTTTACTGATAAACATAAATATTTCGCATTATTTTTAAGCGCTCGAACATACGGGGATACATAGTTCTGTATTAATGGATTTATATTATTGAACTGGAGATAAGCTAACTAAATAAATCATGGAGGAAATATTAAAAGATTTCATAAATTATTCAATTTTTTTTAAAAGATATACTTAACTTTATTTTAAACCATCCTTTGTTTGTATCGGAAATGAGGATTAATTTATAAGGTAATAGAATGTCTTTTTTTTTTTTTTTTTTGTAATTACTTGTGAAAAATGTTAACGATTTTTTCTTCCACATTCACATGCGTGTCGCTCGAACATATTTAAAAAAACGAACTATCTAAATGCTAAGATATATATGTTTCATGTTTTTTGAAGGGTTGTAATTTCGACTGGTCAAAACTAATTTAAACAAGGACAGTGGTCAAAACTGTTTTTAATCATCTAAAAACTAGTTAAAATTACTTTTAACTAATTAAAAATGATCGAAACTTTACTAAATAACTTAATCTTATATAAATTGCTAAGACTGTATATTTATGTAAATGTTAAAATCATATTATATATTAAATATATTTACTAATAATTAACATAATAATTATTATTAAACGTAAATGGATTTTTTTTTTTTTTTTTTTTGGCTTTGTGTAATATGATAGTATTTTAAACAAAAACATATATTTCATAAATATTATTTTTATTAAACTGTAATTAAAACTAATTAATACATTATGACGTTTGATAGGCGGTAATAAAAATTTTGAAAATATTGATTTGTAATTCATAGATTTTATAATGCACCTGATGAATTTTTGAGCAAACTTTTCATTTGTAGAAAGATTACTTTACAAGTCTGATCTGTTCAAGAATAAACTATGAAATTGTCTTAGCTTAATGCAGCAACACTTGTTACTAGTAATCATTTTTTCAGTTCTAAATAAAATTTTTAAAAATGGGCCTTTTGTTTTATGTAATTTAGTTTTCTTCATTTTTTATATAAAATTAGATACGTAGTTAAATTATTAAAAATATTCCAATACTTTTGATAACTGCTTATCTTTAGAAATTTTTGTGCTGTTAAATTTTAAAATAATGAAAATTAAAGAATGGTACTATTTGCAGACTCTTCCAAATATTTCATTAAATATTTTTAAATATTATTTGGACAAACCCATCAAATGTTGTGCTAAATTTATCATTTAACAAAATAAATTTTAATTTATTTTCCCATTCAAAATCAGTTTTGCCTTTGCCACATATGGTCAAAACATACTTTGAACAGGACGGTTAACACCATTACATCCTAATATTTCAGTGTTTATAAAATTAGTTTCCGATAAATAATAACTTTTGATGCTAATTATAAACGGAACAAATTTGTTTCAATATTTAAAATTAAAAAAAAAAAAAAAAAAAACTTTTTTTTTGTACACAGATCGATCACAACCAAAACAAAGAAAAAAAATGAAATGCAAACGAGATATTAGAAAATAATTGCCCCATAGGATTAACATTAGTGAGCGGGCATTTTCGGGTGAGGGGACAGTGCCCTTAAGCGGAGACGCATTAATTAAAGTCCACTGTATATTCTTCAGTAAAAATAAATGCAGCTTCTGTAAAATTATGAATAAATATGAATTGAAGACCAAGTTCTGAAGTGAAATGACTAAACAGACAAACATTTAATATGCAATTAAAATAAATTTCAGAACAAACAATCGCTATTTTCTATACACTTCCTAGGGCCTCAAATATATTTTTTTTCAAAAGGCCCGTTTTGAAGTTCCGATAGATTTTTTTTTCTTTGTATGTTACTTCCATATAGACCTTCAGATCAAAGTTCGAACATATAATGAATGAATGAAACGGGTACATCTTTTTTAATCCTACTTCTGTTTACTCTCTCTGTGCTATGGAAATCCTCTTACAGATGACCACTGCGTTATCCTTTCCCTTAAATCCCTTTTCAACACCCTTATCGAACAGCTCTTAGGACCGCTGGAATTAGCAAGATCAAGAGTGTTCAAGTGATTAATGAATACAGAAGCTCCTTAAATTCACTACACCCGCATTGTTCTAGGATTTAGTTGCTTAGTACTAAACTTTTTCTCTAACTCTCTCTTCGTAAGTTGAAAATTGTTCACATTTTTGTTTGTATGTCTGGGTTTTTATTTTCTGCATCTTGATGTACAACCGTGTAGTAGTATATAAAAAGGTATGGTTTATTTGTCTGGGTAATTTTCTTTTTGCTTAAAGTATCTAATGATTTACAAAATATGAACCGTTCTTTTGCATCATTAATAAACATAATCAGTAGAATGAGAAGTTAATTACTTATAATAATAATAAAGCAACAAATAGGTAATTTAACAAAACTTAATAAAGTAACTAACATAATTAAATGGCTCACTCCACACTTGTGAGATTTGGGGCTGTAACTTGAACTGCGTATGGTATAACCTTGTTGGCGGTAGGGTGATAATGAAATATAACACATGATTCCTATACGAAATTTAATGAGAAGTCGAAGTGTGATATTTATTTTTATCAAAAATTTTATTTTGTTAAAAAAAAGTGCAAATTAATGAAAGCATGTTTTCAAAAAGAACATTTGAAATTTTGTTTAGTGAGAATTTGTACTGGTGTGGAGTTCACTGGTTAACCATTATGATGTAGAAAATTCTGTTATATTTATGCAATTTTATTAATAATGTCAAAATATATATTTCTTTAAATTATGCTGACGATAATATTAACAAAAACAACAATTCCACTATTTAAAAGTTACAACATAAAAACACTTATAAGCTGTGTATTTTCTTTTGCAGTGAATTTTATTTTGTAAAAAGTTTTTATATTTTAGTGCAAAGATGCTCCATGTTAAACGACATTCAAAATTTTCATTCTGTATCCAAACATTTTATTGAAAGTCGCCAGTGGCTGTTGGAATATTTTCCAGCTGTCAGTTTTTTGACTTTAACAGAACTTATGTTTTATATATCTTGTTAAATTAATTAATAATATTCAGTTATTATTGTATATTGCTGTATTCATTTATATATTTTCTTTTCCTGTAAATATAAACTTCTCTGTGTGATTGACAATGGAATTTCTCCTGATCCGCATAGTTATTTTTGAGGGTGTTCACGGGGTCATTATGGAATGAATCTAATCCATTTCTGGAATGTGGACACAATGCGCACCGATTCCTTAACGAAACAAGTTAGGAAGGTGATAGGGAAAAAAAGGTGAATGTTCTAGTGAAATATATTCACACGTGGAAGGAAGTCCGTGAAGGAAGAAAGAAGGGCCCCGGAGATCTTAAAAAGGTGTGAAGCGTATGACACGAGGCGAGTTCCCAGTGTGCAACGGAGGAGGTGCGACAGGCAGTGTCCTGGACGAAGTACAGCGTAAACGGAGGCGATCGGAGGAGGTCGAGTCAGTACCGCAGGTAACGATGCGAGATACAGCCAGATATGCACAGAGTGAGTGTGGGGAGTATCTATAGAGGTGGTTGTCAAAGATCAAAGACGATTACTGAAGAATGCCTACGTGGGGCGTAATGCCCACGTTTACTTCACATCTAGATGAGAACAGTCTATGGAGATGGCATCAAAAGATTCAAAAATATAAAAGTTCTCTCGCAGCAGGTTGCGGTGGAATGATGTAGATGTAGGAGCAATCTGGATGTGCTCTTTGATACTTTGATTGAAGTCGGAATGGTGAGCAGAGGGGGGGGGGGGAGGCCCCATCAGAGCCAGACAATTTTTCTAATTATCATAATTAATATTTTTTTAATCTAAAAACTAATGCAAACAATTTAAAGATGCCGGAACTGTGTGTGTTAGTGCTGCGTAACGAAGTAGAGTATAGTGTGCGATCAGGGAGATTATTCTTCTTAATACCTATTCGTCAATCATACAGAGAAAGTAATAATAATATCTAATTGGATGGATAAAACTGTAATTTCCTGTACTTTTTTTTATACTAATTTAATCAATAAATTAATAGTTGATTATCTACGTGAGGAATTTTATGCGCAACGTGTCCAGTATCAGTTTAATACCGGTGACAACACTACCAAGGTCTCAATTTTTTATTCTCTTGCATGAGCAGCGATTATAACACGGGAGGAAGCTAGAAGAAAAACTACGAGTAAGCGCAACAACGTTGGCAGCGAAGGGATCAAAGCCCAACACCAGCTAATATAATTTTTTCCGCAAAATGAAGTGTAGCTTCTGAAAAATTATGAATAAATGCGAATTGAGAAGCAAATAGTTTGCTCTTCAGAAGTTTGCTTTTTCTGAAGAGAAGGTACTAAATATATTAATGAATTTAAAAAAATAAAAAAACAAACACTGTTCTTCGCCATTTTATCTAATTTCTGAACTTCAAAAAATAGCTCCTTCGATACTTTTTTGTTAACAATATTCAAAATACCCCCACCCCCCTCCCCACCCTGTGTGTTGTTTCTAATCAAAATTGGAACATATAACGAATGAAGGAAATGGGTACATCCCTTTTAATCCCATTTCTTTTTATTCTCTCTCAGCTATGGAAATCCTCTTACAGATGACCACTCTTTTATCCTTTCCCGTAAATCCCTTCTCGACACCCTCATCGAACAGTCCTTACGACCATTGGACTAAGCAAGATCAAGAGTGTTCAAGTGATTAATGAATAAAGAAGCTCGTTGAATTCACTACCCCCGCATTGTTTGGGATTTAGTTGCTTAGCACAAGACTTTTTCCCAAATTCTTTCTGCTGAAGTTGAAAATTGTTGAAAATTTTTATTTGTCTACTTTTTATCTTGACATTCAACCATACGGTATTGTCAAAGAGTGTTATTTACTTACCAGTGCATTTGCTAACGTTTGTTTAAATTTATAAAAAATCAACTTTTAATTCACTTTTTAACATTTTAAAACATAGTTGAAAAGTGTTTATGAATCCGGTTTGTCTGGCCGTAATCTAACTCGTGTAAATATACTCGAATTGCCATGTAATTAATATATATTATTAAAATTTACCATGACATGTACGGCATTGAAAATGAAGTGCATACCATTTATGATTAGTTTACAGGGACACACAAAAGCGTTCCGTTACATTACGGTCAATGGGGAAAAATCGTTTGCAATGCATTTTAATGTTGTTACACTGTTAAAAACATAATGAAATTGATATGTATCACTGAAGTGGGTGGCAAGATGAGTATAGAGCAAGCTGAAATTACTTATTATATTTCGTTTACAGGAACGCAAAAAAGTATTCCATTGCTTTATTATCGTTGGGGGAAAATCGTTTGCAGTGTATTTTAAAGATGCTACATTATTTAAATGAAATTGATATACATTACTGAAGTGTTTTTTGACATGTTTTCTATAGATTACTGAGTACGTAGAATTTATCGTTTATTTACACGGACACACAAAATAATTAGGTTACAGGACTGACTTGAAAAATAATTTAAGGATTATCCATGATCTATTTTCTACATTTTCTCAAATTCCAAAAATAAATTAAAAAAAATAAAAATGTTGTTAAGAAGTTGTAAAAGTGATTTCTTACTTTATATATATACGTATATATATGTGTGTGTGTGTTATTTGTTAGGGCATAATAAATGAAGGACTTAAATTCATCCCTTTTAATCCCATTTCTCTTTACTCTCTTTGCTATGGAAATCCTTTTACAGATGACCACTCCGTTATCCTTTCCCGTAAATACCTTCTCAACACATTTATTGAACAGTCTTCACGACTATAAGGACTGCAAGATCGAGAGTATAGAAGTGATTAACGGAAAAAGAAACTTGTCGAATTCATGTTTCTTGCGTTGTTATGTATGGAACAGGGGTGGTGAACTTTTTTTGGCGCACGTGACGAAAATTCACAAACAGTAACTATTATCATTGTGACGTGCCAAACTTTTACATTAAAAAATTGTAGCATATGCTACTCACACGAAAGAATCTGTCGTTTTCATTAAATAACTAAAAACAAAAATAAAATAAATAAAATACGATTTTTTGTATAGCGAAATCGACCATTTAATTTAATGAAATTTTGATTCAGAAATATGATTCTTTAAGTGTAATAAGGGAAAAGAACTACTACTTTTCATTTTAATAAATTTTAACTTATCGTCACTGTTATATCTAACTTATAATAATCAAAGTTTCATGAAAATGTATTAATAACTTATTGATGATATTTTTTTTTTCTAAGCCCCATGATGAAAATTTTATACATAATTCATATTTTGTTAATTTTAGACATCTTGTTATTTTATAGCAGCGGCTGTTTTAAGAAATTCATTAATGCTTTTTAAATTGATATAGATAAAATTTTATTTATTATAGTTTTATTTATTATAACAAAAAGAAAGAGTAATTTTTATGAATTTAATGATTATCAAATTCGCATTTTTCGTGTGCCGTAGAAATTGTCGTACTTGAAGGTTCCTCAACCTTGTTCTAGAATTTAGTGGCTGACCGTGGGAGTTTTTAAAAGTTTAAGACTGTTTGTATGGTTTTGATTTGTCTGTCTGTTTTTCTTCATTTTAATAGTACGTAATCTCTAACATTGTATGGTTTTCCGTCTCTTCTTTTGCTTAAAGTATTTTTGTATTGTAAACGAAATCTTTCATTCTGATAAAAGAAATAGCTTATTAATAGTTAAAATAATTATTAAATTTTATTGCTTACATTTCTGCTAAGTATCCGAGGAGATATATGTTTGCCTTAATTGAAAGGTTGATAGATCGCATTTTAAGGCTTTATTTATAGCAGGTCTATCATACATAAAAATCAGAAACACAATGAGTATACTGAGAAAATTACTCATATTTATAACATTTAGACAAGATTTTAATAGTAACGTAATCTCTAACATTGTATGGTTTTCCGTCTCTTCTTTTGCTTAAAGTATTTTTGTATTGTAAACGAAATCTTTCATTCTGATAAAAGACATAGCTTATTAATAGTTAAAATAATTATTAAATTTTATTGCTTACATTTCTGCTAAGTATCCGAGGAGATATATGTTTGCCTTAATTGAAAGGTTGATAGATCGCATTTTAAGGCTTTATTTATAGCAGGTCTATCATACATAAAAATCAGAAACACAATGAGTATACTGAGAAAATTACTCATATTTATAACATTTAGACAAGATTCTAAAACAGTCAATAGAAATTACTTATAAGAGAATCAATCAACATTTCATAAAATGTAATGAAACTAAAACTAAATGATGTAATGAGTGATTATTCTATTCTAACAAGTTCAAATGAATTTCAAATTTTAACACATTAATATGAGTTTAAAATTAACTTAAGAATTGTCCATCCCCTGTTTCTATATTTTCTCAATTCCAAATATTTTTTTATTTTTTTATTTTTTATTTTATTTTTTGTTTTTTTCGAAAATAATTTTAAAAAGTTCCAAAAGATTTATTTTTCTATCTCTCTGTAACTGTTTCGGATCAAATTTAGAACATAATGGAAGAAGGGATTAAATACATCCCTTTTAATCCAATTTCTGTTTATTCTTTTTGCTATGGAAATCCCTATTACAAGATGACCACTCCGTTATCCTTTTCCGTAAATCCCTTCTCAACACCTTTATAGTACAGTTCTTATTACCATAAGAACTAAATAAGATCAAGAATATAGAAGTGATTAATATTTTGATTACGGGTCGGGACATATACGTCCCAGTAAACTATATTTTATTCTATTCGTACCTCTTTTTGAAAAGTAATCTCTGTCATACACTTATGCATATGATATTTTCAAGAGAAATCTACCAGAAAGAACAAACAAATTGTAAATTGTGGTGTAATTAATTTTAAAAATAGTTGGAATATGTCCTGGCCCGTAATCAAAGGATTAAGGAATAAAATAACCTATCGAATTCAGGGTTCTCACATTATTCTAGAATTTAGTTGCTTAGCATAGGATTTTTTTTTTTTTTTTTTGTCAGTTGGAAACTGTTTGTAAGATTTTGGTTCGTCTTTATGTTTTCTTCTTTTCAACAGAATGATAATCTCTGAAATTGCATGGTTCATGTCTATGCTATCTATGATTTCACTCCTTTTTTTTTTTAATAACAAACCAAATGATTTATTCTCGCATGAAAGAAATGGATTTATTAATTATTAAAGTAATTATTACTTTAATTATTTACATTTCAAATGAATTAAAAAAAATAGTAACAGATTATATTCAATTGCCAGAATTTACGATTTTTACGCGCCCGATCTTCGAAATTTACGATTTTTGTGCGTCCGATCGTCGAAATTCACGATTTTTGAGTGACTGATCGTCGAAATTAATGATTTTCATGCACCCGATAGGCTAAATTCGCGATTTTTGCGCGCCTGATCGCCGAAATTCTCGATTTTTACACGTCCGATCGGCAAAATTCACAATTTTTTTGCGCCCAATCGGCGAAATTCACGATTTTTACGCGCTCGATAGGCGGAATTCACAATTTTTACTCGTCCGATCGGCGGAATTCATGATTTTTATGCGACCGATCGTCTAAATTCCCGGTATTTTTCTGCGACCTATGGACAAAATTTGCAATGTTTTTCGCGACTAATTGGCGAAATTTGCAATTTCTGGAGATGTTGGCACTTAGGGTCTCCGCTGGCCACCAGTCAACCCATCGCGGGCCACAGGTTGTGCATCTCTACCGTACAGGATAACATGAAAACTTATTATTGGCATGCGTCGAATCCCATTCTTCGAATCATAGAATCTGATATAAAAGTATAGGATTTGAGATCCACCCGAGACTTTTTTTTTTACACAAACTTCAGTTTTGTTTGTCACAGCATCTAATTTACATTTTTGTAAAGTAAAGAAGAAAAAATAAATTCTAATTTTTTATTTTATTCAAACAGTTTAACAGCAAGTATTATTCATAGAAAAATTATTAAAATGTATTTCTTTACTTGAAAAAGTGGTAATATGATATCCATGTAATTAAAATGAACTTCCCATCAAAATTCTGAGATTTCAATATTCTTTAGCCCCACCCGCCCATTTTTTTTTTTAACTTTCTATTTCAATATGAATGCATCACTCATTGTTGTTCACTTTCAGACCTTTGATGAAGGTATCCGATTATCCCTTATGCAACCGTCTGCTACAAAGGCAAAATGTATCGTGCAATCTCCAGGTGAAAAGCAGTGAAGTAAAAAATCAGTTCTAATTTTTGTAAGAAAAATGTAAAAAAAATCATTTTCCACCATTTTCACTTTATTTTGATTAATGAAGATTTCTGCTAACGAATGCAATTCCGGAACGAATTATCTTTATTTAGCTGAACTATCGCTGCATATTCTCTGCCTTTAAAATATGATAAGCTCACATGCTTGTAGTCAAAATGAACTTACCGTCAAAATCCTAAATTTTTCTTTATTACTTTGATTTTTATTTTCTTATTCCAATCACGGATGCATCACTCATTGTGATTCACTTTCAATGTATCCCAAACCTTTGATGAAGGCATGCGATTATCCATTATAGAATTGTCTTCTGGAATGGCAGGATCTATCCGGCAATCTCCAGGTGAAGAGCGGTAGATAAGAAAAGTCCGGGAGTGATTAATCTCTTGGCGTGGACCAAAGAAGTCCTCTTTGATGCGTTTGATATCAGCCGTACGCCGATCATTTAATTAGTTCTTGTGAAGCAGCTAATATAAGATTTTAAAAAAAAAGTTCTTTATTGCTGATGAATCCCCCGTTTGTGGTAGAATGTCGTGAAAAGTTAATTACTTATTGTTGAACGTGTGGGAAAGTTTTTGTATATATTCCGAAAAAGCTATTAATTCTCAACTTTAACTTCCATTAAAAGTAATTAATGCTATCTATCCCTTAGAGAATTAGCCTTTCACATAAATTTTCTTCAATGTGAATGAAGAAACTTTAAAGGGATAGCTTTGCGTTTTCCTCATCAATTTGGCGTCGTTATAAAAAAAAAAGGTGTGTTAAACGATTTCAGTAGCTTTAAATGATGTAATTTAAGAAAAGGAAAATATATAAATTTCATGCAATAATTTTGGATAGCTTTTCATTAAAAAAATGTAGATAATTTTTATAATGCATCTTCCATTCATTATTTTGAACATTAGGGCGATTACAATGTACTTAGTTCTAAATGAATCCAAGATTGATAAATTAGCTCATTAATTGTGTTAGTTGGATGCCTGCTATACATTGTGTGATTTTTTGAAAAAAATAAATGATATGTTTAAGCAATCATGAATTGTTACTATCTGAACTTGACATTAATTTTTCTAGAAATAACACTTGTTAACATCGCGAATGCTTTATCAAACTGGTAGCTTTGTGAAAGCAGTAAAGAGAACCAGTTTGACTTGACTGTGATTTGAATATGATTATGCATTATTAGTTTATGGATAGATGGATAAGTAATAAGAAAATTTTAACATTTTAACATTCTAAGATTTGTTATAGTAAGAAGATTTTCATTATTTCCAGATGTAATTATAAATGGTAAAAAAATAAGTTAGTTGCATAGTGTTCGTAAATATTGTTATCAATTTTGCTCTCATTATGTCTGATATTTAACTGTCAATAACGAGAAAATTGAAAACACTGTAAAATGTTAAAGTAATTAAGTATATATATATATATATTTTTTAAAATTTAACTTTGTTAATAATCTGACCATGAAACTATTCAGTATCAAAATACTAAAACTGTAGCCACATTTATTACCGGGCAAATTGTAAATATTGTGTAATATTGTAACATTCTATCTAATTCTCGAAATTATTAATGTAACTTGTTTTATAATTGTGGCTTGTCTGAATGTAATGCATCTCTGCCTGTCTTGGGATCTTGAGAATGAGTTTATCATGTCTCTAAATCATACGGGAGTCTTCAGGGTGGATGATAGCTAACTGTATAGATGGATATAAAGGATAAACGCTTTACAGAAAACATAAAGTTCAATAAGAAGGAATAAGCAAGCCAAAAGCGTTTCCTTCTTGTCTTAAAGATATATCGTTAAATTGAAAGAAATTGTAATTTATTTTCTTTTTCTGATATGCAAGAAATTTAGTTGCTTTGTTTGATTTATCTGCTTTATTAAATGCTCTTTAACTTTCTTGACTGAGATAAAAAAAAAATAACGAACGTTTATACATGAAGTAAATTACAGCAGATAAAATCAACCATTAAATGAGACGAGATTTTTATTTAAAAGATTTGTAATAGAGGTTTTGTTTTTTCCTTATTTTTCCACGTCTCATCTCAATTATCGGTGCATCGCGCAATGAAGATACCCTCCTGAAATGCATTCGTTATCCACCGCTTTAGATGAGGTGGGGGGGGGGGGGCATTGGTTTCTGAATTACTGATGTAGGCGCCTGATAATCCATCATACAAATGTCTCGTGGGAGGACAGCTTCTATCCGGCGATCTCCAGGTGAAGAGCGGCAGATAAGGAGAGTCCGGGAATGATTAATTGCCGGACATAGACCAAAGAAGTCCTCTCAGATGTGTCTGATATGGACAGAACGCCGATCGTTTAATTAGTTTTTGTGGATTTTGCATTAAAAGAAAAGGGAAAACAGTTGCATGTGTTGTAGAAGCTTTTGTTTATGGTAGAGAATGAAGAAAAGTGTTATTATTGTTTATTAATGAATCTCCTAGAAGACTTCTCTGCCTTTCTGGATGCCCATTAATTTTTAATATTAACTTTTTGCTTTTAATTATTTCCTCTTGCTTTATTTGTTTGCTTTGATTAGTACAGATAAATAAAAAATATAAAAATTGAGTGGCCGTAGATTTTCCTTTATTTTGTGTATTTATTTAAGAAACACTATCGTGTAAGTATATAGGTTGTGCCAAATAGAAAAATATTCCGACAAACATTCTGGAGTGATGATAATGCACGTAAAAAAAAAATTAAAGGAAATTAGAGTCGCAATTCACTTATATTAAGTCAAAAATACAGGGTACTTATTTCACTTCAAGATAAGCCCTTTATTGGTAATAATGAGGATATTCTTACGACATTTCAAACAAAATTACTTTGTTAATTATAAAATGTGATAGCATCACGGAAATTTCTTGAAATGACTACTATTTGCGTCCAAACAACACTCCTCGAACACTGTTAAGGTGTCCACTGTTTAAGATGTATGTGTGTGAGGGGGTGCATTGGCATTGGTTTCTAGATTACGAATGTAGGCGTCTGATAATCCATCATCATACAAATGTGTTGAGAGAGGATAACACATATTCGGCGATCTCCAAGTGAAGAGTGCCAGATAACGAGAGTCTGGGGAATGATTAATTGCTGGACGTAGACCAAAGAAGTCCTCTGAGATATGTCTGATAGTTCGATGGTTTAAATACTTCTTGTGAATCTTGAATTTAAAAAAAAAAGGGGGAAAAGATAGTCCTACGGTTGCTGTTGCATAATCATTTGTTTAATGTAGAGAATGAAGTTGGTTAGTTGAAAAGTTTATTTGCATTGGAGCAAGTTCCCCATTGATAGGTGTTGTGTCAGACCTATGAGTTCGAATGATTTAAGGCTGTTTTCAAGCCAAAAGAGTCACTTTTTGACGTATTTCTAAATTAATTTTTGTTCGGAAACGCAGGAAATTGTCAGGTGTTCTTGTTTAAAAACTATGTAATCGAATGATGTTTTCTATTTTTTGGTAAAGACAGAATATCTTTCAGAAAATACTGTCAACGTTGGCATTTTAAACCTAATTTCTGGACTTGACAGCGTGGGAAAGGAAATAAAAACTTGTTGTCACAATCTCTTATAACTCAATAAGTAATTGATTTACCAAAAAATGAAAACCATCATTCTATTTCAAATCGATTCAATAGTCAGGCCTGCCAGTTTTATTCCTTTACGTTTAAAAATGAGACAGAAAATGTGTCAGAAAGTTTCGCGTTGTTGAGCAGGAAATTTGAGAACCACCTTAAAATATTATGAAGTGTACAAAGATGTTTTACAGTAATTAAAGGCAAAAAGAACAAAACTACTGTAACAGAAAATAATTATAAATGAAACTAAAATATCTGGATGGGACTACACATCTGTAGACAATGAGGAAAAGCTAACTATTTATTAATGAATCTTATAGAGAACTATTGTGCATTTTTAGAAACTCGTTAGTTTTTAATAGTTACTTTTTGATTTTATTTTTTTCCTCGAACTTCATTTATTTAATTTTTTTTATATATAAATATATAAATGCAAAAATTGGTTTCGAATTTTTTTTCTGAATTTAAAAAAAAAGCGCTCTTGTGTAAATACACGGGTTGTCTCAAAGATATTAGTAGATACATTTAGGGAACGTTCATATATGAAATAAATTATGACAGATAAAATCAGCCATTAAATTAAGAGATTTTTATAAAAAGAAATGTAATGGAGTTTGTTTTTTTTCTTTCTCGTCTGATCTTAATTATCGATGCATCGCTCAGTGAAGATATCTTCCTACGATGCATTTGTTATCGACTGCATTAGATGGGGGGGAAACGTTGGTTTCTATAGATTACTGATGTAGGCGTCTGATAATCCATCATAGAAATGTCTCGTGGGAGGACAGCCTCTATCTGGTGATCTCCAGGTGAAGAGCGGCAGATAAGGAGAGTCCGGGAATGATTAATTGCCGGACGTAGACCAAAGAAGTCCTCTCAGATGTGTCTGATATGGACAGAACGCCGATCGTTTAATTAGTTCTTGTGGATCTAGTATTAAATGAAACGTGAAAAAATAGCCTTACTATTGCAAGATATTTGTTCATGATGTAGAACGAGAAAAAGTTAACTATTTACTAATGAATAAGACATTTTTGCTTTTTTTTAATATATAGGTTTTGAACTTTTATTATTTTAACAAAATCACACTGGTTGGTAAAGGAATCGTGATTGTGTTTAATTAAGAAAAGTGTAATCACGTAATATCCATAGTTTATACACAGAAAAAAATAAAACCCAATTTGGGTCGAAAGATTCTTAGGTATGTGCCCAAATTGGGTCATGCCTGTTTTGGTTACCACCATGTGTCCATTTTGGGCCCTGTTAAATACCCATTTTCAAATATTTAATTTTTTTTTTTTTTTTTTTTTTTTTTTTGAAAATGGGTATTTATAACAGTGACAGTGCCCAAAATGGACACACAGTGGCAACCAAAACAGGCATGACCCAACTTGGGCACATACCTAAGAATCTTTCGACCCAAATTGGGTTTTATTTTTTTCTGTGTAGAAGTTCGTTTATCCGCGGTTCATTCTATTGAGCTGTTTCAGGTAACAGAGCAAACGTTATTGCTAAAAGGTTGTCTTAGTGAATTATGTCCGCTAGGTGTCGTCCAGGTAGCTGAATTAGTAGATCATTGGCAATTTAAGCCAGAGGTTCTGAACTGGATTCCTATTCTAGACACTTTTCAGTTTATACACTGAGTTACACACCGAGTTGAAACTTAAGTTGGAAGAATTTTAACTCGTATTTATGTTTCGCTTTTAATTATTTCTTCTTACATATTCATTTATAAATGAGGAGTTCGGACGTAAAATATGATAACTGGTATTTTTTTTAATTTTCTCTTATTTTCATGTAAAATTATTTCACTTCACACTGACATCCTATTGAAAGTACGAGGTTTAGTTATAACTCAACAGATACCATCCTAATGAAAGACAAGTTTTATATAAATGCGGCGAGTTTTTGTTATTAAAATTTAAAAAATCCAATAAAATAAAATCTATCAAACAAACAAACCAACAAAATGTTACACATAATTTAACTGAATGGTCAGTTTTCAGATCAGCTGTTTTAAAAAAAGAAATCATAATGATTTTGGGTTGAGAGATTTTTTTAGAAAACTTGGTTATTGAATAGCTCAAAGCTTGCATTTTGTTAGTCACTTAGTGTTACACCCGAGTCCTAAAAAAAAAAAAAAAAAAAAAAAAAAAATGTACTATCTGCAAGGCTTTTTTTTTTTTTTTTTTTTTTTTTTTTTTTTTAAGTAGAAACTACTATTTTGTAAGTATACACGTTATCTCAGAGATATTAATGTAAATGTTCAGCAATAAAATTACAACACATATTTTGTACAGGAACCTACAATCTTAATCCACTTATTCATTGAATAATACAGCTTATCTCACGACAAACAGAACCCTTCATAGGTAAAATATAACTTTATAAATATTGAAGATATTTTAACGATATTCTAGACAGATTTACTTTGTATACTGTGAAATATATTTATATCACGGAGATTACTGGACATGGTTACCATTCAAACCAAGCCAACACTGAGCTAGACCCTCCGTACTTCAAAATGTAGTTTATAGTACTTACAAAGTCAGTGGCGGATTTACAATGCATTCTAATACACTTTCCGTGATGTCATCCCTTTTAGCACGAAACAGTGTTAGTCTAATAATTATCTGTACTACCTGTTAGAACACGACATTAATTTATTTTAAGAAACACATCGAAGAGCAATGCACATGCCGAAAAGCTTCAAATTACACTAAAACCAACGTCTGTTTTAATAAGTAGTACAGATAATTATTACGTTAATAAATAACATTATGAATGATCGTAGATAAAAAAACAGAGTTAGTCTGTTGAAAAATTCGCTAAAATATCTTTATTCTTTTTTAAATTTATGAACGAAAACCTGGACTCGGTTCGTAGTTAGGCACCCTGTATTATTCACTAAATAAATAGATTACAACTCTGGTTTCCATTATGAAATTTGTTTATCTTGATGTGTATAACCAGCTCTAAAAATGTGTATTAATATTTTTGAGATGCCTAATATAAACTCTCTCTCTCTCACACACACACACATATATATAACACTAGACCAAAAAATTAGTCACCCCCTGGAGCTATTTCTCTAATAAATGTGTAACACCAACTCCGGCTTTGATAATCGCCTGTGTTTGTCGAGGAATGCTGTCAACAAGGTACGTAAAGACGTAAATGTAAAAATGAAACAGGCAATTCAGTAAAATTGCCAGAAAAAAGATATTTCTGTATAATGATGATGAAGTTTTTCGTTATGCGAAGAAATTTTCTTTTGGAAAAATATTATAAGTTGTGAAATTTATTTAAATGAAAATATTATAAAATATTTATTTTTGTGCGCGGCAGTGTATTACTGCTAATTTTACGGTATAATGCTGGCAGCTGGGGTACCAGTATTATACTTTCAACATATTTTTTTGTCAGTGTTTTTATCTAAATAATTTATTAATCATAAAAGTAAATTACCAAGTCTAGGAAAAAATAAATGCAGTATTTAATATTTCATTATTTACAAAAGGTATTGTCTAAAAAAATAATGAAGGGTATTCAATTGAATATTCGAGTTTCATCATTTTATATTAAATAGATAAAATGAAACATCGGGAAATACAAATGTGAAATATTTTTCTTTTTCTAATTTACTTATTTGAACAGTCTATTAATAAATCATTCCCACTGGTTAAAATAATCGTATACTCATTATACCAATTTTCAGAAAAGAAGAATACATTTGATTTGTAAATAAAACATTTCATATTTCTAATTAGAGCTTGCTAAATAAACATTTTTTTTGTTGTTGTTTTGAGTTTTATTAAAAAAACGTATTCTTATTTCTGAAAATGTAATTTATTTTCAATTGAAGGTTTCATTTTTATAATTTTAAATTAAAAAGGTAAGATGAAAAATTATTAAACAAAACACTTTTAAAGCAGAAAATATACGTATTGTGTTAGTTATACTGTTTTGTTTTAAAAGTCTGTAATTGTGTATATATATATATATATATATATATATATATATATATATATATATATATATATTGTTTATGCACATGCGTATGTGTGTGCATTGTGTAAGCACAATGGGCAAAAAATTACTCACTCCCTGGAAATATTTCTCTGATATAGTGTTACACCACCCCCAGCCATGATAACCGCCTGGATTCGTCGAGGTGTGGAGTATACACGATTCTGCAGGTATGACACATTCAGTTGACGCCACTTGTTCATGTGTAGATCACGTAAGGCCACCAAATTGCAGAAATACCGTTTTAGTCGCTATTCCAAATAATAATCCAGATTTTCTACGAGGTTATGATCAAGGGGTTCTATCGGCCATTTGGGGTTCTATAGGGTCTGTGAGTGTTTATCAAACCATCCACGTGTGCATGCAGCGATGCAGGTTAACAATGTTGGTGTCTTCTTAAAAAATTGGAGAGGTGTTCATAACATATTCAAGAAAGAAAATGTTGAATAAAGAATAACACCTGATCATTGAGAATGTTCAAATAAACACCCTGAACAATGTTTATAGTCCCCTCAATTAATTGCCCAAGTCATGGTATGATAAACAGCCAGAAATCATCAAAGGACAACTTCCGGTTGAACTACCAAAGCCTTCACACTCTGCCGCTTGAATGCCTCGCCTCATATGGTCATCGGTGCACTCGAAACGTGAGTGTCATTCGCAAAAAAGGCAAATTTGTGAATGGTCGGGGCAAACTGCGCGTCTCCAGTCAGCTACCTTTAGCATTCGGTGTTCGATTATAGACATGCAACTTTCTGCTGTTGTGAGCAGTTGCCTCTTTCGAGGTACCCTGTTCCAAATGTTTATTACATCTATATAAGTTCTTTTAGTAATGTTTGCTCGCAAACAGGTTTGGGTGGTCCTTCATTCACTAGGTGCGGGCTTGTAACCGATTTTCATCAACAAAGCGTGACACTTGTTTCTGGTCTTGTATGATCTTTTTCCAACCAAAATTTTGACGCCGTACTTTATACCCAGTAATGATACACCATTCCTTGCAAACACGTTGAACAGTCACGCTACTTCGATACACGAACAATTCGGGCAACTTCGCCCACTGTTTAGTCATTGCTACGTCCAAACTTGATAGCATATTTTTGCCACTCTGACACATTGCTGTATTTTTCCTCAACGACTTACCTTCCCCATGTTACGGAGCGGTAGTTCAGTCTCGGTGACTAATTTTTTTCTCTAGTGTGCTTAAGTATGTGTGCGTGCACATGTGTGTAGATTCAAAATTGTCAATTTAATGTTACAGTAGATTTTCACAGTGAATTTCTTTTAATTTAAAACGAAAGTTTTATATATAAATGTCGAAGATAAATTTCAGCAACTGATATCATTATTTATTAAAAGCCGCTATCTCGTCTAATTATTTTATTTTGGAATGTTCTGAATTGACTATACTACAATTCGGTGTCCATGAGGTAAATGGGAAGCAGGTTGCAAAGTAAAAGAAAATGTTCTGGAAACACATCGCTCTTATATCTTTGATCTGTCTAATATCTAATTAATAAGTAAAAACAAAAGGTTCTCTTTTACGGAAAAGTGCCAACAGGGAGGTATCGGTTTGCCCTTAGATGCGCTCGATCGCTAATTCGGTTAGCACAGCTCTTGCCAAAGATTTTTTTTTTTTTCTGTATATCGACAATTTATACTTTATGGCGGTAACTAATGAAACAAAACAAATCATTCTTCAGATTAAATGTTATGATGATTTGAGGATCATTATAAAATATTGTCCTTTTTCCTAGCGAAATGCAATTCTATTTATAATACGCAACTGACGTAGGGCTCACCCCATACTTTATCCGTTTAAATACGCCTTATAGTTACATAAACTTTTATTTTTAATTTGCAGATTTTATACGATAGTATTTCGATAAATTGAATATAATATTGATTATAGTGATTATATATTGATTATATATTGATTATATTGATTATATTGATTATACAAGGTACCCCATAAAGTCCCCATTGACTTCAAAACGAAATCATCTTTAACCCTAAAAGTGGTATGTAAATATAGTAAAGTGGCGACGAAACCCCTTACAACGCCATCTAGAAGGAAATACCAGAGTCAGCGTTCCTATCTCGAAAACCTTATGAGTTACGGGGAAAAAAAGTCAATTATAAAGTTGTAGAGTGTCCTCAATTTAATATGAAACGATGTCTTACACGTAAAAATAATTGTAAGCCCTAAAATGTAAATGCCGATATTCTATCAGAGGCTTAAATACGTTAATGACACCGAATTGTAGCATTATAAGACAGATGGACAGTTAGTAATAAAATTATATAAGCAAAGTACAATTTATTTTAATAAGAAAGTCAAGTTAAGTATGCTAAATGCGTACGCCATCGGAACACGTTGAATTCATGCATTGCTGGCTACATTGAGCATACATAACTTGATTTTCTGTTTTAAAAAACTGTGCCTTCCTTACATGTGTTAGTTTTATTAGTAATTGTGTGTCTGCTTTATAATGCCATAATTCTGCATGCAATTTGTGGCATATTTAAGCTGATAATAGGATATTTAAAAAACTACATTTCAGAGCTTTTAATAAAGTTAGTATTACATAACGCTTTCGATCTAAATCGAGAATCCTCTACATCTTTGTAATTGACTTTTCCCTGTATCGTTTTCGCGATAGGAATGCTAATTCTGCTGTTTGCCGCTAGGGGACGCTATATATAGTCTCATCAGGTACCACAAAGTCACTTTACTATACCTAAACATCGCGTTTATGGCTATAGTTGTCGCCGTTCTGAAGTTAATGTGTGTGTGAACATGAAGCAAGTTTGTACACTGTACAGCGGAATAATATTGCCTTTATCAGAAACAGCTACAGTAAAATAACAATATTGTTTAAATATTTGCTCTAAGTTGGAAATATATATATTAAAATGCTAATGTTACAGTAATATTGTCTTTACATTTCAAATATTTGCAATGAAACTGAAATATTGTCGAAATGTTAGCTTTACATTGGAAGTAACTTGCAACTAAATGGCGTAATATTTCTTGCCAATATTGCACAATACTGGCGATATCATATGAAAACTGTCAAGGAGTTATCCTTCAGTACCCAATGCAAGGTGGTTTGTTTTTTTTTCCACGGTGCTGCAATGTGAAAAAAATAATTTTTCTTGTTGTCAAAAAAAAAAAAAAAAAAAAAAAAAAAAAAAAAAAAAAAAAAAAATTACCACGAAAATAATAATAACACTTCATTTCCTGTGAATGTAGTATAATAATGCAATTAAGGCGGTATTCAAAAAAAAATATTTTTCCACGTTCAACAACTCAAAATTTTGAGACACATTTTCAGACTCATTTTTAAAAGTAAAAACATGAAACTTGGCGGCGTGATTTATGAAGAGATTTATAAGGGACCCATGTTTTTATTTTTCGTTCAATTAATTAGAAATTGATTTACAAACAATTATTTTCACAGTACGATATTTTTTTTTTCCAGCTCTATCGCTTTGGGTAATTCGGTTCAAGATGTCCACTTTGACAGCATTTTTTGAAATATATTCTGCCTTTATCAAAAAATCGAGACAATACGGATATTATAAAGTTTCTGAATAAGAAAACCTGCCAATTGGATGCAATTTAGATCAATAATGAATTTAAAAATGTGTCTCAAAATAAGCAGTTTGGATTTGAATACACCCTTAATATCTAAGAACTGATTTGTTTTGTTAAATTTGATCAATTTTACACCATTTTATATTGTACAAGTATTCCTTAAAATTAATTGTACCACCATGTACTTAACATTCTCTTTGTTTTGTTTTTTTAGATTATAATTAATGCCTCACTCTTTTTCAGTAAAATAATATATATTTTTTAAATATTTTTATTTTAATAAAAAAAAATTTAATAATATTTTTATTATTAATAAAATATAATTACATTACATCAGATCAATAATTCTATATGTTAGACATATACAGATTAAATGGATTTTAATTTTGACCATTTCAAGCCAATTTTGCCAGCTTCTTCTATTTTGTCCGCCGTCCCAGACTTTTTATAAACAAGAAAAAAAAAGAATGCGCCAACCGAAACGTAGATTATAAAAAAACTCTCCAACGTTTCCATAATACTAAAGCGGAATTTAAAAAGTCAAAAATGTGAAAGAAGATATCTAAATAAACATGAAGAACGTTTAACATTTTAAAACCAGGTTTCAACGATTACCGTTCATAGCCGGAGAGGTACTCGGACTATTTTATGCATCCCTGAATATATCTAAAGATCTGTGTAAATGCTACATAGTGTACCAAAATTTAGCTTAGTTACAAAACGACCTTAACACAGTCGAACATACACCTTCAGCAATTCCCACCAATAGACGGAAATGTCCTCGAATAATTTTGCACATCCCTGTATATTATCTACAATTTTTTATACACTCCTGATATTAAACTAAAATTTAATTTAGGAAAAAAAAACGCATGACACAACTGAAACTTACTTTCAAAAATTACCATTCATAGACCGCAAGGTGTCCAGTTCTTCGCGTTGCCCTTTATATGAATTTATTTATATTCTGCAAACATCTCTTTTAGTATACTAAATATAGTTCAGCTGGAAAATGCATAGCACAATTAAAACACATCCTTAAACAATCCACGGTCATCCATAATAATGCTTACAAATTATATTGTGTAGTGCTGTATATGATGTATAGAATTTATACACAACACATAGTTTGCAAAAATTTAGTTAAACGTAAAAACACATTCCACAACTCAAAATTATTTCCAGCATTTATCGCTCATAGACAGTACATACTCCACTCTAACAAAAATGTTTTGTGTGTCCCTGTAAGTGACCGAAACTTGTTATGCAAGTCATATTCTACAGTAAGTATCTTGTAGTGCATCTCAATTGTGTATATAAATTCCAATATATTTTAAATAGTAATACACTGCAAACAATTTTTCTCCGTAGATCAATATGTAATAGGATTTTTTGTGTGACCCTGTAAATGAACGATAAAGGCCTCGAATTCCATATTCTGCAGAAAGCATGTTATAGTGCACCTCATAATATCATATCATTTTCATTATGTTTCAAATAGTGTAACATCATTAAAATACGCCGCAAATGATTTTTCTCCATAGACTATATAATGTACAAGTGAATTTTTTGAGTGCCTCTGTAAACGAACTATAAATGCTACACACTCCACTTTCGTCAACAAACATGTCATAGTAAACCTCAATGACACATATATATATATCAATTAATGGAAATCCGAATATATTTAAAACAGTTAAAACACGGGCAGGCGACAAACAAACCAAAGTCATAAACATTTTTCAATTATGTTGGGAAGTGTTAAAAAGTGAACAAAATAACTCTGCTCCAATGCGCTTCAATTCGCGGTTGTGTTATTAAAAAAAAAAAAAAAAAAAAAAAAAAAAAAACATTTAAACTGCATATATTTGTCTTATTTAGAGGCTAAATAATTAAACAATTGAAAATATGAAAATTGCTTTGGGGAATCTTATATAGTGTCCTGCACGGGTGGGGTTGTACCCGACCCGACCTGAAGCGAACTCGAACTGAACGAAAAAAGTTCCACATTTTTTAATACAATTATGCAAAAATAATCTACAATTAAATCTCTTAATATCAATTACATATTTTTTTGTAAAAAAATGGACACATATACACTCATTAACATTCAAATATATAGTTTTTTAATTTGAAAAAATATTCAGGAGTTTCTTTTGAAAAATCGGGTCAACCGGAACCCGACTCGAAAGAGTCAAAACCTAACCCGAAGCCGCCCGAACACGAAACATTTAAAGTTAACCCGACCCGCAGCGAAAGAAATGAGCGTCAACCCGACACAATCAGAACAGCTTGTCGGGTCGGGTTCCAGTAAAATCGGGTTACGTGAACCGATGCAAGGGTCTATTTCTGTGTTGGAACTAAAAGGTTGAAGACGATCATAATTTACGCGAAATGCTTCATTTCCCTTCGCTTAGTTAATATCATAACGAAGTGCCTTATTCGAGAACTTTAGTTTAACATTAGATTAAAGATCACTCATCCATATTACACCATCCAGTTTTGTATATTCAGAAAAGATTACAATTGTTTCTTAACAATTGTATTTTTTTGTGTTGAATCGATTATTTCTGCCGGAAAAAAAATAACCTCAAGGAGGTATTGTTACGGCTCTCATCCCGCTGTTAAAATTATGATAATTAAAAATGAATTATGAGAGTTATTAAGAACATTTTTTGCACATTTTCGCTAATGTAGTGTTTTTTAATACCTCTTTACATATGCTATGAGAGAAACGGATACTAGGAATTGTATTACGAGCTTATCTTTTTTGTCACTGCTAGAGTTTTTAGATACTTTTAGCTAATTAGGTTATTGCGGGATTGAGTTGCATGCCTCATAAAGTATACCCCTTTATTTTATTTTTCTTGGGAAAGAAGAATCATAGGAAACATTGTTTTTTTATAGGGCTTTTTTTTTTTCATCTAACTTAAGATATTTCTTGTAGTTATGCCTTTCTATTTCCTTTCAAATATACTTTAAAAAATTGTTTTATATTATTTGTGTCATTTTTAAAAAATCGTTATTTTTACTTTGTCAAAAAATACTGTCGTTATTTTTTTTTTTAATATGGCTGAGTATCAATTCACTTAAAATTATTAATTTCAGCTCTGTGTTATTTTGTACCAGGAAAACTTTGGGAATTCTTTAATTTTTTTAGAAGTATTCGGGTATTGGTTTAAAGTAATTATTTTATTAAGATTATTGAAAAATTACCTTGTCGTATCAGAGTTAATATTTTAAATATTAAATTATTAGTTATCAACGTTTAAAATTGACTTTATGCTTTTATCGTTAACAACAAAATAATAGTTATGTAAAACATCGGTATGAGGATTTGTATTTGAATATCTTATACATGTGTATTTAATCTTATGCACGGAAATTGCAAGCATAAATTTCAAAATTTCGTGACATCAGCTTTTAAATTCTGAACTTAGATGATGGAAATAGATGATTCAAACACGCAGAGGATTTATAGCTAATTCCTTGTTTTCTCTCGGTTGATAGTGATAATCTATAATGCTAATGTAATTCAAAATGTAAAACTTTCAAAAGTACTGTACACAAGTTGCAAAAGTAAAACTCTGTAGACAATACGCGACCAAAAAGTGTCATATTTGAAGCTGAAATGAATGTTGTGATAAATTTCAATTTTGCTATTCAAAAAATGGTGATACCAGCTGAAAATGCAGCTGAAATCATTAATAGCGGAAGTTTTTGTTTCCTAATTATTGGATATGGACCAATGTAATTTAGTGTTCAAAGTTTCTAAAAGTTTTGAAAACAAGTCGCCAAAGTTAAATATCTGCAGGACAATGCGCGACCAAATTTTCCGTGAATCATTGTAGTTTTGGAAATCGAATGAATGCGCTTTCATTCAGTATATTCTCAACATTTGACTTTGTTGAATGCAATACGCTACCGCTATGACTCATTACTTTAAATTTGAAAAAATCGAAGAACGTGTAGATGAATTGCTTTCTATCGACGACGGTATTAGCCTTTATCTTCTTCAAAAATAAATAAATAAAATTGATTAAAAAAGTTGGAAAATGTTTAAGTGCATTATTTTCTTTCATGGCATTTCGTCGTGTATCAAACAGAAATTGTGCGAAATAAAACGGTCCAGATTAAGTTTAACATATGCGGCGATCAAAAATAATGTAAAACCAATTCTTTACTCAAAAATGCTCAGTAAAAGTTTTATATCCGGTTCACTTAACAATATTTTGACTTTGTTAATCATATTCCGGCTCATTGATCCACTGCTATTCAAACTTCCTTTAATTATCTTTTCTTGGCCTGATTAAATTTTAAGAAATCGAGTGTTATTCAATTTTTCACATGTCTCTGTGTATACTACGTAATTTGTTTGCTATTAAATACAATTATTTTACGTTAACAGTCGCCTGAAAATGATCATGTTCACCTGATGCTTTTCGAACTTGAAAAAAAAAATTGTTTATTTAAAACTTCTTCCTTTGAGCTCAGTTTCATTGTTTCCAACCGTTAATGCAGTTCTACAAGCTCAGCGAAGCATGTTATATTGGAAGACAAACAATGTAACAATGTGCCTACTGAAGAGCTTTCCGTAAAATTTTCTAAATCCAGCTTGGAAAGACTAAATAACTTTTCTTTAGGATTGGAAACTTAAGTTAAAGTTGTTTCTTAGCTTTTTATTTAGTTTAATGTGAAATGAAAAGAGGAGGGTAAAAAAGTTTATTGGCGAACAAAAGTCCAAAAGAGAGTTGCAATTTTTCTTTAATGAAGGGAAGAATTAATTTAAATTTTAAACAGTAAACTTTCAGGGAAACAATGGGAAAATTTATTTAAGACAAAGCGAAAATGAATAATTTCTATTTAAAAGTTATTTTGTTAGATTTTGAGAGATTAAAAGCTGTCGAAACTTGCGTAAATATAATAATTTTTTATTATTATTATTATGATAGTAAATAATCTGAATAAGCTGTACATACTGTATAACCGAGGGATTGTAAAAAGTCAGTTATTTAAATGTGATTTTTTTTTTTTTTAATGAACGTCATTGTCAGTCTATTCATACTACAATAAATACCAATTAATTAACGTCATATTGGTACTCAAAGTAAGTGGCATCGTCTTTATGCTTCTGAAGAAGAGAGTCTGATTCCTCCAAAACATATGCTTTTAAAAACTTTTTAATGAAGATCTTCCTCCGCTGAATTTGATACTAGTATGTATAACTTCGGTTTGTCAATTTAAATCATATTTTTTTTTTTTTTTTTTAAACAGGGTATAAAATTGTGACAAATTTATACATTTATTTGAAACTCTTGAAAATATCCTTAATGTTAATGCATGTATGCCAAAAAATTCTACTCTCCGGTGATTTGTCTGTAAATTTATGTAAACTCAAATATAATGTAAAAATCGATATCCATCGCGTTAACCAACACACAACAGCTTTCAAATTGTTCCGAGAAAAATGCTTTTATTTTTTTTCATCATTAACATATTTCAGAGCACGTGTGTGACAAAGCAGCTTTTAAAAAGTGCAAACGGAAAGCTGCGAAGGATATTTGCATTTCAAAGAGAAGCCTGAAACGATTGGGGCTGGGAAAAACTTTGACTGGTATTAGATTGGCTAACAGATAATTCAAATATTACGTGTTAAATATGTTTTTCACTCTATTCACCCATAACTTCTATGAATATTCATGCTTAAAAGTTTCTAATAGCTCTGGAGTGTTTGTACCATTTCTGTGTTACATAATTTACCGACATAGTAAAATATGATTTTAAAATTTATTATTACTTCGTTAATGATTTTTATAAACGAAGAAAGTTTAGGAATATAGAGTGCCTAATTTTTAGTAGTTTGGGTAAATATTAACGTTATTGTATCAGTGTTTTAAGTTGGATTTTGATGTGCACTTAATATATTTTTTAAATAAATTGAAGAAACTTAGAATATGTATAAATATTTTTGTATTGCAAGCTAAAGCATGCTGGACTGATTCATCCTATTCGAGTCCCAGTGGGCAAAAACTCAATTGCATGTCCCCATGACACTATCATGGCTCCAATTTTTACTCATTTTCTGATAAAATCCCTGACTTTTGGACTTTTGGGCTTTGGGAACCTCTTTAAAAATAGAGCCCGGGACAGCTTTTCTGTTTGTTCCAACGGTAATCAGCACCCTGGAAGCATGAAATGATTGTGGCCAGAAAACTTTGACTATATAGTATGAGATTAACAGCTAGGTTAAGAATGGTTCAAATATTACATCTTAAATCTGGTTTTAACTCTAATTGAACCGTAACTGTTCATGAATAAAATTGTCTAATAGCCAAAGGAAATTTATGTCGTTTCTATTTTATATCAGTTACGATATGGTGAAATGTGATTTTACATTTATTATTTATTTATGTTAGTAAATTTATATCAGATTATGAATATAGAATGTCTAAATTTTTTATTTCATTTAAAATATAATAATTTTGTCTTAGTATTTTATTGCTGAAATAAAACTGAAAACTCAAGGCATAACAGACCAACATATAAAATATTTATTTTCCAAATACAATAAGGGAACAATAAGGCACCTTTCTGATAATTGCCTCAACACTTACTGAATATACAAAGTACGAGTAATCTTTGAGAATTATTTATCCTCTTTCAGTTAAATCATGTGCATCTGAAGGCAGGTCTTTAATCACGCGATCTCGTTAAATCAGTCGTTGTCACAATATGTTTCATTTATCATAACTAAATAGCAAAATCAGTTCTTTAAACGTTTTCAGACTGCAAGAACAAAAAGAGCAATGTTTATATTCTTCGATTCAAATAAATTTAAAACTTCTACAGAAGGAAAATATTTTTTAATCTAACTGTATGTCGGTAAAAAGGTCAAATCACTTTACCGCAAAATTGTAATTGCACAAAAGCCTTTATTTGGATTCACAACATGTTATATTATTATTATTATTATTATTATTATTATTATTATTATTATTATTATTATTATATGTTAATTTATATTTATTATTGTTTCTAAACCTAAAATGATTTGAATTTTATGAATATATATTCAAATATTAATTACATCTTTATCAGAGGCTGCATTGAGTGAGGAATTATGTCACAGTACGTCACAACTCTCACATTATTATGAGACGAAAATGTCATCACGCAATGTCATTCCATTGTGACCAAAATGTGAATAGTTTGGAAAATGCTACTCATGAGTACATAATTTTAATCTTAAAACTTTATGCAAATGTACTCAAATATCGCGAATAGACTCAAATTAAGTCACCACATTATGGCATCCATGATCCGTGTCAATTTGTGTCGTTAACTAACTCTAGAAGTTACAGTGTTATGATTTTACAATGTGGCCATGTCTTCCTAATGTTTTATCCCCCCCCCCTTCCACACACACATTTTACATTGCACCTGAATGTTTTATCTCAATCTTGTGTATGCTGCTTCTGATAAATTATTACACCGATTTACAATTATTAAAAGTATTGCTGTATTTCAAATTGGTCTGAAAGTTATTAAAGTGTTACTAAAGTGTAATAAAATAACTTTCATATTATAACTTTCATATACATTTCATTTTATAAACATTTTTTACCGTTTTTAAATTGAAAAAAAACGAAAAATCACGCGTCAAGCATAGATTATGAAATACTTTCCAACACTGCCAGAATACTTTAACAAAACTTCACCGTTTAATAAGGCGAAATATCATATCTAAGTAAATAATTTGGAAAATGCATAATACATTCGAAAACCCAATTTCAGCAAATGCAATCTATTGTCCGAAAATTATCCGATGTTCTTTTGTGCAGCCTTGTATATCATCTATAGAATTTATACACACCAAGTAATAGGCAAACAATTAGTTTAGTTTAAAAACATGTACCATAACTTAAAACTCAATTCCAGCAATTATTATTACTAGACAATACTGTAACCGAATACTTTTGCGTGTCCTTGTAAATGAATGCTATGCACACCATGTTATATAGTAAGCGCATTGTAGAGACAACAATGATGTTAAAAACAACAATGTTTTTCTTCTTCAATTCAAATAAATTTAAAACTTCTACACAAGGAAAATATTTCTTTAACGTAACTGTGCGTCAAAAAAGGTAAAATCAATTTAGCGTAAAATTTTAATTAGACTTTATTTTGATTCACATGTTAATAAATGTTTTTATGTTAATTTATTTATTGTTGTTTCTAAACATAAAATTATTTTTTCATTTTATGAATATATATTTTCCAATATTATTTACATCTTTATCAGATAATGCATATATTTTATAAACCTTAAAAAAAAAAAAAAAAACATTGTAATTACAATTTCATAAGTTGATAAAGAATTATCACATTTCATTACATATTACTTCCTTACTGATTAAGTATCATAAAGTTATCTATAAGAATTAATTGCATTCTTTCTGTCAAATAGTTCAGTATACATATTTTTGAACTTTTTGAATTACACGTCCTTTTGATATCGAAAAAAATATTTAAAAATTTTGATCGCAAAACCGAAATAATTACTTTTACTTTGATTCACTACATATTGATCGTTGTTATTTTATATTAATTTACTTTTCTTATTGTTCATCAAGCTGAAACAATTTACCTTTTGAGTTTATATTTAATCCATCAGTAACTTCTTTTGGATATGTTTGACTAATTTACTTTTCTTATTGTTCATCAAGCTGAAACAATTTACCTTTTGAGTTTACATTTAATCCATCAGTAACTTCTTTTGGATAAGTTTGACGTAATTTACTTTTCTTATTGTTCATCAAGTTGAAACGATTTACCTTTTGAGTTTACATTTTATCCATCAGTAACTTCTTTTGGATATATTTGACGTAATTTACTCTTCTTATTGTTCATCAAGCTGAAACAATTTACCTTTTGACTTTACGTTTAATCCATCAGTATCTTCTTTTGGATATGTTTGACGTAATTTATTTTACAATTAACATTTTAATTTCACTTTCAGAAGCTTATAGAAAACTATCATATTTCATTATATATTACCCCAACGCGTCGTGCATATCTAAAGTTACTTATCAGGAAAATGTGTCGTTTTCCATAGTGTACAGTTTTTGGAACTTTCTTCATTTACGTGACATCGAAAAATCAATCATAAAATACTTATTCAAATATTACTTGCAGAAATAATTGTGACTGCATATATTTGAATATAATTTATTTTTTAATTAACATTGTAATTACAATTTCATAAGCTGACAACGAATTACCATGTTTCATTATTTATTACCTCAATACTAAATACACAATTAAATTTATCTATAAGAATTATTTGTCTTTTTAAAGCCAAATAGTGCATGCATTTTGGACCTTTCTTTAATTAGACGAGTCCAAAAAAATTAATCGTTGTCAAAATGTTCTCTTATTGAAACGAGATAGCAAGAATAATTTAAAAAAAAAAAAAAAAAAAAAAGCCTCTTTGATTTGGACAAATTTAACACTTCAACATAATAAAAATATTTTTTAACGTAACTTTTGGAAAAAGTGAAACATTATTTTTAAATTGCAGTTAACCTTTTATGTATCAAATTATGACTTAATGTAACTTTCAATATCAAAGTATTTTTCCTGATATTTTAATAAAAGAGTATTTCTTTTTAAGTAATACACTCTTTATTTATATATATAATTTTTCTACTTTTTAGTGTTTAAAATATTTCGTTGATGCAATTTCAGAGTCAATCGGCTTATTTTGGCGAGAGTGGTTTTGCGCAACATTAACTCAATTATTTTTATAACTCGTAAACAGTTGTAACCATAAAGATTATTTAGCGATTTATCACCTGCGATTGGCTGATGGAAAATGCCTTAAAATTCATTTAATAATTTATAATTAAGACGTTATATTGTCATCGGAAACACACCTGTGTACATAGTTTTCATCATTCAGGCATATCAGGAAGGGGTAATAAAATTGATTAGAAAATTCCATTTTTACGTCAAGTGAATGTGTCATGCATATTTGGCCTTAAATCCTATAATTTGGCGATGTTTTTTTCTTATGAAAAGTGGTCGACGGAGTAATGGGGAAGTACCCAATTTTTAATGATATTTTAAAGTACCGTTGGAGCATAAGAGGTTAAATAAAAGCCTTTATTTTGTCAATAGCATGTTGATATTTGTTATTTCATATTATTTTATGTTACTACTATTTTTAATGTATATCCAAATATTGGTTACACCAGTAACCACTATTGAATATATTTAATGCAATTTATTTCTTAAATAACATTGTAATTACAATTTCTTAGATTGATAAAAAATATCATATTACCTTAACAATTAACTCAAATCGGAAGTTATCTATAAGAATAATTTCTTCCAGTTAAATATTGTACATTTTTGGTAACTTTCTTCAATTACACGGAATTCGGAAAACCATTCGTAAAAACTGTATTCAAATATTAATTGCATCAATAATTGTGACAGTCTATGTTTGATATAATTTAATTCTTAATTAACATTTCAATTACATTTTCATTAGCTGGTAAACGAGTTATCGTATTTCATTATATATTACCTCATTATTTAATACACAGCTAAAATTAAGAATAAGAATCTGTCTTTTTTTTCAGCCAAATAGTATACTTGTTTTCGAATTTCTTGAATTATACGGCCATAGATCGTCGGAAAAATAATTTAAAAAAAAAAAAAAAACGTTTTAATTGAAGTAAATAAGCACATTTTCCAACACATGTTGATAGTTATTTTATATACAGGATGTTTCACAAAGAGCCCCTAACTTTAAAAATCAATAACCAGGAAACGGTGATAGATAGATGAATGAAACCAGTGGTATGTTTAATAAAAAAATCGTAAGAATCTTATACATAAATCTCAAAATTTAGTTTAAAATAGCACCGATAGATGGCGCTGAGAGCGTTAAGAATCCTTCTAAAGAGCGTTCAGAAGCATAGAAAGACCAGCCGTCGAAGATTTCAACATTGAAATCTGACCGCAATTAGCGTATAGTGAAAATTAGTATCGGCCACGTTGCCTGTCTGTTGAAATTTTTAAAAAAGCTCACGAATTTTTTTCCCATCTGGGCCTTTTGCGACTTGAAATCGTGTTTGAAAACTTCTCCTTGTGGCAGTAGGACTCTGATTTAATCGGTGATACTCCAACACAATAAACACACGCTCCTCCACGGTATACATCACTTTCGTAATTATTTTCACTATACGCTAATAGCGGTCAGATTTCAATGGCTAGTTTTTTTATGCTTCTGAACTCCCTTTAGAAGGATTCTTAACGCTCTCAGCACCCTCTATCGGTGCTAATTTTAACTAAATTTTGAGATTTATGTATAACATTCTTACGATTTTTTTAATAAACATACCACTGGTTTCATGTTTCTAGCTATCACCGTTTCCGGGTTATTGATTTTTAAAGTTAGGGGTCCTTTGTGAAACACCCTGTATATATGTATTTATATATATATGTATTTATATTTTATATATTACCTCATTATGTAATACACAGTTAAAGTTTGAAAATTATTTGTCTTTTTTTCAGCCAAATAGTAAACTTGTTATATGGCCATAGAGAATCGGGAAAAAAAACAATTGAACAAAAATTTCCGCAAGTAAATAAGCCCCTTTACAAGACATGTTGATCGTTGTTATTTGACATTAATTTACTTTTCTTGTCGTTCCTAAAGCTAAAACAATTTGCATTTTAAATATATATTTGATGCTGTAACTTTTAAAATAAATAATTTCTTAATGAACATTGTAATTGTAATTTCTTAAGCCGACAAAGAATTTTCGTATTACCTCAGTATTTAACGTAAATCCAAAGTTATCTGTAAGAATTATTATTTGTATTTTTTCAGTCAAATAGTGTAAATTTTTTGGAATTTTCTTCAATAATGTGAATTGTGTTACTTCATTTTATTTAAAATCATTGATAAAAATTGTATTCCAATATTAATTACATCAATAATTGTAACTGCTACGCTTCATATAATTTAATTCTTAATTAGCATTGTAATTACAATTTTATGACCTGATAAACGAGTTATCGTATTCATATTACCTCATTATTTAATACGCAGCTAAAGTTAGGTATAAGAATTATTTGCCTTTTTTCAGCCAAATAGTATCCTTTTTTCAATTAAACGTCATGCATTTCTTCAATGAATACGACTATGGAAAGTCGGAAAAAATAATTTAAAAATTGTTCCCGTTAAATTGAAGCAAATAAGCACGTTTGTTTCTAAAGCTAAAACAATTTACATTTTAAATATATATTTGATGCAGTAACTTTAATAAATGTATTTGAAATAAATAATTTGTTAATTAACATTGTAATTATAATTTCGTAAGCGGACAGAGAATTCTCGTATTACCTCAATATTTAATGCAAATCGAAAAATATCTGTTTGAATTATTTGTCTTCTTTCAGTCAAACAGTGTACCATCTTTTGGAACTTTCTTCAATTACGCGACCTCGGAAAATCAATCGTATATTTTCTAGCAGAGGTGATTAATGGAAGATCGCGTTAACTTTTCTTTGTATTTTCTCATCGGATCGTATGAAAGTCGGACCACGTTTGTCAGACTGTATTTTCTTCAAGTTGTGAGAGTGTTTGGTTAAAAGTCTCGTTTCGTCGTCTGTGCATAGTAAGAGTTTCTCCGAGTAAATTAAGTCATCCATGGTGACTGTCTTTTTTGTTTTCTATCTGTTGAGATTAAGGTTTCAAGGAGGTCGTTAGCAGTCGTGAGAGTTTTTGTAACTAAAGTTACTTCATTTTATGCGAAGATTGAAATCATCTGTAAATTGAACAGTGTTTGAAACAGTATTGGATGTTTAACAGTATTTTACAAATTTTGAAGTTAAGTATAAGTATAATTATTATACAAAATAAAATAGTATAGTATATATAAAATAAAATATATAAGTATATAAAATAAAAAATAAGATATTATATCTATACTAATAATAAGTATATAAAAGTAAAGTATAATAAGTAAAGAAGCTATTTGCAAAATAAACAATATTATTTTTGTGACGATGTAATTATCTACTCATCACATATCACTCATTATTCCCCAATTTAAATTAAAAATCCCTTTTTACAGATATAATTAATTAAAACTTCATTTTCCTTTTAAAAGGTATAATTTCTTTTCAGCCGTTAATAAAGAAAATCAAAATCAACTTTTCTATCCAGAAATTTTAACAGTGTAAACGCATATTTTTCTGGCCTTTAAAATGAATAACTAAAAAGAAAGTATTTTACCATATGCATTTCTCATTAATCTAAAAGCTTACACTCACAAACTGTAGCCAATACAGGCGATTATTTCTCTCATAATTCTACAAGTTGTTAAGATAAAAGACTCCTCGTATTCATAGTTGCCTCTCTTTCTGCTTCTTAATATAAATTTTCCCAAGGCTGATGTTTGGCATTCTAATATGTACGTTGTAATTTCAGTTACGCCGATTAATAAATTGGTTGGCTGGATTGGATTTCAAAATTTATATTAAATGTGTTATCGTTTAGGTTTATCATATGTAAGGATTTCCATTTTTGGCTTGATACAACACTGCAATCGAATCTCATAGGCTTTACACCACTCTTCTTATGATCGTCATGTAGATCAGACATTGATTCTCTCTGGTCTTGGGGTCATCTCCGTGGTAATACTGTTTTATGCTCTTATTTTTAATAAAAGCCACTTATACCCTATTGCTTTAATGGACCTTATTGAATCTCTTCTATGGCATGAGATATTTCGTAGCGCAATGTACTTACTAGTTTGTCCGGCTAAATTTGTATGACTGAAAAAACTAATAATTAATTTAAGGTGTGAGGTCTTATATCTCCAATTTTGAAGGACATTTTCTCTGATCACAGAAACGTTGCATTAATCACCGTCATAATGATATTTATATATTTTTAATTTATATGTAATAGTTGATTTAATATTGATCAATTTGACTAAATATCATAGGAATTTCGCTTATTTAAGTGATACTTGATATGTTTTACTTAATAAATTAAAAAGAAGAGAAAATACGATGGGCAGTGAAACAATTTCCGAAATTTCCTTATAACTTTTTATTACCACAATATAGGTACACATTCACTTAATCGCCTTCAAAGTAGGCAGAACACACACACTTTCTCTACAGCTCCTGCCATTGCTGGAAACAACGATGAAAGTCCTGTTTTGGTATCTTCCTAAGTTCAGACGTCGCATTGGTTTTGATGTCTTCTATGGTGCCAAAATGCTTACATGAGGCACATTTTGATCTTGGGGAAAAGCCAGAAATCCGATGGTGCTAAATCTGGTGAGTAGGGAGGCTGGTGGGGGAGTGGAATGTTCTTTTATGCAAGCCATGTCTGCCCAAACAATCGATGTGTGGGAGGGAGCGTGCATTGTCGTGATGCAGTGACCATTCTCCTTGCCATTTGGCGGGACGTTGTGCCTGTGTTACAAATTTAAAATTTCGTGAAATGAGAAAAAACTATTAATGTCATTGATTAGCAATGTCCTGAATACCTAGTGCAACATAGGCCCTTCTTCCAAGCTTAACACTCCCCTCTTTTGTCTTCATGCTGAGCATTGACGAGTCATAAAAAAACTAGTTAGATGGGTAAGGAAAGTAATACTATTATTTTTAGTTTATTAATATTTTTTTTATTTAAAGTAAACAAGCTTGTATATTATGAAACCGCAATTTTTAACACTGGGTGATCAATCATCAATCATTCCACATAGGCCCTTTTCCAACAAAAACACGACTTTCGAAAATTTGTAAGTTAGGCCCTTCTTCTAGACGCCCATTCAAATATGACGAACATTGATTTGCTACTAGGGCAGGATGAACAATATTATTATTATTATTATTATTATTTATTATTATTTTTTTAAATCTCGGAATGACTTTCCCCTATTAACCCCTTGAAGGGCGGTGGGACATATATATCCTTCTTAATTTTAATCCCCTAATGCCAGTATGACACCGGAATTTTAGTATCAAATTTTGCTTTTATATTGTACGCGAAAAAAAGCTTTTAATTACTTTCAAATAAATTTATTTTTAAATTCTGGTGTTATTGAATTACCTCAACATTTTAGAAACAGAAATACTTTGCCTCTGAAAGGGTTAAGTCATAGACAAAATGATTTTTAATAAGCGGATTAAAATAAAGAAAATGTGATGCAGTACTAGGCTTGATTAAGAACTTACTAAGTTTTATCTATACGTTTACCCTTCAATACTTTTAGTTTATTTAAGTTTCTATAGTTTTAGTATTTCTGTCTTTGTTGCATTGTTTCTCTTAACTATCTAACATAGAAATAAAAATCCTGTAAGCTGAAAGCAAAATAGCACTTGAAATATTACATTTCCCGTATGTTAAATGTTTCACGCTTCACTTATTTATGCATTACCATACTCCTGCCTCTTACATTGCATTAGACTCTTGAAAAATTGCTTCACACCCATATGTGCATTGGTTATAAATATGTATGGTTTAGGCCAGAGCTGTGAGTGAGTAATATTGATAGCACTTGTTGAATCATTCTCCCCCAGAAAGGAATTATAGCTGCGCTGTTTTCGGCAGAGTTTATGATTTCCAAAAGCAATTCTCACTTAGTTGAATGATAGGAAATTTCGTTAGTTGAAGCTAATTTACACTCTGCCAAAAATTTATTCCCGTGATATTTTCTGAGCAATGGAATATTTTCGGAGAGAGGGTTTCAGTAAAGTAATGGCTACCTTACAGTGGAGTAGAAATTAAAATAAAAGTAAAAATAGTTCAAAACAGAGAGAAAAAAAGGACACTTTTATAAGCATTCAATGTTTATCTTAAAAATTAATGCCAAATTTCATCACTGCAGTTGATGTAGTTCCAAAAAATTTCCACTACAATACGTTAATTACGTAAATTTGTGTATTTCCTGAGCTATCACTCGGCTTGGAATATTTTCGGAGAGAGAATTCCAGTTAAGTAATGGCTACCTTAACAGTGAAGTAGCAATTAAAATAAAAGTAAAAATAGTTAAAAAGAAAAAAAAATCACTCTTTTATAAGCATTCAATTTTTATCTTAAAAATTAATGCCTAATTTCATGATTGCAGTTGATATAGTTCCAAAAAATTACCGTGACAATACGTTAATTTGGCGTGGGCCCTGATTGTTGAAAATTGAACGCTTTGAATTAAGCTTGTTAGAAAGTGCGAATTAGTAAATTTATTAACAAATATATAATTTATAATATAAAATGGGTCCATGACATTTAACCGAAAACCAAATAGCCGACAAGACATTTAGCAGACAGCAAGTAGCCGACAGGACGTTTAGCCGACAAGTACATTTAGCCGACACGTACATTTAGCCGACAGGACAATTAG
The DNA here is from genome assembly GCA_963931845.1 of Maratus michaelseni. Lineage (NCBI taxonomy): Eukaryota > Metazoa > Arthropoda > Arachnida > Araneae > Salticidae > Maratus > Maratus michaelseni. Next base: position 82,302,876 of record OZ007591.1, on the reverse strand, counting down.
CCGACAGCGACAGTTAGACGACAGGACAGCTAGCCGACAGAGACAATTAGCCGACAGAACAATTAGCTGAACGGACAATTAGTCGACTGGGACAATTAGCCGACAGGACATTTAGCCGACAGGACATTTAGCCGACAGACAATTAGACGACAGTCAATTAGCCGACAGGGACTATCAGCCGACAGTACATTTAGCAGACAGACAATTAGACGACAGACAATTAGCAGACAGGACATTTAGCCGACAGTACAATTAGCCGACAGGACATTTAGCAGACAGGACAATTAGCCGACAGGACATTTAGCCGGAAGACAATTAGACGACAGTCAATTAGCCGACAGGTACTATTAGCCGACAGGACAATTAGCCGACAAAACATATTAGCTGACCGGACAATTAGCCGATAGGACAATTAGCTGACAGTACATTTAGCAGACAGACAATTAGACGACAGACAATTAGCCGACAGGGACATTTAGCCGACAGGACAATTAGCCGACAGGACATTTAGCAGACAGGACATTTAGCAGACAGGACATTTAGCAGACAGGACAATTAGCCGACGGGACATTTAGCCGACAGGACCAAAACACCCGACATGACATAAGCTTACGGGACATTTAGTCGACATTAAGCATATGTCACGTGACTTTTTATACTCGCATTTTTAAAAGGGCCACCCCCATCTCAGAATCTAAGGGGAGTAATTATTCGACACTTGCACAGGGCGACGCAAAAAAAAAAAAAAAAAAAGAAAAAGAAAAGAAATCAGCTTTCAGAAATTCTAAAAATAAATAAACACATAACATAAATTTTAAAAATGAGGCCGCATGAAATATTATAGGGCTGGGGGGGGGGAGCGCGTTTTACCCACATGGGGGGTACTTTACTAAATTTTAACGATACCCGTCATGTCACATATCATTACAAAGGGCTGTGACCACTTATTCATGTTATGCACCACAGGTGTCACCCCCACCATTTTGGCTCCCAGGGGGGGAATTTTCTAAATTTTGCCGACACTACTCATGTGATATATCGTTCGAAAGGCCTGTGACCGCTTAATCATTTTATGCATCTTCGGGTTCCATTCCCCCACTTCCCTCTCAAGGGGGGGCGCTTTTCTAATTTTTGCCGGCACCTGTCATGTGATATATCGTTGGAAAGGTCTGTGACCGCTTAATCATATTATGCATCTGAGGTGTCTATCCCCCATTTACCCCTCCCAAGAGGGGTACTTTTCTAAATTTTGCCGACACTACTCATGTGATATATCGTTGGAAAGGTCTGTGACCGCTTAATCATATTATGCATCTGAGGTGTCTATCCCCCATTTACCCCTCCCAAGAGGGGTACTTTTCTAAATTTTGCCGACACTACTCATGTGATATATCGTTGGAAAGGCCTATGACCGCTTAATCATATTATGTATCTGAGGTGTCTATCCCCCACTTTGCCCCCCAAGGGAGGCACTTTTCTAAATTTTGCCGATACCCCTCATGTGATATATCATTGGAAAGGCCTGTGACCGCTTAATCATATTATGCATCTCCGGTGTCCATATCCCACTTTGCCCTCTCAAGGGGGTTACTTTTCTAAATTTTGCACACACCCCTCATGTGATATATCTGTTCTCTTGTTTATCCTAAAAATGCCACATTTCCAAGAAAATAAGCAGCCAATTGGGACAGAAATGCATATATCTTAGAAGTTTAATGGTCTTTGATCATGCAGTAAATTGAATATACCCATTCATTGAAGAATTATTTTTTTAAGAATTAAAATTCTTTGTTTACACTCATTTGGAAACCAAAAATTCAAATGCGGTTTCTTTTCTTTTCTTTTTAATTTTTGTATTTCATTTCTTTTCTTTTCTTTTCTTTTCCAGAACTTAAAATAGCGTTAAATGCTTCATTTAACCGATGAGTAAAATTTCAAAACAGAGCGTAAGAGACAATACAAAATGAAAGATGTTGTCTTAATTCAAAATAAATTTTTCAGATAAAGTAAGGAATATGTTTCAATGTTAACTGTTTTTTCAGTTAATTAAAAATATTTTACGTACAAATTAAATATATATTTAGAATTTTCATTAATATGAATGTAATATATTTACATTTTAAAAAGCAACAAGTCTATACAATAACTTGATATCAATTTTAAATATGATTGGTTATTCTTCAAAGACATTAAAAAGATCAAACAAATTTGAAGGAATGTAAACAGTTGAGTTTCGAATAGTCACTACCATGTTTAAGTCATTGTTCCATCAAAATATTGAATTACTTGCAATGATTCTCAATTTTCATGCAATTAAATATATATTGTATGCCACATCTATGCAATATATATTTTTTTTTCTAACGTGAAAATAAACTTCTAATTGGTAACCGGAAAAAAACGTAATCAGAAAAAAAGTAACCGGAAAAAAGTAACTGAGTAAACAAAAGCGGAAAAAAATAACCGGAATGATATGCAACATAATGGGTATTATATTAACAATGTTTTCTTAAATTTCAAATTAAAATTTAAAAATAATTTTTAAATAGTTTTTTCAAAATAAAAAGCTGTTTTGATACATATAATTAAAAATGAAAACACATGTGAAAAATAAAGGGTGAGATGTTATAAAAACCAACGGAAAAGATACAGCAGGAATTAAACTTAATAAAAGGAAAAATCAAAAATGGAAAACTATGAATATCTTAAGGAATCTTCAGAGGAACTTCATAAGAATATTCATAGTAAATATATGTTATTTCATCAAATATTGTGAGCGTTATGCCTAAAATCGACAATATGTTCCTAATAACATATTAGAAACAAAATAAAAATAAAAGCGACTGGAGTTCAAATAACAAAATAAATAAGTAAATAAATTATTATTCAACATAAATAGAAATTAGATCATAAAGCAATGTACAAAACTCACCAATATATATTAAGATCTGCCTCATAATTTGTAATTATCAATAATTAAATGTTCATTTTATAATATTACAGTATAAAGAGACTTTATTTATTTTTTTAAAAAATCTTAAATAAAATCCTTTTTTATAAATTTTACGGCAAATTTCCTTCTAGAAGCAGTAAAAGGTTCAGCCGAATTTCATTTAACAGGATTTATATATTACTACATAAACTATAAAATAAATAGCTTCTTTTAACATACAAGATTCTTGAGTCAAAATATGGTTGTGTCATGTATACTCTAGTGAGTGCAAGCTGGACCTAGAATAAAACAGAACTCTCTTTCCGCTGATATTTGTGACTTAGTCTGTAACAGGAGTTTCTGATGACAACTTACTCAGTTGCTTTACAATGATAAATAATGAAATTTGATTTTTGTATATAAAACTATAAGAATATATGGTCGGAAACCGTAATGAAAATGTTAAAAAGAAACTGTTTATTTTTGTAATTATTTTAGAAATTCAATCTATAACAGTGGCTGGCCTAACTAAAGAAACAAATATTATTTTAAACTAAAGCTACCAAACTGCTGTATTGAAAAATAAAAATTTATTCCTATAAGTAATCAGTAACATGTAATTAAGATAAATAATTAACAATTGGGGCTTTGATCTTTGATGTTACGGAATGAAAAAGCAGCAAAAACTGCACCACTTTGACACAAGCAATTTTTTTTTACTGAAATCTAAACATAACATTCTTTTCACCGTCACAAAATTTATATGTGTACTTTTCATACTATTTTAAAAATATTTTAACGTACAATAGATCCTTAAAAAAAATATATCCAAACTTGATGTCACATTTTCCAGCTACAACTTTGCATGTGAACATTCGCATTCTATATTTGAAGTTCTAATCTCTGTACTAATGAGATTTATTTTTTTTTAGAAGCATTTGTACTAATTATCAAAGGAAATATTACTTTCATTTTTATCATGAAGTCAATTTAACTCAATATCAGTGGAATGAAAAATTATTGAAATGTAACAGCTTTATGAGGGAAAATGTATTTTCTTTTTCTTAAATGTAACATCTTTTTCTGTTCACATTAAAACAAATTTATATAGTTTTAATTGTAGTCAGGAAATGTATCAGCAAAGATAATAGTAATTCATATTACTTCCTTTCTCCCTGTAACTATGAAAGTAGCCCAATTGGCACCAATGTAAAGAAATTTCATAAAATCTTTTAAAATAAAAATATAAATATGGGAATATTTTTAAAGATAGCTATTGCAGACAGAGCTACTTCAATGTTACAATATATTTTTTAATTGTAGCATTAAAGCTACAAATGAATAGCTTTCATTTAAAAAGATAAGTATTAAAACTGGTTCACAAGGCAGATGAATAAAAAAGCAGCTTTATGTTTTAAGTATGATCATATAGAATAGTTACACAAAATCATAGAAATGTTTTGACACATTGTGGAACTCCACAGCCTTTCTTCTTTAGGGGATTTTGTTGGAGCGAGCGAGCGAAACATTTTTATGTGCGCAATCATACCTGCGCACTGCCTGCTTTCCCCTTCCACCCACACACACTCAGTCTTCGAGCGACTGTTAGATTGGAGAGATGTACGGAGAAGTATAAAAAGTTATTTCTGTGTGATTCGATAAGCAAAGATATCGCTGTGTGATTAAGAAGAATTATATGTTTAAACTAATTGTTTTGTGTTGCAGTGTGTCGTCCAATAAATTGTTTTGTTCTGTAGAGATCCATGGTTTACTTCGTGAGTTATATTAATAACAGAACAACAGATTTAAAAACTTCATTGCCTTAGGAGGAGGTGGGGATATCTGAACTCAACAATGGGTACTAACATAAGAAGAAAATTGCATTAAGAAATAGTTAATACTGTCAGTACTGCGTTTTGCTTTGATTATGCATGAAATTATTTTTTCTACTTAAAATACAGCAAACATGACACCCCTAAGCCTCATCTCAATCCTCCCCCCTTCCCCAAGAAAAAAAAAAAAAAAAAAATATGTTTGTGAACTTTACAATAAAAGAGATTGTCAGTAAAAAATATATAGAGAGAGAGAGAAAGAGGGGGGGGGGGGTAAAGATGTGGTACATAGATAAGTCACCTAAATAAGCGATTTTGGTGTTGAAATTTGGAAAAGAAGTTTGCATTTTAATTTATAACTCAGCATCCCATGATTGTCCCAAAATGATACTTTCAGATATTATATAAAATAAATATAATAGTAATATATATTTTTTTGAAAAAAAAATAAAATACCATTTTTTAAGATATGGAAGGTCAAAGGTAAAAATGTTTCACCTTGAATTTAAAAAAGTTTGAAATATGTGCATGTGATATATCCAAAATTTTGCAATTCTGTGTCCCGCAAGGCCCGAAAAACCCGTGGAAAAGAAAGAAAAGAAAACGAAAATTTTACGATTTTGGCGGTATTTCAGATACTTCAGTATCAGGGAAAAAAAGAGCAACAATTTTACTGTTGTTACGACATTACTTTAGGTCCCGCAAACCAGAAAATATCCCAAGGAAAGGAAGAAAGAACGCCTAAATTTTACTTTTTCACGTTATTTCGCATCCAGTGCACAATACACGAGAAAAAGAAAAAAATGGATACTTGAAAGATAACCCCAAAATTTTACAATTTCTGCGTTATTTAGTGTTAAACAGGCTAAAATATTTGAATAAAAAAAAAGGGTAAAATTTGAAAATTTTACTATTTCGACGCTATTTCAAGCCCCGTTGCCACGCGCACACACAAAGCAGAATTTTACCACCTTTGGCCTTTCTTTGGGTCCTGCTGATCCAAAATTATCCGGGAGGGCATAAAAAAACGACAATTATTGGGACTTAAAACGGCCTATAGAGGCGCTGATCGCTGCCGTCGGTACAGGAAAATTGTCCCTTTAACTAATGCTAAACTGCCATTGAAACCATTATTTATTGTAAACGCGTTTGAAGGTGTTTGTTTTCAAATTTGGATAATTTTTACTTTGCCATATAAACACGGAACACAAATATCATATGAAATCTGAAATTGTGCAAAAATATAATCATTATGAACAAAATAAAAATGCATGCAATGCACTTGGCTTGGAATGGATTTTCCTGAAGAGAGAATTTATATCTTTTTTCCACCAGATGGCGTATTCGAGCGCTTCAATTCCCAATGTAATTTCTGCGTTATTTTGAATTCTATGAACTTGAAAAAAAAGGCAAAATGTCTCCAGACATCTGTTTTCCAACATTCTGTAAAAGTTAATGATGAAAATGGTCGTTTTACAAAATGCTGTAAAAGTCAATGATGAAATTCAATGATCAAAATTGCATTTTGTCATTGTATGAAATTTCCGAGACCCGGATGCGAAACACGAGTATTATCTATGTGCAAGTTGAAAAATAGGCTGCGCGTACAAACAAGCGACAGGTGAAAAAATTTACGTGTTTCGTTAAAATCATAAATTAGGTTAGATTTCCGTAACACCATAGAAACTACGATTTTTTTCTTTTTTTTTTTGTGGAGGTTTTCAGTTTTGATTTACACATCAAGGAAGAACGTACAGTTTGCATGCATCAAAATTTTGTCGTTTAAAAAAAAAAAAAAAAAAATTAGCCATTCAAATAAACCATATTTTTTACCTTTATGTTAATTCTTTTAACAGTGGGGATCGAAAAACTGGTTGTACCTGCATAATATGATTAAGCGGTCTCAGACCTTTCGAATGATATATCACATGTTGGGTATCGGTAAAATTTAGAAAAGTGCCCCCTTGGGGAGGGGAAGAGGGGGATAGACACCTCAGAGACATAATATGATTAAGTGGTCACAGACCTTTCCAACGATATATCACATGAGGGGTGTCAACAAAATTTGAAAAAAAATGGCCTCTTGAGGGGGGAAGTGGGGGGATGGACCCAGAAGATGCATAATATGATTAAGCGGTCACAGACCTTTCGAACGATATATCACACGAGGGGTACCGGCAAAATTTAGAAAAGTGCCCCCTTGGGGGGCAAAGTGGGGGGAATGGACACCGGAGATGCATAATATGATTAAGCGGTCACAGACCTTTCGAACAATATACCACACGAGGGGTACCGGTAAAATTTAGAAAAGTGCCGCCTTGGGGGGCAAAGTGGGGGGATGGACACCGGAGATGCATAATATGATTAAGCGGTCAGAAACCTTTCCTACGATATATCACATGAGGAGTATAGACAAAATTTAGAAAAGTGCCCTCTTTAGAGGGCAAAGAGCGGGATAGACACCTCAGATATATAATATGATTAAGCGGTCACAGACCTTTCCAACGATATATCACATGAGGGGTGTCGACAAAATTTAGAAAAGTGGTCCTTTGGGGGGGAGTGGGGGGATGGTCCCCGGAGATGCATAACGTGATTAAGTGGTCACAGTCCTTTCGATCGATATATCACATGAGGGGAATCGGCAAAATTTAGAAAAGTGCCCCATTGGGGGCAAAGTGGGGGGGGATTGACACCTCAGATGCATAATATGATTAAGCAGTCACAGACCTTTCCAACGATATATCACATGATGGGTGTCGGCAAAAAATAGAAAAGTGCCCCCTTTGAGGGGGGGGAGTGGGGGAATGGAACCCGGAGATGCATAAAATGATTAAGCGGTCCCAGACCTTTCGAACGATGTATCACATGAGTGGTATCGGCAAAATTTTGAAAATCCCCCTGGGGGGCAAAATGGGGGAGAGTGGCACCTGTGGTGCATTACATGAATAAGTGGTCACAGCCCTTTGTAACGATATGTGACATGACGGGTATGGTGAAAATTTAAGAAAGTCCCCCCCCCCCCCTCCGTGTGGGAAAAACGTGCTCCCCCCTTCCCCATAATTTTTGACGCGGCATCATTTTTAAAATTTATGTGATGTGTTATAACATACCGTAATGTTTCAAACAGATCTCCTTATTATATATCCTAATTTTGTTCGCGCCCCTTCCCCTCCCCCTCCCCGAAATGTGACGCGCCATTCTGTTTTATAATTCTTTATCATGTGTTATAAACTATCTTAAAGTTTTAAATAGATCTCATTGTTAGATTTCCCACTTTAAATGAAATCGCGATCGGTTAGTTCCACATTCCACAACAGCACATGACTGCCTTTTAAAATTAGCATATAATAGAAATAAACCATTTAGTGAAATAATAATTAATAATATCTGAGCTTGTAATTAAGATATACAAATATTTTTTAGAATTTCTCAAAGCTGATTTCTTTTCTTTTTCTTTTTTTTTTTTCTTTTTTTTTTTTTTTTTTTTTTTTTTTTTTTTTTGCGACGCCCTGTGCATGTTTGGAATGTTTACGCCCCTTAGATTCTCAGATTCGCCCCTTTTAAAAATGCGAGTATAAAAAGTCACGTGACACATGCTTAATGTCGACTAAATGTCCCTTAAGCTTATGTCATGTCGGGTATATTGGTCCTGTAGTCTAAATGTCCTGTCGGCTAATTGTCCGGTCAGCTAAATGTCTTGTCGGTTAATTGTCCTGTAGTCTAAATGTCCTGTCGGCTAATTGTCCGGTCAGCTAAATGTCTTGTCGGTTAATTGTCCTGTCGGCTAATTGTCTGGTCAGCTAATTGTCTTGTCGGCTAATTGTCTTGTCGGCTAATTGTCCCTGTCGGCTAATTGTCCCTGTCGGCTAATTGTCTGTCGTCTAATTGTCTGTCTGCTAAATGTACTGTCGGCTGATAGTCCCTGTCGGCTAATTGACTGTCGTCTAATTGTCTGTCGGCTAATTGTCCTGTCGGCTAATTATCCGGTCAGCTAAATGTCTTGTCGGCTAATTGTCCTGTCGGCTAATTGTCCCTGTCGGCTAATTGACTGTCGTCTAATTGTCTGTCGGCTAAATGTCCGTTTCGGCTAATTGTCCTGTCGGCTAATTGTCTCTGTCCGCTAACTGTCCTGTCGTCTAAATGTCGCTGTCGGTTAATTGTCTTGTCGGCTAAATGTACGTGTCTGCCAAATGTACTTGTCGGCTAAATGTCCTGTCGGCTAATTTCTGTCTGCTAAATGTCTTGTCGGCTATTTGGTTTTCGGCTAAATGTCTGCGACCGATATAAAATAGATACATTAGACCTACCTTTTATAACAGAAGACACGAGACACCTTTCTAGGTGGCCGACTCATTGGGTTTAAAGCCGAGAATATCCCTAAAGCCCAAGAGAAGACTAAATCATGCATACTCTTCTTTATTGAAGCTTTTCAGAAAATATTTACACTGTTTTACAGTTACATTACAATTTAGAAGTTTACGCATAAGCTTTTGAATGTCATGATTAAAAAAATATTAATTTTTAAATTATTTATATTAACATTTTTATTTCTTTTAAATATACATGAAATCATAATATCAGTTCATTAAATTCATAAAGTTCATTTAGCTCGTAAATTTCAGTTTAAATTTTTATGTAAACAACAAAATCTGATTGTATTATTGCATAGATGAGAAATTATTCTTGAGGTTGTTAAAGATATCTTCTTTTAAGGAAAAAAAAGGAGTAGTAGGCTCTTTACAAGAACTTTGGCTTTAAATCCAAAAAGAGAATTTTTAAGCTTTTTTTTTTTTTTTTTGTAATAACTGAAAAATTTTTGTATCATCAGAATTATTTTCATTGTATATTGTATTCCTAATATTGTATTTTCTTTACAGATACGTGTAGTTTTCCGAGCCGCTGGTTCGGCAGTTGGTTCCAAAAGGGGAGTCCGGACCCTATCCGGATTTACAACGGGACACTTTCCTCTAAAGGAACCTGCAGGGACAACGATGGGGACAAATTCCTGATAGAAAACACGTAAGTGATATCTTCTTTTACTGTATTTTGGCACTCAAAATACTTTAGTTTTACGCAATAACTATGCGAAGACAAAAAAAATATTTACATTCGCGTGAGGGGGGAAAAAGGCCTTAAGATTATTAATTTTTATTTATTTACTAGCTCACCCGCCCGTCGTTGCCCGGGCCCGTGATAATAAATTAAAACAAACCCCAAGTTTGTATGATTTTATATCTTTAACCCGATTTTTTTATAAAATTATTTTTTAAAATGACGATGCTTAAAATGCATTTAAAACGATAATGCTTGTTTATTCATCAACAAAATAGTGTAATTACGATCCATATTCTTACTCATTGATAAAATTTAAAAATTCATGTATTTATTTTTTAATAATTTATATTCCATTGAAATATTACTTAAAATTTATTGACATTTTGCATGCGCCCCCTAGCGGTGAAAAGTGAAACTAAAATCTCTTAGGCGAAGAAATCTTCTCTAATGAGCCAAAACCCGTCGTAATCAGACCCACAGAACGCTAGTTAAGAATGCGCCCCGGGTAGGTGAAAGGTGGAACTCAAATATGTAAGGCTATCGATATCAAGTAGAATGAGTGAAACCTAGTCATAATCGGGCCCATAGTACCCGAGATACTTTAAAATGAAAAAAATATATATCTGAGGTTATTATTCGAAAAGAGTGGTATATACAGCTCATACATTTACTTTAATGTTACAGAGGAGGATTATTAAGTTAATTATAATGTTTGGAATCAGTTTCGTTGAAATCCGAAAGATAGTTGCTGAGTTATGGAAACAGGCCGTTGTTAGACAAAAAAAACTTTGAAGGGGAGAGGGGGAGGAGGAGAGATGAAACAGTTTTTGTCAAATAACTAATTAAGGCTAAATGAGTACTTGCTCAAAGAATGGAACTCGTAGAAAAGTTTGGAACTGGAAAGAAAAATTTGCTGAAGTTACTATTCGAAAATAGTGGTAATTATCTTTACATAACAGCAATTAAACGCTACGGATGTAGCAAAAAATATTAAATTTGTTAAATGGAATTAGTTCTATTGAAATCAGGGTAGTAGATATGTATATATTAAAAAGGTCGTCAAATAACGAAAAAACTGCTGTCAGGGGGCACGCGGGGAAGTACAATAAATGCGATATTTAATTAAACACACACACACACACACACACACACACACACACACACACACACACACGCACACACATATATATATATCAATAAATAATATATCTCAATTGCATGTTCAATGGGGTAATGTATTACCTTTATTTTTGCTGTTGACCTTTTTGCCTGTTGACGTTTTTATCGTTAACTTTTTTGCCTAAATTCTCGAACGTGTTCAGGAGTTTTAACCTATAGAAACCGAAGGGATCGCGGCGGATATGATTATTATGGGACAATTTCTCTCACCCAATATCTAAGGAAAAAGGGAGCAATGTCAGTTTTCCTGAACAATTCGGAACTTTTTTTTTTTTTTTAAATAGCTGTCTTTGAAAAATTACATTTACAAACACCTATTTTTATTTAAAAAAAATATAGAACGATAGAAAATAACGTAGAACGAATATATATATATATATATTTTAATCAACTGCCAGCTTTAACTAAACAATTTGGCAAAACCTCAAAATTATGCAAAATTCCATAAAATGGATAGGATTTATTAAAGGTAAATGTTGTATTTTTGTCCCGTTCTCTGGTTTCTCGTAAACTCAGGAATGTATAGTATACGTTCATCTAGATTTTTGAGTAAATTTTGGCCAATGGCGCAGATATTGGCCATTTCGTCCCACTGTGCATCGGAGGCAGTTCTACAATCTATAGAGACAAAGACATTATTATTATTATTATTATTATTATTATCATTATTATTATTATTATTATTATTATTATAAATTTTATCCAGAAAATTTCTTTTTCTAAATTTCTAGAGAAAATGTTTGAAGTACAAGTAGAAATAAAGAAATCTAGTAACATTTATGTGGCATCTTAGTGGATCTGTTGCCATTGGGATTAAAATAAATGTTGGCTATTTGGAGATAATTATAGTAACCTGTAAATCCACCCTTACTTCCTTCTCCACCTGCGATGTTTTCTGCTAGAAAGAGCAGGGGAGATATAAAAGGACTTATCCCAGAATGTTTCCACTTAGCTTGTTTCTGTTAGCAAAAGCTTTTCCAAGGGTCATTCTGTCCACTCGTCTCTTTGTCACTATATGTCTTTTGTGTGATGCTTAGGATATTTTTTCTTGTATTTCTTTTGTATTATTATAAGCTTAGCAGACAATGCTAAAGTCTGGAAGAATTTAGTATCTCCATGAAGGTTTTTCCCGAACTTTCTTTTATATTAGTACAAGAAAGTGATATAAACTATAAAAGGAAAATGAACCGCATATTCCAATTCCGATTATGACAGGCTTCCAAAGTTATTTTAATATTCTAGTGTGTATACAGGAATAATTAATTTTTCATTTATCAGATTATCAGAAAAAAATCCAAAAATATCATGAATCAGTAAGTTTAAATATATTTTATTTTGTTAAAATAACATGTAAGTAAAGAAAAAAAATTATTATAAGCTAGCAGACAATGCTAAAGTCTGGAAGAATTTAGTATCTCCATGAAGGTTTTTCCCGAACTGTCTTCTATATTAGTACAAGAAAGTGATATAAACTATAAAAGGAAAATGAACCGCATATTCCAATTTGATTATGACAGGCTTTCAAAGTTATTTTAATATTCCAGTGTGTTTACAGGAATAATTAATTTTTCATTTATCAGACTATAAGAAAAAAAATAGAAAATATCATAAATTAGTACGTTCAAATATATTTTATTTTGTTAAAATAACATGTAAGTAAAGAAAAAAAAAATATTTGCCAGCTTTATAACTTAAAAAGTAAATTTATAATATTATTTGGTTAAAAGAAATATATCCACTTAAAAATCATTTCAAAATATAAAATTTTATTTTATTGTTATTCATTAATTTTATTGATTTGTTATAAATTATTTTTATGCGCCAGTATGCCTCCATAGAATAATTCATCTGCCTTTAATCGGACTAAAATAAAAATTTAAAAAATGAGAAATCAGTATATGTAAATATAATTTTTTCTATAAAAATAAATGTGTGCAAGAAATATGTTTAACATTTATTATATTAAAAATTTCATTTCTATTAAAAAATAGTTAAAGATACAAAAAAATGTTTTATCATCATTAATTTAGTACATTTTATATTCTTTTAAATACTGCTTTGGTAAAATAATAGTAATAATAATAATGATAATAATAATAATTTTCAAAGTACATTTTTCGATAAAATTAATTGTTATTTTTATTATTATTTAATGCGTTTAAAATCCTTTAAAACCAGGAGGGAAGAAAAAAAAAAAAAACATTGTAAATCGAAAATTTTTTGAATTGCAAAATGTTTCATCTTTTCAATTTTCCTTTATATTTTCCTTTTCTGAAATTTTACATTGAAAATTAAATAATTAATTTTTTTTCTTATTCTGCATCTGTTTTATTTATTTTTAATTTTCTTAATAAAACATGATTAAATAATATGTATAATAATTACATATATAAAAATTCGAATTTATTCGAAAGTTTCTTAAAAATATAAACTATGCTATCATTTCAAAATTTACTTTTACATGAATTTTACACTTTTATGAGTATGTTTATTTGTTTGTAAGTTTGTATGTTTCTTTTTAATGTTGCCATTTGATGTATTTAGAATTGCATTTTTTTTTTTAAAGCAAATATTTTAAGAAGTAACATTGTAATTCGAAAATTTCTTCAATTTCAAAATGTTTCATCATTCCATCCATCAAAACAAACAAACGTTATTTGCTTAAAGGAGTAAAAATTTAAAAGTAACATTTATTTGAAAACTGCATTATAAAGCAAAAACATGCCTCTAAGTAACGCTGTCGTGAAATTGACAACGACCTGGTCAATAAATTTCGCTTTTACTGGATTTTTTTTTTTTTTTTTTTTTTTTTAACTTCCAAACATTGCTCTATTTCTATTTTTACACCGTCGAATAGAAAAAAATATATAATTTGAAATGCAATTTGTTTGAAAACTGTATTTTTATGGTATGTAAAATAATTTTCCAAGCATGAGTATTTTTTAAATCTGTGTGCAACCCAATTGCGGAAGATTAACCCGTTTGCATTTAAAATAATATAAATATTTCAGAATTTGTTTCCGTGTAATGTTCCATAACTAAATTACCAAACAAAATTAAAACTCACAATATTACAAAACTTACAATTTTTCAAAAGTAAGTAATAAGTAAATAAAACTTATAATAAATTAATAAATAAAACACGAAGTTAAGAAATATGCAATCAAACTACACGATTAAACACTAAAATAATCAGTAATCCTAAAAGTTGTTAGAACTAATTTTCTTAAAAATACGAAATGTTTAATCATTTCAAAATTCTTTTTTATAAATATGTTTTTATGTTTAAAATAACATAAATGTCAAACATAGTATAGTTATTGATAACTTTTCTGAAATTTTAAAAGTTTAATATTTTTACTTTCATTTCTTACATATGATTTTTCATGTACAAAAATATATTTCACTATTTAAAAGGACCTAAATTTGAATAATAATATTTTAATTAAAAATATCTCAAAATGTAAAATGTTTAATCCCTTCTGCTTTCACTTTTGCATGAAATTCTACATTTTAAAAACCGTACTTCTGTTTTGGTTGTCACATTTTTCGGTTACACATTTTTTTTATGATACATTCTTACAGAATTTACCTGGCGAAAAATATTTGATATTATTACAAGTTATTCAAAACAATTTTTGGAAAATTTTTAACTGTCGATATCATAAAAATAATTTGTCAAGTTATTTAGTGTGACAAAAGTGATTTTAAACTTGATTGTTGGAAATAGTTATTTTAAATTTTAAAATATTAATGTTTCATTCTTTCTAAGTTCGTGTTTAATTTATAAAATAAATTTCATTGCTATATTTTTTCATAAGTCAGTTCTATATATGTTTGAAAATATAATTAATATTTTCACGACATTTTTCTTATGAAAATTTTTCGAATCATTCCAAATATTTGGATTGAAAAGAAATGTGGTGAATGTTTTTTCAACAGCTGATACCTTAAAATTAAATTTTCATGCAATTTAGTGTCGAAGACTCATTTATTTTTTTAAATTCCAGTTAGTTTTTTACTTAGTTTTAAATCTTTAATCAGTACACTTTTTCGTACTTAACGAAATTAAATTTTAAAGGGATATTTTTTTCTTTCTTTTTTTTTCTTTTTATGTCATTTACTTTTACATGTTTCATAATGATTTTTAAAGAATGGTTGAGGAATTAGAAACCCTTTAGAATTTTTCATAAACAAATCAGCCGACAGAATTTAATGTCTAATATCTTAAAATGATTTTTTATAAACACTAGTTTGACAAATTATTATTCATTTCCCAGTATTTCTCAGACGGAAAGAAAAGAAAAGAAAATTGGAATTATTACAAATTGTAACAAAAAAATTGATTGGTAGTTTTTAACACATGATATTTTACAAATATTTTTTCATGCAAGTTTTAGGAAACGCATTAATCTTTTATAGATGACGTTTCTAATTTTTTTTTTTTTTAAATTGCATTTTTTTTGTATGCTTTTTATTCAGTTACCTTTTTGTGTGTGTGTTTTTTTTTTACTATCCAATGCTATATATATGCATTGGAGAAATATGCATTACTTGAGAAATTTTTCTAATGGATTATTTTTGAATGTATTACAAATATTTCGTTTGAAAACAATTGTATTTAAAGTTTTTAACAGCTGATACCTCATTATTATTATTATTTTTTAATGTAATTTAGTGGAAAAGCAACGCTTATTCCTTTAAATACTACCTAAATATATTTGGTCATAAAACAAATGTATTGAACGTTTTCAACAGCTAATACCTTAATTTTTTTCTATGTAATTTTGTCGCGAAAGACGCTTATACTTTTAAATACAACTAGATACATTTGGTCAGAAAACAAATGTATTGAAAGTTTTCAAAAGGTGATACTTTAAATTTATTATTATTATTATTATTATTATTATTATTATTATTATTATGTAATTTACTGACAAAAAACCGCTTATTCTTTTAAATAACACCTAGATATATTGGGTCAGAAAACAAATGTATTGTAAGTTTTCAACAGCTGATACCTTAAAAATTATTTTTTTAATGCAATTTAGTAGCAAAAGCACTCTTATTCTTAAATACCAGCTAGCTTGTATGCTTTTGTTGTCTTGAAACTAGCAAAGGATCAGGGTCCATAAGCCGTGTTTTTGGCCCTTGAAATAGACTAAAACTCAACTTTTTTATACTGACTTAATTATTTCACTTTTTAATATTAGAAGGTTTATCCTGTACGATTTCAACAACAGTTTTTGCATTTTGTTCCGATTTATGGGATTTACACAAGCTCAAAGTTCGTATTATTCGTAGTTTTTGATGAAAAATACGAAATTTCTCCTAATTTTAACTCAATTAGTTATATGAGCGCAATCGTGCAACACTTTCTTCTTTACATAAGGTAAAGCTAGGATAGTCTGCGCTTAATTCAAAAGAATAGCAATAAAAAAATCTAAATTTTAATTTTTTGCTAAACTATTCATGAATAACTTTTACTTCATTTGTTTTTTATGCATTTCCATTGCTATTTTGTTGTTATGTTGCAATCTAATAGAACAATTGTAATAAAACCAAGAAAGTTATTTTGCGCAATCTCTCCTTATAGGGTTGGTGTGATTGCGCAGATGGGTAGGAGAGATTGTTACTTGTAATAACTACAATTAAATTGTTAACAGTAATAATTACACTTAAATGATATTGCTGTAAGGTTTTTGTGAACAAATATTATTGTATTAGGAGTGAATATTTCAACCTAATGATAAAAGAATCAGAAAAAGGAAATAATTTTAAAAACGATTAAAAAATTTTAATTAAAGGGAAAAAATTAAAGAATCAGCAAAAGCAAGTCCAGATAAGATTAAAAAATAAAATAATGCAACTTAATAACACGTTTAACTTAAAATTAGTCCATTTTCATTTTTCATTTTTTATGGAAATTTACCAATAAGCTGCGTAATCTCTCCTACCATGGAAACGAATGGGAACACTGCGCCATCTCTCCTAAGTAGCAAATGCGCAAACTCTCCAATTTCGGTAGGAGAGATTGCGCGGCCTTTTATTTAAACATGACCTCTTCTAAAACGAACCATTGATGTTCACATTATTAGTCTAGATTAGTAGCTTATGAGAAATCGTTTAAGTTTAAAATATTTTGTACTATTGACATTGTATAGAAATTCTGATGAAGAGCTATGAAAATTCAAGCACTTACTTTGGGAAAACAAAACAAAATAGCAATACTTTATCTTAAACGCTCAAAGCAATCAACGTGCACTTTTAAGTAGACACTCCACTACTGTTGTTGTACAACTACCTAAAGTCGCTGCACGCTCACTCTACTCCTTCCCCCCAAACCACTATGTGCGCAATCTCTCCGACTGCGTCATCTCTCCTGGTTTTACCTTATATTATAAAATACATCAAAATGTACAATATATGTAAAAATAAAAGTGTTGCAAAGCTGCGCTCATAGTAAAATATTAAAAAATATATTAAAAATTGAGGTAAAATTAGGAGAAATTACGTATTTTTCACCAAAAACTACGAATAATGCGAACTTTGAGCTTGTGTAAGTCATATAAATCCGAAGAAAATGCAAAGTCTATTGTTGAAATCGTACAGGATAAACCTTCTAATATTAAAAAGGGAAATAATTAACTCAGTATAATAGAACCGAATTTTAGTCTTATTTCATGGGCCAAAAACACGGCTTATGGACCCTGATCCTTTTAAAAAGGATTTTCTTTCTTTTCTTTCTTTATTTTTATTTGCCATTTACCTGCTATATGTTTCATAATGATTCTTACAGCATTGCTCCGGAAGTAGGAATCACTTAAAATTTATCGAAAACAAATTAATTGACAGAATTTAACGACTGATATCTTAAGAATGATTTCTGATAAAAAATTTAGCTAGAAAAACCATTATTCCTCCAGTGAGGAAAACTATTATTCATTTCCCAGCAATTACCCGACATAAAAAAAAAAAAAAATATATATATATATATATATATATTTGGAATCTTTACAAATTATTAAAAACCGATTTTTTTAATGGTATTTTTACTGCTGATATCTTAAAAATAATTTTTCACACAATTTACTGGGAAAAGATTAATCTTTCAAATATGTTTGTCCAAAACATTTCTTTCATATTTAAAACTATTAATCTTTGTTCCTTTCTATTTTGCGAGATTTTTTTTTTTTTTTTTTTTTTTTTTTTTTTTAAGTACGTTTCTCTGTGTTCTGTCATCATTTAATGCTACATATCTGATGACATATGTGAATCTTACACCATTTCTCGGGTGAAACATTTTTGGAATCATTACAAATATTTGGTGGGAAAACAAATGTGTTAAAAGTTTTCAACAGCGAAAACTTAAAATTAATTTTTAATGCAATTTACTAGGAAAAAGGCAATTACGCACTCTTTTAAGTACATATTGCTTCAAATAACTTTAAAATTTTTAATTAGTGTTTTTTTTTTCTTACTTGAAATAATTACATTTTAAAGGACGATGTCGTCTTTCTTTTTTTCGTCGTTTATTTCTATATGAGTTTTACAACGTACACGATTTTTACAGCATTGCTATGAAATTTGGAATTATTTACAAATTATTAGAAATAAGTCAATTGGCAGGATTTAATATATGATATCTTAAAAAGTAATTTTTCATGAAATTTAGAATGGAAAAATTAATCTTTTAAACATGATTATTGGAAATGTTTCTTTTACATTTTAAAATATTAATCCGCGCATTTTTCTTTTTTACAACAAATGCTTTTACAACAATTTTTTTTATTCCGCTGCACAACGCGAAATTCTTTGACGCATTTTCTGACTCATTTTTAAACATAAAAGCATGATACTTGCTGGCATGTTTATTGAAGTGATTTGTAATCGAACAGTTTTTCTCATCTTCCGATAAATGTATTACACCTTGAGTTATAAACGGTTGTTGTCTGAGCACGTCAATTTTATTTCTATTTTGCTCTGTCACACCCGGAAAGTCGGTTCAAAACGCCAGATTTGGCAGAATTTTCTAAAAAATCCTCTGCCTTTACCGAAAAATGAAAAAACTGTTCGTTTAGATAGTTTTTTAATAAGAGCACCTGCTATTTTTTTTTACATTTGACAACAAAAATGAATTAAAAAAGGTGTCAAAAAGTAGCTAATTTGGATTTGAAAACAGCCCTAATTTTAAAAATAAGTTTTTACTGTTATTATTATTATTATTATTATTTAATGAATCATTCCAAATATTTTAATTGAAAAGAAATGTTATTGCTTAATAGGCGTATAGCTAACATAGTGAAAAAGTATCCAAGCCGGGACTCTAATCCGGGACATCAGTATAGCGCATTGACGTTCTACCAACTGAACCACTTGGGAACGATACTCAGACTGGAACTTTCTCACTATAACATGTCGGCAAGGCTACAAACGCTTTCGTGTTTGCCCCAGGGTTAGTGGCTCACGGAAAATATTCCATCTTGTGCTGTCTTTGTAGCCTTGCCAACATGTTATAGTGAGAAAGTTCCCAAGTGGTTCAGTTGGTAGAACGTCAATGCGCTATACTGATGACTCGGGTTCAAGTCCCGGCTTGGGTGCTTTTTCACTATGTTGGCTATATGTCTATTAAGCAATTAAAATTTGATTATTATGAATGCAAGGCGTGAGAAATTTTCTATGGAAAAATTTCCAAAGTATTAAATATGAAATGTTATTATTCATCATAAATTTTGAATTAATTTTTTATGCAATTTAGTGGGGAAAACACGATTATTCTTTTAAATAAGACATTTGGAAATGCTTCATTTTTACTTTTAAATTTTTAATTAATGCACTTTTTTTCACCTTAAAAATAATTAAGCTTTAAAATAACATCTCTTCATTTCTTTTCTTTTCTTTTTTTTTTTATTCCTCATTACTTACGTATGTTTTGTAACTATTTTTACAGCATGGCTCCCAAATTGGGAATTACTTTCAAGTTATCAAAAACAAATCAGTTGGCATAATTTTATCGAGTTTTCTTCTTAAAATATAGTAAATGAAACTATTATTCATTTAGTGAGAAAACAATTGTTCGTTTTCACTTATTTACCTCCCCCCCGCGGAGAAAAAAAATGTATTTGGAATCATTACAAATTATTAAAAACAGATTTTTTGACAGTATTTTACAGCCGATAGCTTAAAAGTAATTTTTTTTTTTTTTTACAATTTGCAAGGAAATGATCTTGAACACTATTGTTGAAAAATTTTTTTAATATCGTAAACCATTAATCTTTGTTCCTTTATATTATTTTGCGAGATTTTTTTTTTTTTTTTAATTTTAAAAATACATTAATCTGCGTTCTTTCATCATTGAATGCTATATGTCTGACAACATATGCGTTATTCTTACAACATTTCTCCGACAAAAAATATTTGGAATCATTACAAATATTTAGACTGAAAACAAATGTGTTAAAAAGCTCTAAAAACTGAAATATAAAAATTAATTTTAATACAATTGAGTGGGAAAAACATAAGTATTCATTTAAATAAGGAATTCTGAAATGCGTCAGTCAACTTTTAATTTTTTAATGTGAGCAATTTTTTAATTAGCTCACATTTTTTCTACTTGAAATAATGAAAAATTAAAATAACGTTTCTTTCCCCCCCCCCCCCCCCTCCTTTCTTTATTCGCTATTTATTTCTATATGTTTCATAACGTACGCGATTTTTACAGTATTGCTCTGGTTTTTGGAATTATTTACAAATTACTGTTTGGAACAAATCAAATGATAGAACTTAACGGAGGGGGGGGGGGGGGGTATCTTAAAAAATTATATTTCGTGCAATTTAGAGGGTAAAAATTAATCTTCCGAGCATGTTGTTTGAAACGTTTTTTAACATTTTAAACCATTAATCTGTGCAATATGTTTTATAGCATTTATTTCCAATTTTAAAAGTGTTCTTCTCTGTGTTCTGCCCTACATATGAATGTTAGACCATTTCTTTGATAAAAGATTTTTGAAGTCGTTGCAAATATTTGATCTGAAAACAAACATGTTGAAAGTTCAAACAGCTGATATCTTAAAATTAATTTTTGATGGAGTTTCGTGAGAAAAAACGCAATTATTCTTTTTAAATAAGAAATTTGGAAAAGTTTCTTTTTCATTTTTAATGAGTGCGATTTTTTCTACTTGAAATAATTAAAATTTAGAAGGACGTTTCATTCTTTCTTTTTCCCCCTCTTTTAAGTCATTTACTGTGTCGTATTTCACAACGCAATTCTCATAATATTGTTCTGGAATTAAAAATTATTTATAAATTATTAGAAAGAAACTGAACAGAATTTAACAGCCAATATCTTAAAAAATAATTTTTTATGCAACCAACTTAGAGAGAAGGAAATCTTAAAATAAATTAGTGTTTATTTTAGATTTTAAACATTTGACACATCTGCGTTTTTTTTGTAATTTTTTTTTTTTTTTTTTTTAATTTTAAAAGTGCGCTTTTTTTTTTTCATTATTTTACTGAATCTTTTCATCATCTGTTTTGAGAATATACTTTTTTTAAAATTATTTCTGTGATGAACAATTTTTGGAATCATTACAAATATTTGGATTGAAAACACATGGGTTGAAAATTTTAAACACCTTAAAATCTTAAAATTTACTTGTAGTAGTGCAATTGAGAAAAGAAGACACAATTATTCTTTTAAATATACAGCATATGAAATATCTCAACTAACTTTTAAATTTCAATCAGTACACATTTGTACAAATAATTGAATTTCAACGAACGTTTCTTTCATATACATATGTATGAAAGGATAAAAGCTAAACTCCTTTTTAAAATGCAAAATCCCTTTTTGCCCCTTTTAAAATTTTAAATTACCGTTTTAAAAAATAGAAATTTAAATCAAAACTTTTAAATGCTTTAATAATTGTGTTTCAATTGATCGAAAATGCCGTCGCCCCTGTTAAATTAGTTTTCCTGCATCGCATCTTATAACTTTCAAAGATCGTTTTCTGACTCTTCATAAGAATATTTGTGCTGACGCTAACGCAATTTTAAAGTCTTGCTGCATCCGATCGGCCGAAGGAGCCAACGCCTTTATTCCGCACAATCAATCACTCAGCTCGCGGCCAATTAAAATTAAAAATACGCCTCTTTTGACTTAGACGACCTCTAGCAGAAATAATGCAAAAACCTCATATTTATACCATTACACGGCTATCAGGAGCGAACTTTTTACGATTTCCCTCATCTAAACAAATCCACGCCAATCTGCTCTCTCGGAATTGCCTCGCGATGGACGAACCTTCGATGTCCAGACAGACTTAAAAAGCAGCTCTCACGCCAATATGGGCCTGGTTTAAAAGGATGCATGTAAGAAAAAGAAATAAACCAGGTTCCGTAATAGACGGTGTCTTCCTTTAAACAGACATACATTCACTCGGAATTTAACCGAATCCCGCTCACGGCCCAGGACTACAAGAGCATGCAAGGGAATCAGAATGAGCGCTTTGACGTAAATACGGAGCCGCCATCAGTCCGCGCAGCCACCGGCCCGGCGATCAAGGACCCACCGACGGAGCAACACGCTTCGTTTCATGTATATATATATATATATATATATATATATATATATATATATATATATATATATATATATATGAGAAAGATAGAGAGAGGGGGGGGGCAGAGGGAGAGGGAGAGAGAGAGAGAGATTTGCGTTTTCCCATCAATTAATGCTTATGTGTGCACTGCAAAAAATAATTGTTGATTTTACAGTATAAAACTGGCACCCCAACTGCCAGTATTATACCGTAAAATTAACAGTATTAAACAGTAAAATAAGCAGTAATACGCTGCCGTGCAAGCAGTAATACGCTACCGCGCATGCGCGGTAGCGTATTACTGCTGGCACGGCAGCGTATTACTGCTTATTTTACTGTTTAATACTGTTAATTTTACGGTATAATACTGGCAGCTGGGGTGCCAGTTTTATACTGTAAAATCAACAGTTATTTTTTGCAGTGTGTGGGAATAACGTCATTCTTCCACCATTTCATTTTACTCATGAAATGTTTTCTAAAATCGCTACAAATATTTGGACTGAAAACAAATATGTTGAAAACTCTCAACAGTTGATATCTGCAAAATCATTTTTCAGATATCAGACGTTTTCAGCAATTACCATCTGTAATGTCAAAAATATACGAACTCTTCTGCGCCGCTCTGTATGTGAGCTTTAGATTTGTATATGTACTACATAGTTTTCCAAAATTTATTTCTGTTAGGGAACGCATAATACAGTTGAAAATTACTCTTCAGCAATTACCGACCATAAGAGGAAATGGAAATGTACTTAAATTATTCTGTGCAACCCTGCACATGATCTATAGATATAACGCAATTCCAGAAATTATTGCTCATAGACAGTACTGTAACGGATTCTTTTGTGTGTTCCTGAAAATGAACGATAAATACTATACATACTACTATATTCTATAGTAAGCATTCTAGGGCTTCTAGGGCACTTCAGTGATATATGTCATTTTCAATATGCTTGAAATGGTGTAACATCCTTCAAATACATTACAACCGATTTTTTTCATAGACCATAATGTAACAGAGTTATTTTGAATGCATTTGTAAACATGGGTGCAAGACTTCAGTCTCAGGACTGATTTCAGTACTGGAGAGATATTTGATTAATAGTAAATTCTACTTTTTATACTTAAATAATAGCAATTTTACTATCAAGAACTTTTTATTACTATATATTTATTGCAAGAGATAGATTTTTAGCCATAGTGTAATACACATAAATCTTCTAGTCTATTTCCATTTGCTTATTCGTAATACTCAGAAACGCTTTCAGTCTTGGCTTGGTTGGACCTCTTGTACCCATGTTTGTAAACGAACTATAAATGCTATGCACTTCATTGTCAAAACCGAACATGACATGGTAAACCTCAAAAACATATATCAATTATATGGCAATCCGATAATACACTGGTGTGCAAAACTTGAGCAACAATCACAAAATGGTAATTTCTGAACACGTGAGTACTCAAAAGGAAAGTCTATAAAGAGCAAGTGTAGAAAAGAAGTACTACCCTAACAGCACGGCCAGTCGATGTGAAGTCTCCTTGACGTAACACATGGTTAGAAGTTTCACAATCGCTACAGTGAATCAAAATATGGGATATTTCACTGTCTCATTATTACTCTCAAATGATTGTTAACACTGAAAAGTCTATGACTGTCGCTTTGTGATGGGTCACCAGGTGACATTACAATGAAGTCACCTTGTGATTCTCAAGTCACTGTCAGTTGAAGACTGAACTTTGAAGTCATTGTGAGCATTGCATTGTGATGAGTCACCAAATAATGTCACAATGAAGTCGCATGGTGACTTTCCGGTGATCGACACTCTATCGTGAAGTCATCATTACACTCCTTTGTGAAAAGTCACCAGATGATTTCATTTTCTGTCACTTGGGGTCAGATGTTCTTCACAGAACAGCTATCATGATGACTTAATGGAGTGTCAAAATGACAGTCACATGAGAGTCACAAGATGACTTCATTGTAAAGTCACCTGGTGACTCGTCAAAAAGCAGCAGTCATGGTTACTGTTCAATGGAGTGACCAAATGAGAGTAAAAATGAGACGAATGAAAGATATCACATTTCTGTTCATTGTAGTGACTGTGACAATTGTGACCATTTGTGATGTCAAGAAGACTTCACATCGACTGTCTGTGCTGTTAGGGTAGTACCTATTTTCTACACTTGCTGTTTATAGCATTTCCTTTTGAGTACTCACGTGTTCAGAAATTAGCATTTTGTGTTGTCGCTTAAGTTTGCTTAAGTAGTTGCTTAAGTTTTGCACATTAGTATATTTACGTAAGTTAGAACACGGAGAGTCAGACAGACAGGCAGATGTCAATACAAACTGAATTCATAAACACTTTTCAACTATGTTGGAAAGTGTTAAAAATAGTTTTTCGATAATTAGCTATACAAATTTATTAGCTGTTTAAGTATCACATCACTGTTATAAAGGGCTTTATTAAACTTGGATATCTCTTCTTGCTCTTCGTCATTGTTTTCCAATATTTCTCTCTTGAGTGCATATTTCGCAAATTTTCTAGCTTTATCTGTCACCGAAAGCAATCTGGCAGTTAAGGAGAAGGGGAAAAAAAGCTTCTTGACACGAATCTCGGCAAAAGAGAGAAGTAATAACTGACGTGTCTGTCAGTCAACTCCTTTTCCTATCGGATAAAACCGAACAACTCTGCCTCTATCCTTTAATCCCTTGCCCTCACTTCAGAAGAAATTTTCCCTTAGGGATTATCCTGTTAGAGTGTGGTATCAGACAGTTGAAGAGTATTTTTACAACGAAGTTGAACTCCATTGTACAGCTATTTGAGAAAATAAAACTTGAGGACTTTCCCGTAGCTGTAGTTGTAGTAGATTTGGGATCTGCAGCACAATGCTGGGAATACCGATATGTTAGATGCTGTGAATTTTATATTGATTTCCTTTCGGAAAGACTTGAACTAAATTATATGACCAATTTCAGCAGTTGTAATATAATTTTAATTAATTGCAGCACTAATTTTTAAGATATTTTTTAAACTGTGAGTTTGGTATGGTTTTCAATCGCTTTTACAGCGAATCCGCCTGTATGTACATTGTTATATATATAATCCTACTAGGAATTAACTGTTTTACTTCCATAAGCAATGAACTTTATGCAAGTGAAGCAACAGCCCAGAGCTGGCAGTTATTTTGCTCCGCCAGAATGCCACAAATACCGCCGGCATACGAATTTTAGCCTCAACCCAGGTTGCATGCATAAAGTTAAATCAAAATTTTGCAAATTTTAGCGAATATTCTCGGATACAGAACGACATTTTGAATTTATATTACAATATACTAAGTATATCTACTACTACAAGAATGAATTTCTTCGCGGTTTTTTTAACAAATAAACATTAATAACACTAATACTCCAATATTCCAATGTAAATACCTCCAGCATACGAATTTTAGCCTCAATCCAGGTTGCGTGCATAAAATTAAACCAAAATTTTGCAAATTTAGCGTATGTTCTCGGATACAGAACGACATTTTGGATTTATATTACAATATACTAAGTATCTACTACTACAACAATGAATTTTTTCGCGTTATTTTAACAAATAAACATTAATACACTAATACTCCAATATTTAAATGTAAATACCGCCAGAAGAGGAATTTTAGCCTCGACCCCCCTGTTACTCTCAAAATGTCCACTATGATGTTAGATGTTTAAAAGAATGAACTCTCTCATAATATGAGAATAATATAATAATATAAATATAATAATATAATAATATATAAATATAATAATATATAAATATAATAATATATAAATATAATAATATATAAATATAATAATATAAATTAATACTATATAAATATAATAATATAAATTAATACTATATAAATATAATAATATAAATTAATAATATAAAAAGAACTCTGCTCTTATTTATAAGTAAACAGGCAGTTTAAAATAGTTTTGTTAAATATTTTAAACTACTTGTAATTAATGACCATGTTTAGTTAATAAATGTTTAATTGTGTAAATTTAGCAATGTTTTACATATTAAAAATCTTTATAATTAATAATTTCCATTTCAAATATAATATATATTTTTCTTATATCCATGCATAAAATACCACAGAAATTACTCTATAAATTCGTTGCACAAAAAAAGACACTTGGTCACAGATGAAAAAATCTTTTTCCAGTAAAATAATCTTTATAAATTTTCTGCTCTCAAAATAAAATAATGCTTCTGCATCTTTAAATAATCCATTTTCATTCTTTAAAAATGCTGCGCACACAGCAAACAATGAATTTTTTTTTATTATTATTATTTAAATTGAAATGCCCTTTACCTCAACCTTTCCTTTTTACTGTTTAATCTTTCAAAAATTTAAATTAAGCCAGCTCTGAAACACCATTTCCCAAACGTACATTATAGCGATCATCATAAATTTATACTTAATGGCTGAAAAACTTCCCCACAAAATCCCTATTCTACAATTCTTGGTCTACAGTCGTTACTTTTCTTTTATTTTTTCTTTCGAAATTCATTCTATTAAACCCCGAAAAGATCATTTGCATCATCTCCATCTTATAAAAGAAAGGTGTGAAGTGTGAATTATTGAGGTCGAGTGGAGTGAAGTTGTTTTCATGCTGCTTTTATCGTTCCTTCAATTTGCATATTATTGAAAAGAATGTTTATTTTTTCGAAGAAGATAGAGTCTGCAAATGCTAAGTCCAGATTTAGGGGAACAAAAAATTGTGTTATTTAAAGATTAAATCTTTTTTTTTTCTTCAATGTTTTTGTATTATTCTGAGACAAAAGGTTTTAGTAAACTATTTTTTCTTTTGCTTAACGTGAATTTTTTGAAAGCAAGTTTTTATGGTATAAATTAGTTTAATGTTTATATTTTATAAGAAACAATGTCCAAAAAAAATGAGTGCATTATTATTTTTTTATCAGACTGCTTTTTTTATTGGGAAACGGAAAAGGTATAAATTAGTTAAAATAAATTTCAGGCATTGAATTCATGTTGGAATGCGACTGTTAAAATTTTTAGAATACTTGCTTTTTATTAAAAAATATATAAGTAAATAATAACAATTCGTCCATTGAAAGATTTTTTTCTTCTTCTTTTGTATATTCAATTAAACATCACGACAAAAGTAAATATCTAGATTTTAATAAGGAATAAGATTGAAAGAGGTGTAAAGAAAGTTCGTGAAAGATATATATTTTTTCCTTGCAAATATGTTTAACGTATACATATTATATCTACAAAAGAATTTTTTAACATAGTTATCCCAAATTATAGTGATACTCACAAGAAGGAAAATTGCATGTTTTATTTACTTATCTATTCATTTATTTACTTTCTTTTACGAAAAAAAAAAAAAAAAAAAAAAAAAAAAAAAAAGAAAGAAAGAAATCTTACAACAAAAATATTTCTTTCGCTATTACTATTTAATGCTGCAAAAATTGAAAAATCCCTCCATCCGAACGCTACTTAATGAATTTAAACTGTCAATTTCAAGTTATTTGATTAGCACAGTTTTATTTCAACGTGCTTCAGTAACATTTCCTACGCAATAATCCGAATATCTGTGCAATATTTCATAATTGCTTTTTTTTTTTTTTTTCGAGGTGTGGGGAGGGGGTATTAATATAGGAAAAGAACTTCAGAATGCAATGATGGTTAACTTCAAAGGGGAAAAAAAACATGACACCTTGATATGTTTAGTTAACATCTAAAATCTGAAAGGACTTTTTATTTCTTTCAAAATTGTTTTTATATATTTATTTAAATATATATATTGTGCTGTCCTCTAAAAAAAAAATCATTTTTTGAAATTTTCTCTGCATAAATTCTAATGAAGAATTTTAAAAAATTAACCATGACGAAATTTTTACAGCTTGTTCTGACTAAGATTTTAATGATGGGCATTTTTCATTTTATCACTTTATTACAAAATGGCAGCCAATTAAGCGAGAATTTGAAAAAAAAAAAAAACTTTTCCGAAAAATAACCCATGTTACCTAAAAAGAAACCACACCTGACATAACCAGCCGAAAATGAAGCATTTTATTACATATTAATGGTTTAACTTAAAAAAAAAAAAAAAAAAAAAAAAAAAAAACTTATGTAGATTATTCTAAAATTATATTAAAACAAGAAAATCTGTAAAAATGAAGCTCATGTTTTGCCAGAATTCTGCAATTGTTAATTTAAATTATTTTAAAACTAAATAAGCACTCCTTAGGTATTTTTAAATATTTTTATTATTCTAAATGGTGCATAAAAACGGAACAAAACAATTTGTGTGGGTCCGTTTTTTTTAGGAAACATTTCACGGTGGGTTTTTTTTAGAGGACAACACATGTATATATGTTGATAGTTTTTAAACTAGAAACTAAAACTTTTCAGCAAGTTGCCTGTAAATATTTTTTTTATCGAAAACTGAGAGGTTTTAATAATAATAAGTAAAACTTATTATCCTCTTCAATCCTGAAGTCAATATTTACCCGAGATCACAAAATCTGTTTTTAAATGACTGTAAAGCAGCTATAAACGTGTTTCAGTGAATAAATAAATGCTTATTATACGGTCCTATCTGTTGACAAGATTTATAAGTAATTTTGACGAAGAATTGTAGGCATACACTGTTAAAAAAAAAAGACAAATGTTTCTTAATCTACGAAAATATAATAATTAATACACTGAAAAAAAAATGTTGATTTTACAGTATAATGCTAGCATCCCAGCTGCCAGTATACGCTATAATACGCTGCCGCGCGCGCATGCACGGCATTCTTATTTTACTATTTATTACTGTTAATTTTACGGTATAATACTGGCAGCTGGGGTGCCAGCATTATACTGTAAAATCAACATTTTTTTTTTTTTTTTTTTAGTGTATGTATTTATGAAGAGCACTAAAACATGCATTCTGTAGAATATGGGTTGCAAAGCATTTACTATTGATTTATCATTTATCTGATTATTTATTTATCAAGCGACACAAAAGAATACTATGGTCTGCGGGGAAAAGCTGTTTGCAGCGTATTTTAATTATGTTACACTATTTCAAATATAATGAAATTCATATACATGACTGAGGTTTACTTTACTACAAGACATTTGTTGTAGAATATCACATGCAGAATTTATCGTTCATTTACGGGAATACACAAAATATTTCTAATTCTATCCGAAGTACTGTATATTATTGATAATTGCTGGAAGTGCGTTTTCGGTTATGGTATGCGTTTTTAAGTGTAACTAAATTTTTGCATACTACGGGGTATATATAAATGGCTATAGATGATATGCAGTGCTATATAAAAAAAATTCCTAAGCATTACTAAGTACGAATAATTCGTAAGCATTACTGAGCATGAGAGTGAATTGGTTAAAAGTTTTTTTTAAGTGAGTTATGCATTTTCAAGCTGAACTATATTTATTATATGTGTGTAAAATATGTGTGTAAAATATAAGCAAAATCAAATACAGGGCCACGCAAAGAACTGGATACATGACCACGTATGCATGATAATTTCTGGAAGTCTGATTTCAGTAGTTTTAAACGTGTTTTAACCTGAATTAAATTTTAGCTTAATATCTGGAGTGTATAAAAATCTGTAGATAATATACAGGGCTGTACAAAATAATAACCTGAATTAAATTTTAGCTTAATATGTGGAGTGTATAAAAATCTGTAGATAATATAGAGGGCTGTACAAAATAATTCAAGTATCTGCCCGTCTATATTATGTAGAAATTGCTGACGGTTAGTTTTTAACTTATGCGTTTTCTTATTAAACTAAATTTTAGCATACTATGTAGAATATATATAAATCTATAGATCAAATACAGGGCTGCACAAAAGAATCGGAGTACCTTCGCAGCTATGGACGGTAATTACTGAATCCTGGTTTTTAAATATGCCATGCGTTTTCTAAAATGTTTACTTAGGTATCTTAGTATACTGGAAGTGCTGGAAAGTGTTTCGTAATCTATGCTTGATGCACGATTTTTCTTTCTTGTTTGTTTTTCAAAGTGTAAGTAATGTGTTTCAATCTTTTCACAATTTCTCGTAAAGAATTTTTCTTAGATTAAACGTGAAGAAGATAGATGCTATTGTATCTCCCTCTTTCTTTTGATTTCCACCAATAGTTAAGAAAATAGTAAAATTTTAAAGAAATGAATTAGAATATAGATAAAATAAGTATATGTAACGATTGAGTTGCGTGATTTTTTTTTGAATAAAATTAACAAATCGGTAAAAGTAAAATACTGATATTTCTTTTAATCACTTCTGTTTCCGTACAATTCGTTGTAATATTTATAGTTTCAGGTCCCGTCAATGACTTTGGGGAACACTGGAAACAGATTTAATACGGGGCCCCATATATGTACTATGCAATATGCATGTGTGTTTTATGTAACTTTTAAACGTAATCATAATTAGAAATTTTTAATCGCATACACAAGACACTTCAAAAAATAATTAATACAGAATGTCAGATTTATGTATAAAAGTAAAGTTACGCAGTGGCATGATATATTTGACCAGAGAACATTGAACATTGAAATCGGAGTAAAAACCCGCACTTAATAACTATCTGATACACTTATGTGACACACTATGTGACACACTACGTGATCACACTTAGTGAGCTTTTTAAAATTATAAGATTGGACTGCACCAAAAAGTCTGAATAGGCTTAACACTTTGCAAAGGAGATCATACTTTTGAAGGGGGAAAACTTTTCATGATTTAGTATTATCATCTTGATTTAATACAACATAAAACTATTTAAATAATGAAATCATATTTTGCAAAATTTTAAAACTTCATCTACATATTAACCTCCACCCCCTCCACTCTAAATTTGGAGACTCTGAGCCTATACTACTTGTACCCATGCCTTAATCTTGCCCCGTATATTTTAGGCAGAAAAATCGGTTGTTTTAAAAATAGGGTTGATAAGATTATACTTTGAATAATGGTTTTTCAGTTATTTAAATATTTACCGCATGCTTCAGACGTTTTCACCAGTGAAAAAAGCATATGACGATTTCCTTAAATTTTTCTTTTCTGTTGGTTTGCATTGACTCGTGATATTTATCTTTTAGACAGAAGAATCAGCTATTTTACTTTTTTTATTCTTTGAGATGGCAGGTGGAAACTTTCCGATTGGAGGAGCTTTAGACGCTTGAAGCTACCAGATTCTATCATTTATTTTCGCTCTTCCAGTTGATTTACATATGGTTTCAGAGAATATTGCTCTGGGGATCGGGGGAAGACGTGTGAATTGTAGGTTTGTCAGGGATCGATGTCGATGTATCTTAAATTCAAAATCGATATTTAACAGTTTCCATCAAAAAGATTACGTTCGGAAATGAAAAATTCTGAAGTTAAATTCAAAAACTTCTTTGTCTTAAAGTTTGTGAAAGAAATAAACTTGTGAACAGTTTTTCATTCACTCAATCATGCAAGTTTCTTTCGAATAAATTTCTTGTAAAAGCATTTGCCTGTTTTATTTACACAAAATGTTAGTTGGTTTCGACCGTTTTGTTATTTCAATTTATGGTTGTTGATTTCTTCATTGCTAATTAAATTCTTTGTAAAGCATTTTCCCGAATATTGAAATATACGTTTGGTTCATGTTCTACGTTGAGTAAATATTAGCTTTCAATATAGGTTTAATATTTTCATTATGTAACCATTATGGTATTAGGGATGTAATATTTTACACCAGTGGCAGAAAATGTTTTCAATATTAATATTAAGCCAGTGCAGTGAAAATATTAAATAACTAATTTTCTACTGAAAGTTATTCGTCTCAGATCATTTATTCCAATATTTAAATGTTTGCCTCATGTAGAGTCCTACATCGGGTCGGGTTACCTGATTTCATCCAAACTCGACCCAATCCGTGGTTGGGGTCAGTTTTGTGTTGAGTTTTGTTTCTTTCGGAACGGGTTCGTTGTCACCCCCACTTTTCAAAAGAAAGTCCTGAATATTGTTTTAGGATTGACGAATTTTTTCTTTCGGGTTTGGTTCGGGTTTCGGGTTGACATTAAGCATAATTTTTGGGTTCGGCGCAACTCGACCATGCAGGACTCTAGCCTCAGGCATAATTGGATCATATTAAATTATTACTACGTTACTTTTTAAATCACCTCTGTTATTCTATGTCTCATAATATTTATTTTTTAGTCAGAAGGATCTAATATCTATACTACTAAAATTTTAGATGAAATGCAGTTGATATAACAACGGTGTTAGATAATATTGTTAATTGAAATGTATCTATTCCACAGTTTCCTGTATGCATGACAAGCTTTTCATCAATTACAGGAAAAAAAAAAACATTTCAAATTATTTCAATTGGACGACACTGCTTCATAATATTTATTATTCAGTCAGAAGGATCTAATATTTTAGTTGAAACATAGTTGATGAGAATGTTAATTGAAATAGTATTCCTAAATTTATACATTCCTAAAGTTATACATTCTTATATGTATCACACTCTTTTTCATTGATTGAAGAAATCTTCAAACCATTTCTGCTGGTCTGTCTGTACTGCCTTATGATATTTATCTTCTAGACAGAAATATCAGATATTTTACCTTAAGATGCAGGTGGAAATTTTCCTATTGTAGAACCTTTTGACACTTGAAACTATCCAGATTCTATCATTTCTTTTTGCTCTTTCATTTGATTTACATATGGTGTTCGAGAATATTGCTCTGGAGAGGGGGAAATGTGTGAATTGCGTGTTAGTCAGAGATAATAATCGATATCGATGCATCCAAATTCAAAATCGATATTTTAAAATTTTGATCAAAAGTGTAACACTTGAAAATGAACATTTTGTTTAAATTCGCAATTTCTCGATTGTAAATTTTGTATAGGAGATAAACCTACCCACATTTTTATGTAAGGTATGTGGATAATAAAAGAAAATTTATCCTGACTGAAATCATAAAAATCCTAAAACATGCTTTCAAATTACAAGGTGATATTTTCGTAAATTCTACTTTTAATTAATACTACTTCTTCTTTGATGTTTATTTTGTTCCAATGTGAAAATATGCATGCGACAAATAAGACTTTTAAAACTAAACAATTCAAGTTGCATTAAAATATTTAAAATATTTTAAGAAGTCTAATAATAAATTAAGTAATTTTTTTTTTTGGGGGGGGGGGGATTAAAATTAATTTAATAGTCCTGAAATTGGTTCGACTACATCAGCACCTATGAAATTTATCATGAATAAATTGACAACAATGATTAAATGGTAGTTCATTTTGAGTTTTTTGCGGATTTATGTAATTTGACTCAAAAAAAGGTAATCTGTCGATGTTGAGCGAGAAGGGATCACATTTTATTTATACCAAAGTGATATATATATATATATAGACAATTTTCTTGTTTTCTTGGACGTTAAAATTTTCACAGATGAACCATTTTTTAAATTCACCATTCAATTACTTCTATTACGTTTTCCAGTGAAATTAACTTATTTTACCCAATTCAAACGTTTTATTGTTTGTACATGATTATGAAACAATTGGATATATTTGAAGTCGCTGATATCACCTCGCCATATCGGTGTAAATATAATTTTCTTAAATGCTGCTGTAAAATAGAAGGATGCTAGAAGTCTTATAAATTCTATAGTGGTAAAATATCTCATGGCCTATTATATCTTACCTGTCTATTGATAGTTCTATGTGTCTAAATAAACTCCATACACTTAGAGAAAATTTATTAAATTTGAGATTGGCATCAATCTGATAGCTTTAATTTAAGGGGGAAAAAAGTTAATAAGTAAGCGGCAGTATATTACTGCTAATTTTACTGTTTATTACTGTTAATTTTACGCGTAAAATCAACATTTTTTTTTTTTTTTTTTTTTCAGTGTAGGGTTGTCTATTAATTACAAAATGCTTTTCCTTTATTATATGAATTAAATTCTATCTGTCATTTGCCCCGCCACAATTAAAATTTAAAAAGCTCGTATCGATTTATTTTCTTTATCGAAATTGTTATGCAAATATTAAAAAAAAAAAAAAAAAAAAAAAAAAAAATTCGTTTTAAATATTGTAATTCAGATAGCATTAAAATAAGAGATTGAAGGACTAAAGTACTATAACTTTTACAAGTCTTTAAACTACACTAAAAGAAAACTTATACCACCTTCATCTAGGACGAATAAGTAGTCATTGTCTAAATCCCTAAACTAGAAATATAAATTTCCGAGTTATGCGAAAACTGAATAGACGAAATGATTGAGAATTTCTAGTCTATATTTTTCTAGGTGATGAAACGATACATTATATTATGAGTCTTTTGAATTGCGAGAAATTATCACTTGATTTACCGAAGAAATTCATAAACTAGAATTATAGTTACTAAAACTAACCTCTTGTGTTCACATTTATTTGTAAAGATTTTTAAATAAGTTTGACCACGATAATATAGGAAAACGCTCTTGAATTTTAATAGGGGAGACTAGAACTCTCTAGCAAAGGGAACTATAATTTATAAGGCTGACATGGAACTATTTTTTCTAAAGCCACAATTTATTTTCTAGATGCCAGGGGCAGAATTTTTTTTCAGTGTACAAATACACGGAATCATCAATTATAACAAACTTTCTTTTTATATCAACTTATAAAATCCTTTCTACGATGTTACTGTTGAAAAAAAATGCTGCTAAACTCTCTGTACTGTGTCTGTCTTTCCATTAAAAAAAAAAAAAAAAAAAAGGTAAAAATTGTATGGCGGACTCTTCGGGACCGTCATCTAAATAATTAGCCGTAAGACATTAATTAACAACAGGGTGGCTAGTGGTCAGTGAAAAATACAGTAAAAAAAAAATTATAATTACCAGTATATTCTTATAGAAAAATTCAAATTGATTACTGTAAAAACACTTATTTTCGCGAGGCTTTAATTTTCGCGATTTTCGCGAGCCCGTCGTAATCGCGAAAATTTAAGCCTCGCGAAATATTTCTTTTTTCGCCTCGAATAATAATAAAAAATCAGAAATTTTTCACTTATCCAAAATTTAATGATTACAGTTACTTAAAATAAGTACAAAAATTTCTTGAATACTTACAACTATTTCTTGAATACTATACAACTATTTCTTGAATACTATACAACTATTTCTTGAATAAAAACAATAATACAACTAGTAGAATGCAGCTCATTATACCAGATTCTTTGGAGCCATTCAAAATGATCTCATGTTTGGCTTCAACACCGTTAAATGTGCTCACAAGTCAAGTCAAGAAGCGTGAATCGGTTTTAGTCGTAATATTCGCAGGTCCAGATTCTTTTTTTTTCTAGAAATGTAAGTTCATTAGAATATCACTCAATAAACTCATTCTTGAGCAAACGCTTGAACTCGCCGTTTACAGTTAAGTACAAAGGCTGGAGATCTCCTGTGAAGGAAGCGGGCACAAAAACTGGAATAATATTCCTCTTCTTTAGTTCAGCCAGAAAAAGAGGATCTTGGTGTGCCTTAAAAATGTCGAACAATGCTACACCAGGTTGTTCTAGAACTAGCCCGAGAAGCTCTCTCTGCTTGTCGTAATAAGGTAGAAGAATATTCTTGATGTATCAAATCATTGTGTCAGTATTGCTCCAGTGCGAATCGGTGTGCCACACATTCCAGTCCGCGGGAAATGTAAACTTTGGATGACAATTTGTTGTTTTTCCAGCGTACAACAATTGTGGTGGAAGTAGGCTTCCAGAAAGGGAACATGCTAACAAAAGAATCATCTCTCTTTTATCTCCCATGCCGATTATGGATGCTTTATTTGAACAACTTTCTTGCAATGTGTATTCAGATATAGACACAAACTTTGCGTTTGTCAAGCTTTTTAAAATGCCTTATGCAAAAGAGGTTATATTTACGCAGTTTCGGGATTTTTCACCTTTCGGTTCTGTTCATATAAAATTCGCGAAATTTTCAGCTCGCGAAATCACTGATCTCTTCATTTTCGCGAAAATTACGGCTCGCGAAAGTAAGTGCTTTTACAGTATTTGATCGAATAATCAACATAAATTTTTCTATAAGAATATACTGGTGTTTATCCCTTTTTTTACTGTATTTTTCCCTGACCACTAGCCACCCTGAACAATAAGAAACAAATTATTTAAAATCAAAGCGATGGACTGGGGCAGTGAAGCAGGATAGTTAAGTTACATGATCAAATTAAAAGCTCAATCACTAATATAATGAAAGGGGAAGAAGCTAACCCCAAGAAATTCTATAAACTGTAACATTAACACCAAACGAGATGGCTACGTGGCTTGTATTTCACATCCTAAGAAAAGTTACCATGAAAAATGTCACTAATAGCTATGAAAGAGCAGTTCACAATACCACTAGAAAATATGTCAATGCCACTAATTGAAGGGAACCCTGTGGATTCCAATATATTTTATTTGAAGTAATTAACGCAACACCATATCACGAAGGCAAACTTCTCAGCTAAAGAATTTAATTCCAAACTCAGTGAAACATCTTTGATAACGGCTCGTGGATCGATGAAAGCTCAAAAGCTGTCTTGATATTCCGTAAAAGACGAAATCCGACGAAATTTGATTATACTTACTATTACTGCCGTATTTATACCACCTAGTAGACCATAGCAACCTAATTAACATATTATTGCATACAGTAACCGCGACAACCAGATTCCTGCAGCTTCAACTACACTTTGCGAAAGTTAAAGAAATGACAGAATATGTCAACCTTGGTACAAATAGTAGCTAGGCATTACTACAAAGTGTATCTCAAAATATTTCAAAACGTTGGATAATAGCAATTGCTGTTATATTTTACAAGTAAAGTTCATTTGGAACGAGCTTCCCAAGTCTAAGATGTCACAACATATTGTAGTATGAAATTAATATAGCAGATACAAATCTTCAGGATACAATTACACCAAATCTTCAATAATTACCAAACTTTCTCTTTATATCAACTTATAGAATCCTTTCCATTATGTTACTGGAAAAAAAATTGCTGTTAACCTTTCTCCATTGTGTCTTCCCATTCGAAAAGAAAAGAAAAGAAAAAAAAAAAGAGTGTATCCTAAGTATTTCAAGACGTTGGATGTGTGGAGGGGGGTAGGAGTTGGAGAAAAAGAAGAGAGAAAAAAGAGAAGGAGATGATAATGGGTGGAAAAGAGAGAAGAGAGATGTAAAAATAAAAATCAATTTATCTCCCTTTAAGAATATGGAGATGCTGCTTTCATTTTCACATTTTCCTTTCCATCGATAACGCCTTTGTGACTACTCTGCTATCTTGAGAATGGGATCTTAGAAAGTCAACTATCCTTTTCCCTCCAACAATATTAGAAGTGAAGGTTTTCTTATTATTTCATAAAAAGTTTTATGTTTGAGAGGCAGAATAATTAGCGCTGGTTTTGTGTCTGGGGATAAAGGTGTAGATTTAACTGCCAGAGACAATATATATATATTTTTTTTCATTTATTTTTTTTTTTTACTGAAATTTTTAAAACTGTACCTGACGTATCTATTCAAATATGAATTTTATCAGGAAGAAAAATTAATTATATTTTAAACTGAGTTTAGATTTTTATTGATGGAAAATGGCGAGAGTGTCACAAAAACGACAAGTAAAATCAGATAAAAGAAAATTAATTTTTAAAAATTTGAAAGCTGCTTTGAAAGTGTTAATAATTTATTTAATCTGAAATTAATTTTGTTTAGAATTCAGTTATGTTACATTTTCCTGTAAAGAATTGATTTCGTGCGAGTTGAAATTCATCGTTTATATAAAGGCAGATAAAATGCAGAAATTACAAAATTCTTCCCATTTGAGTCCATTTATTTAATTCATAATAAAAATGCTGCTGTTTCAGTTTAATTGTGTTATGTTTACGTTTAATTCGTATTAAGTGGATTTAAAAAAAAATAACTACTACAAATTATAGTTACGTAAGATTTCCCAGTTTATTTCATGTAAATTTAAAATCAGTTCCGTGATGTTTCCATAAAATTAATGTAAAAGAAAATTTATAAAATAACTACTAAAAGTACGCTTTAAAAACTATACGCAATTTCTCAGTTTATTTCATTTTTTAAAAATTATTATTTAAAATTTAATTACGTGCTGTATCGACGTACTCATGTTAGCAATATAAAATAGCTACTAGCAAAGTCATTTATGCACAAATTGTTAATGTACTTCATCTACATATGTTTAATTTATTGTAAAATAGTAATTTATGTGATTTTTTCTTAAATTTAATTTAAATTGGCATTAATTCTAAAGTTACTAAAAATTTTGGAATGTAAAACTTCTTGAAGATGATTCTCTTATCTGAGAATTTTCGTTTTATATTTATATAAGATATAAAATAGAAAGTCATTTATGCACAACTTGTGAATGTATTTCATCTACCTATATTTAATTTATTGTAAAATAGTAATTTATGTGATTATCTTTTTTATTTAATTTAAATTGGCATTAATTCTAAAGTTACTAAAAATTTTATTATGTAAAACTTCTTGAAGGAGCACTATGTTGCTTCTGCATTTTTGTTTTATCCTTGCAGCTGAATTAGCTGCTAGTTAAAAGAAAGATGCTTTAGTAATTTATTATTTTAAAATGCTTCTTAACTCCCTGAAAACAAAACATCCGTCTCTTAAAAAAAAACAAAAAAAAAACAATACATTTGTGAAAAAAAGAAAAAAGAAAAAAGATGTCTGTGAATATGCATAGGTTTTTAAAAATTTGCTCTATAAAGAATATTTTAAAAATCTTACAAATGTAATTTTTTTTTTCATAATATCGCATAATTTTACTGGAATTTGCCTCATGCAATGCATTTTAAATGCATACAAATAGGAAGAATTTCACTGGATTTATATAATTTCAGTAAGAATAAAATAACGCAAAAATAACATTTTGCTTCACATACATTAAATGAAAATAGTACTAAAATACATTTAAAAAAAAGAGAGAGAAAAGAAAAGAAAACTTTAAGTGAGATTAACGAATAATAATAAAAAATATATATGTTTTCATAAGTTTTTAAATTAATGCATTTTTTATTTGTGACAAGTGTCGTCTATAATTGAGACCATGTAACACTCATTTAGAAAGTAATTATGAATGGGGTTTCAGTAAATGGAAATATTTTCCTAAAATGTATATGGACTTCAAATTGAGTAATTTGGTGTGAGAAGTTATCAGTTCAGAATGAATCAGTTATGTCTGCCATATGCAGAAAATTATCCGTCTGTAGAGGAAGTAACAGCTGTT
This sequence comes from Maratus michaelseni, assembly GCA_963931845.1. Classification (NCBI taxonomy): domain Eukaryota; kingdom Metazoa; phylum Arthropoda; class Arachnida; order Araneae; family Salticidae; genus Maratus; species Maratus michaelseni. Next base: position 82,262,953 of record OZ007591.1, on the reverse strand, counting down.
TCTTATCAAAATCATCTTTGCGAACTTTATTTCCCCCACTTTACATGATGAGTCATCATAATTTGAATTACAAATTATGCATTGATCGGACATATTCATGTGAGCTCTTCATTAAAATACAACTTAAATTAACCGTTATTTGGAATTAACTACTCATGCGTGTTAAAAAATAAAAGTTTCTAAAAAACTAAATGTCTGCGTTTATATTATATATATAAATGAAAACACATGTGAAAAACAAAGGATGAGATATTCTAAAAAGTAAAGGAAAGGATACGGCAGGAATTAAACTTAAAAAAGCAAAAATTCAAAAATGGAAAAATATGAATATTTTATGGAATCTTCAGAGGAGCTTCATAAGAATATTCATAGTAAATATGTGTTATTCATCAAATATTGTCAGTGTTATGCCTAAAATTGACGATATTAAGGTCCTAATAACATATATAAGAAACAAAATAAAAATAAAAATAAAAACTACCGGAGTTCAAATAATAAATAAATAAATTGTTATTCAACATAAATAGAAATTAGATCATAAAATAATGTACAAAACTCACCAAAATAATAATAATAATAATAATAATAATAATAATAATAATAATAATATTGGGAAAGATGAAAAAAGATTAAAAGTACATTACAAATACTGTAACTTTTCATATCACCAGATAACCCAAAATGGCTGCTATATATAATAAGCCAGCGGTTGAAATTTTTAATGTTTTACGTTTTTATAATTTTAACACAATCAAAGTTATTGGTAAATAATAAATCAAATGAGCAGTAATTTTTCCAACTGAGTGAAAATGTGTCCCGACTGGGATTCGAAACCAGAATTTTTGGCTTCAATTGCCAATGCTGTTCCGATTGAGCTATCTGGACTAGATCCCAGGGAACACAATTCAATCAGACGACCTGGTTTTCCTGAGTGAATTGATTTTTTAAATGACAAGATTTGAGATTAAATAATTAGACTAAACAAAAAGACTATATAATTTTAATTTTGTAAACATAATTCGCAATGGAACTTGATTGAGATTAATTGAGATTGAACTTTACTGAAGATATTAGATTTAACTTTACTGCAAATGTAACTGTTTTATAGTTAAAGCATAAAAACTTCTTACTAACAGCATAAAATAAGGAATGCACATTCTTTATTTTATGGTGTTATTAAGAAGTTTTTATGCGTTTATTGTACAAGTTTATTCAATACTTCAATGTGTATTATAATAGCTAAAACAATAAAACAATCAAAATATTTAATTATAGCTTTTAAATTCTTTGGTCTTTAACTTACAACTTGTGACTGGCTGAAAGTGAAAAAAAAAAAAAATGCATAAAATGATGTTTTGTCCGAGACTGTTTCTTCCACAGTGGAAAAAATCGTACAACCCCGCTTAATTTAAATTGTATGTTATTAGGTATTCGGATTAATAACAAATTAAAGGCACCAAAAAAAAAAAAAAAAAAAAGAGAGAGAGAGAGATACGTATTGCTCTTATTTAACAGCATATGAAAAAAGGGGGTAAACCCAAATAAAATATACTGATAATCAATAAAATGAAAATGAAAGATTAAGAAACCCACATTAACAGCTATATAGATTTCAACTTAGGTTAATATTTTTCTCAAAACTGTATTTGAAAAAAATATTAATCCCTTTTAAGGATCTTCTTTCCTGTACTCTCGAAATATATATATATATATATATATATATTTAGTATAGTTTGTTTATATTTTTTAAATTTTTTCCAGAACCTAAAAAAAAAAAAACTGCATAGAAAACTGTGCAGTATTAGTACGATTCATGCTTCTTTTTTGATTTGGTTTTTAGAAAAGACAAAAAATATATATAATCTTTTAAGAGTACTTCATAAAGTTGATATTCTTGGAATTTTTTTTTTCTCTTTCGTGAGTCCTTTTTTATTCACATTTTTCATCGTTCAGAATGCTTATGATTATAATCTAGATAAACTGGTTAAGGTTCTTGAGGTACTTTATTCTTTAAAAAATATGAACGTGGGTTTAGAAACATAATTGAACGTTACTAGAAACCACCATTAAATTGCCACAAAAGATTTTTTGTGTCCAATTAATATGCAATCTATATGCAGATTTCTTTGTAAAAAAAAAAAATTAATAATACTTGAGGATTTTGAGTTACCAAAAATTAAAAAAAAGACTAAAAACACATTTAAAAAAAGCACTAATTTTTTGTTTTCTTGTGGCAAAAGAACACTGCGAAGCATTGCGTATTTTTTTATTTATCGTTTTAATGCTGTAAACTTTTGCACTTTAAAAAATAGTGCACAAGTAAAAGCAGTAGTGTGAAAATAATAACATTTCATTTAAGATATTTACAATTGAGGTGTTGACATGGGAAGGGGAGTCAGTGCCGAAAATGAAATTTTACAGGAGAGGCAAAAAACTGTTTGAATAGTTTCTATTTCAGCAAATAAATTCTTTATTTACGTATGGACGGGATATGGACATACTCTCTTTCCCGTGCTATTGGCCTTGGTATTCACTATTTTATAAAGAGGCAAAAAACTGCTTGAATAGTTTCTATTTCAGCAGATAAATTCTTTAACTATGGACTTGCTCTCTTTTCCATGCTGTTGGCCTTGGTATGTACTATTCTATCAACGGAAAAAATGGATTTTTTTTATTGGCACTTACTCCCCTTGCCATGTCAACTCCTCAATTGGATGTCCATACTGTGGAAATAAGGAATTTTTGACAAGAATATTCGCAACTCAATTCAAAATTTTTACGAATAATGGTCATGCGTTTTGAATATTCCAGCTTTTTATCAATTATTTTATCCATATTGACAAACATTTGTACCCAATATAATTTTTGCATTACAAATCTGCCGATATAAGACCCAATACTGGTGTATAAGTAAAAAAAAAATACAATAATCCATCAAAATTGAACCAATTCCATTTCTACTGGATACAGTGTTTCATAAGACACCCACTAACTTTCAAATTCAGTAATTAACATATGATAATAAAGATGATAAAAAATGGCATGTTCATCATCACATGTTCACATCACATGTTTTCTATGACAAATTTATGTAAAGTAATTTTAAAGAAAGTTTAAATTTCCGCCAATAGAGGGATATGCGTTGTCACAACACAAATCTTTCATTAGAGTTTTAATAGGTAAACTGGCTGACCCGTCCGGCGTTGCCGGGGCCCGTGATAATAAAATTTTAAAAACATCAAGTTTTTATTATTTTATATCTTTAACCCAATTTTTTATGAAATTATATTTCAAACTGAAAAATTTTCGAAAAAATATTGATATTTAGAGATAAAAGCGCTCATTTTCTTGTTTTTTTCATGTAGGACCGTTTCATATTTTTAAAATAAAAAGTTATTTTTGTCCGAACTCTTTGAAATCTTTATTGGTTGTAAATAAAACGGTTTTACAGCCCGTGTAAAAATTTCATGAAAATATATTGTTATCTAGTTGTAAAATAAATGTTTTCTGCTCGCTTTTTTGTTTGTTTGTTTGTTTTCATGTTGGCTCCTTTAAAATAGCAATAAAAAGATAGTTCTCTTTTTCCGAACTCTCTGACATTTCAATCGGTTATAAATATAACTGTATCCAAGCTCTCTTTAAAATTTTGCGAAAAAATATGCATATTTAGTCGTGAAAACATGAGTTCTTAAAAAAAAAAAAAAACTTTCAACGCAATGGCCATATTACGCCATCCGTTTTCAATCAACCCTTTTCAATCCCCCTAGGCTAAACAAGTGAGGGCTAAACATATTTCCCGTTTCTGAGGGGAGAAGCCTTCCAAAAAAGGTTGAAGCATGCGCAATAAAACGATTTTCGTGTGGAAAACAGAATGTGAATTTGACAGAATGCGCTTTTCTCTTTAAATATGTAGATAGAATAAAATGTGAAAATCTCTTTGCTGATAATAAAGAGGCTGTCTTTGCTGCAGTTTTCGATGTTAGTTTGCGTATTCGTACAGTTTGAGACAACGTTGTATATTCATGAAAATTTTAATTACTTTTAAAGTTACAATGTATAAAAATTCTGAACTACCTGGTAAAAGCACCAATCACACCTGCCAAATCTCCATTATTTTGGGTACCACCATTTCCGAATAGAAATATTTATTTTATTAAATTTCAGAATATCTGTATTAAGTAAAGCGTGTATTTCTATCAGGAAATAGTGATACTTGAAACACAGGTTCGATATACAAGATATTCAGCATTTCACATTTTTCATATTTATTATAGTTAATGAATTATTGAATTTTTAAGTTAGGGAGGCCTTTATGAAACGTCAAACACCCTGTATTAATCGCATGTATTGAAAATTCTTAAATTTTGTTTTAAAGCAACACATGTTTTAATTATACAATAATTTGACATATCTTCCAAGACAAAACAGAAATTTTTGTTAAAGACATTATAAATATATTATTATTATTATTATTTACTGTCATGGCTAAATATCTGCAAACTAATCGTATAATTTCTAAATGATATTTGTTCAAAACAAATTTACAACGCACTATGCAGTAGAATTGCGTGCAGAATGATCTGTTTTCATGTTTACATAATTGAATTTACATTTGTTCGTGTGTTTTAGATCCGTAATCTGCAAACATTAAAATGAAAGTGATACACCACTTACCATGTTACAGTAATTCAGGAAACTGAACTGACATGACAGTGACTAAATAGACTGGCGTGTTTGAATGATCCCAACGCATGTACTTAACTAGCGTTTTGCAAATTGGGTATTATGAAGTACTACAAACATTATACTGCAGTGATTTTACTTATTTAACATATGAGTGGTCAGTTCTGCTTTAGGGGCTTGGTTTTAAGCCTTTTGGTAAGTCGAGTCTTAAATTCTCCTATCCAATGGAAAATCTAGGGACAATAAATGCAGTCATATTTTTCAAGTTTCTCATCATAAAATTAATATTTTTAACTTATTTTTTCTGTACACCATTCTTTAGGGAACTCGGTACCAGGGAAAAAAATAATTATTCTGTAAATAACACCTATATTAAAGTTTTTGCACCATTTTTTAATAAAGCAAAATCATTACAGGTAATAAAAAACCTTAAACTATTAATAAATTCATATATATATATTTTTTTTAATTTGATTTTTTTTTACTTTCTTCTATCTATAATAGAAGAAAGTATTGTAATCAAAAATTTTTTTTTTCGACGGATTTACGCATTTTAGGGGTCAGATATTCCAAAAAACATGTTTTTACAAAATGTCTGTCTGTCCTCATTGTATCATTGAAAAGTGTATGAAGTTATGCCTCAAATTGAACCAAAATTTTTTTCTATGTTTTTGCTATGGCAAGCCGGTTCTACTTGAATTTATTTGGGGATATTTCAACGAAAGAGGGCGCTGTGATCGCGATTTTTGTTCCATTTTCAATATTATATCATCGAAAAGTGCATGAAGTTAAGCAGATAATTGAACCAATTTTTTTGTCATTGTTTTTGACTATAGCCTGCAGGTCCTAGTTGAATTTGGGGATATTTTGACGAAAGGGAGCAGCGCTGTGATAGCCATTTAAAAATTTCAATTTAAAAAAAAAAATGTACAAAAAAATTAGAAATCCTAAAAGTTTTTTCCGTTAAATGTTAGATCCTTGAGCCGGGGATTCCGGAGCAATTTTTGTTTTGCCTCTATCTTAAAAAAATGGCTGAGATATAGCAGTTTGAAATTTTGGGGGGGGCTGACATTTTCAAACAAGACAGCAGAATTCGTCCATAAACGGGTTTAATTTATGAGTTTTAGTTAACATGGTTTCGACAATTTTTTTTTCATTCTTGTAGCCATTGCTCCAACTCATATTCGCCAACGTCAAATTTTCGCCAAACTTGGCGACACTTGGCGAAATATCGCCAAATTTGGCGACAAAAATAAGTTGCCATATGTGAAGCCAACTTGGCTGTAGAGGACTAATTTGGCGATACTCTCATTCAAATTCAATATTGACGAGAACTGGGAATGAAACTTCTTTAATCGGGTTTCACGCATTTTAGCTTCGTGTTTTCCAGTAATTGGCGTGCAATAACGAATTTTTAAGTATTAACATGATTGAGATAGAAGAAAGTTTTGGGATTGGCACATCCGACTAGTTTTATCTTATACTCAGGGTACTTTGTTCTACAAACCTAAGTATCGGATTTTTTACACAAAGATTAGATAATAATACTTGGGTGTATATGGAATAAACCTATATAAAAACCGATATACTAAAGGTTTTTTTTTTTTTTTTTTTTTTTTTCAATATCAAGAAATTTGTCTTAACTAAATCTATGAGAGATTTGGTTATCTTTCATAGAATCTGAAGATACATTAAAAATTTTTTAGACTATTTGCTCAATTATGGTGGAAGCCTCAGCATTTTGATTACATAGTTCACATTTCTAGATCGCACATTATGCATGCATCCGATTAAATAGTACAAAACGTGTCTTTTATTATTTTTGTGATCAAAAGAATTTATTAATCAATATCCATCCATAATATATGCAGTTGATTTAATTATTTTTCCGGAGAAAAAAAACAAAAACAGGAATGGTAGTTTAATAGAAGTTTTTAGACGAGTATTTATTTAACACGAACTGAGAAAAGTGAGTTTAAACATTTCATTTACAAATAAATAAATAAATAAATAAATAAATAAATAAATAAAAGGTTCTTAAGAGAGATATGTAAAAATAACCTTAGCTGTTTTATTTATTAGATCGTTAAGAAATTTGTGCATAATGTTCTAGACAAGTTAAGGTTCATTTTAGGATAAAAATATGAAATTCGACATTTTTTATCAAAATGAGAGATATTGAGTCCTCTTAAAGAATGTCTCTTACTAGTTTGTTTGACAAAATATTTCTAAAATATACACTTAATTTTATATTTTATGCCTTAAAATATTCCCGGAGCTGAGAAGTTTTGAGTAAGATTTTAAAATTTCAGTATATATTTTAGTCCGTTTATATATAAAGTTTAAATAATTTTGTCAATCAAACAAGTAAAGTAAAACTTTTAAGAAGGGTATACAAAAAAAAAAAAAAAAACAATAGTTAAAAATATTTATTTTTACAGGAAAAAAGGGGGAAATAACAATTCATTACATGCTCATAGATTTAACATTGGAGAGAGGAATTTGAGATCTGGTTGATCAACAGCCTTAATAAGTAGTTTTCTTGTGTCGTGTCTTCAGTATCATCATGCTAATGTATCGCAAAATTTTTGTCTTAAGCATGTCCGCTTATTAAACTACTAATTGTATTTTTAGTTAAATATAAATTAGACATAAAGTATGTTAGAGTTGTAATTTTCCAACTGAGTGAAAAAGTGTCGAACCAGGGACCTCTTGGCTTAAGCTGTCAGTGCTCTGCCAACTGAGCTATCCTGGACAAATCTGGCGAACACATTTCACCCAGCTGATCATGGCATCTGGTCTGTTATCTGAAACAGCTCAACACAATAAATTGCAGGTAATGGAATTCCAGTAAACGCTGGATACGTAATTATACTTGATAAATTTTACACTTGATTAATATAAAATTAATCAAGTGTAAATACATATCCAGTGTTTACTGGAATTCCATTACCTAAAATAAAATAAAATAAAATAAAATAATCTAGTGTAATCACGTATCCAGGGTTTACTGGAATTGCATTACGTGCGATTTATTCTGTTGAGCTGTTTCAGATAACAGACCAGATGCCATGATCAGTAAGGTTAGCCGGGTGAAATGTGTTCGCTTGATTCGTCCATGATACTTCAGTTGGCAGAGCATTGACAGCTTAATCAAAGAGCTCCTTGGTTCAAATCCTGGCGTGGATACTTTTTCACTCAGCTGGAAAATTACAACTCATATGAATTATTTACCAATTAGAATAATTGTTTTTAAAATAATCAAAGATAAAGTATTTTCGTATCTAAAACATGTTCACTTATTGCTAATTGTATGCTTAGTTAAACAGTTCATCCCTACACCAGACGATGACAGCATTAAAATAACCAGTCATATATACCGGGTGTCCCAAAAATGACTGACGGATTTTAAAATTCAATAACTTACAAACGGTGACAGATATTTAAAAAAATTCTTGAAGGAAGGTTATGTATGATGTCAGGAGTTTCTTTACTGTGATTTTCGATTTTAGTTCGAATTTCAAACAATAGATGGCGGATTTTTTTTTCAGCGTTTGAACGGTCCCTCGAACTTCGACACCAATAATATCTAAAAGTTTTCTTTGACTTATTTTATCTCAGAAAAACTAGCCGAAGAAAATTGGTGTTGAAGTTCGAGGGACATTTCAAACGATGAAAAAAAAATCTGCCTGCGACAGCCGCCATCTAGTATTCAGGCGACGGTACATCAAGACTGAGTGGCGTCAGTTTCAGCCTCGACTGAACGCCAATCGCTGTCAGTGCCATCTATTCTTTGAAATTTGAACTAAAATCAAGAATCACAGTAAAAAAACTCCTGACATCATACATAACCCTCCTGCAAGAATTTTTTAATATCTGTCACCGTTTACAAGTTATTGAATTTTAAAATTCAACAGTCATTTTTTGGGACACCCGGTAAATTATACATAAAATTTATAGTTCTTCTCTGTTTATTGAAAATAGCCCAATTTCCAATTTCTCAATTAACATGGAGAAGTTCGGGGTCACAAAATGTGTTGAAAACTTTGCGTATACATAGAGTATATTTAGTATATAATATATGAAAGCCATAAAACGCAGCACCCAGGGGGTCTTGATAAAAAGGTCTCGAAATTTAAGTCGCAGTTTATAATCGGATAAATTTCTTGCTTTGACAAGCGGCTTTGCAGCTTGGTTGACAGTGCGCTGGATTCTAAATGTTTGGGTTCGAATCCCAGCTAGTCTTATTTTTCGCAGCGAAAAGTTTTATCACAATTACTTTTCAACTACAATTGAAAAAATATGTGTAATCATAGAAATTTACGAAAAATATAAATTAAATATATGTTTTGTAGCATATAAATGCAGTTTCAACTATAGAATGTTGAATGTTTAAATGTATAATGGAAAGTAAAAAAAAAAAAAAAAAAAGGTAATTTATATTTTTATAGACCAGAAATGTTTGCTGTTAAAATTATTTACAGTTATTTAAATGAAAAATCTACAATTTTTCAGAGAAATAACTTGAAGTACGTGATATAAATGTATAATGCATTATTTTAATTTTAATTTGTTATACGAATATTTGAAATATTTCGTGATTCTAAAAAAAAATATTCTTTTAAATTTTTAATATGATTTTTTTTTTTTTTAAATCTCGGATTCTTGGATTTGTATTTACTGCCTACGTAAAACTATTTTTAGCAATTCAATATATTTTTAGAACTTCTTTTTAAGTACATGGACAGTTATTCTAATTATAAACCCAAGAATCCAGGATTTTTTTTTTTTTTTGAAATAGTTGTTTAAAATACGATCTATTTTTAAGTATTATTATGATTGAAATACTATATTAATGTACTAACAGAAAATTTAAATTTAACAGATAAAGCAGCATCTTATAATTTTATGTAACGTATTTTAATCTATTTCATTGTGAAAAATAGTAGTTTTTTTATGTGAATAATATTAAATAAATTTTAAAACAAGCAAAATTTTGGGATCTATGGGAGTACCAATTGCCTATATATATATATATATATATATATATATATATTGTTTATTTATTTATTTATTTTGACTTTACTTTTCAATAAATGTATAAACATGCAAAATTTCATAGTTTAAATTGTATCTATATAATTAAACTGTGTTATAAAAACATATTAAACAACAAAAAAGAATTTGAATTTCTAAAAATGATTATTACGTAAACAGTTATTCTAATGACAAATAAATGATCTGAGATTTTAATAAATCATATTAAAAATATAAAAGCATCTTTTTAATAAGTCATGAAATTTTTTAAATGTTTGGATAATGAAATAAAATTAAAATAATATATTATAGGTTTATATTGCGTATTTTAATATATTTCATTGTGAAAAATAGTAGATTATTCATTCATTTAAATAACCATAAATAATTTACAAAAAAAAAAAAAAAAAAAAAAAAAAAACGCAAAATTTTTAGGTCTACTGAAATATAAATTGTCTGTTTTTTTTTCTTTCTATTAAATATTTAAATATGCAAAATTTCATAGTTAAAACTGTATTTATATGATACAAAATATGTATTTAATTTATATTTTTCGTAAATTTCAATGATTATACATATTTTTTTCAATTGTAGTTCAAAAATAATTGATTAAAACTTTTGCTGCGAAAAATAAGTCTATGTGGGATTCGAACCCAAACATCTAGAAACCAGCGCGATCCCAACCAAGCTGCGAAGCCACGTGCCAGAGGAAGAAATTTATCCCTTTATAAACTGTGACATAAACTTTGAGACCTTTTTTCTCAAGAAGGGTTTTGTGCTTTATACCTTTCATATAGTTATATATTAATTATACTCTATCGATACACAAACATTAACCGCACTCTGTGAGCCCGATCTCGGAACCTCATAAAATGATTCTACGATTAGAAGCTATAACATATATATAATATTATATAACATATATATAATATTAAAATCTATTCTTTGGTTATTGCGTTGTTGTTCAATCAGTCATTGTAGTAAAAAAAAAAAAAAAAAAAAACTTCATTATGTCACAATTTTGTTTTATTACATTTAAAACACTAATTCCACAAAGTTCCTAATCAAATCTTTAATATACACGCGTCATTTATCTTATCCTATATATATATTTAAAAAAAAAAAAAAAAAAAAAAAAACATTTATTTCAGTCTTTTTAAAATACTAAAGCTGTCTCTTCAGCTAATAAATCCAACTAAAGTCATATAAATCTATACCAGACAAACTATTTCTCATTTTTCATATTTTTGCTGTGACTATGAATTAATATTAATGCACAAAAATCAGAGCAAAATGTCTAGCATTAGATATCTTTTCCACAAATCATTTTTTCTTTTTTTAGAGTTACACCAGAGTCGAACTGTAAATAGAATCGCATTTTTTCACTTAAAATGATAGGCTTGAAAGAGAAAGAAAAAAATATTTGTATTTTTTCACCCGCTTTTATTTATGAGTATAAACTTATCTAAACTACTTTTTTCCGTGCTAGATGAGTATTTTGGTGGAATAATGTTTATCAATTTTGAGCATTTACTCCTCAAAAGACGAGGCTTTTTTTACTTTACTTTTGGGTTTTTGTGTCAATCAAAATAGAGAGCTGAATTTCTATTTTGCTAAAAGTATGAAAGTTTTAATTTAAAACATGGTGATGGTGAAAATAAATATGTATGTTTGCAGAATTAACAAGATTATATGGAGAATCAAAGGTAAAAACGATAATCTTTACACTTTATTATTTTTAACTTAATCATACTGATTGGTAAATATATCATAAGAATTGAAAATTTTCCAATTGCATGAAAAGTGTTGGGAATCGAAGCCAAGGCCTTTGGCTTAAATTGCCAATACTCTGCCTATTGAGCTACCTGGACAGACAACCGGCCGACATAGTTCACTCAGAAAACCGCATTGGCAATAGTATAGGTCTGCCATGTAGACAGCTCAACAGAATTTATCACGCAGTTGGAAATTTTTAAATTCTTTTGACATCTTTACCAATCAGTATAATTTAGTTGAAAATAATAAGATGTAACTACGTATCCATCGTTTAGTGGAGTTCCATTACCTGTGACGTATTCAGTTGACCTGCCTAAATGGCAGACCAAATGCTGTTGCCAATAAGGTTATCCGAGTGAATTGTGTCGTCCGGCTGTCGGTCTAGCTTGTTCAGTTGGCAGCACTTTGGCAATTTAAGCCAAAGGTCTTGGGCTGGACTCCCGGTTTTTTTATAATTTTCACTCAGTTGGATAATTTCGTATTAAAAAAAAACGATGATATTGAACTTTTTGTGAAATTTAAGATGCCTGTGCCATATTTTAGCTTGGCGTACTATCGTTTGGCAACCTTGATGGAGACAAAAACGAAGTTAAACATTGGTAAACACTGTTAAAGATATGTATAAAGGAAGTTGGTTGATTGGTTGGTTGTGGACGCTCCAGTCATATTTTGCAGATTTGTCTAAAAGGGGAAGAATGAGGTAAGTCGACGAGCGTAAAAAGAACGAAGAGCTATTATCTAACTATCTGTAACTATCGTCGTTTTTCTCCACTATCCATATACGAAATGTATGTACCTGAAAAAAAAAAAAAAAAAATATATATATATATATTTTAATAAGAGGATTCACTTTTATATTAAGTCGTGAAAAGTGTTCAGTACCTAGTATGTCCTGAAAAATGAATCAATTATTTAAATGTAAGCATTTCAAAAAAAATTGTATTTAATAATTACACTGTACAAAACTGCTGATCTATAAAAAATAATTTTAATCTCATAGTTACTCACGTTTCTGAAAACATTTCTCTCAGCATCGGAAAACTTTCAGATTAGAATCAATCAGAAATCCCAGAAAGCAAGTACGTTTCCAAAATTAACCAAAACACCTTTTACGAAATTTGCAGACAGCAAAGCAGCCTTTTCATTTCAGGAAACATTTAGAGGAATCTTGAAATTCTATTGATTCTCCGGTTTGTGAGATCTTTTTCCAAGTTCCTTTTCCAAGAAAGTTTTCGGAACCATCGGAAACTACGTGGCACTATTATGTTAGTGTAAACGTTTCAGTTATATCAGGATTTTTCCAATGTAGTTATTAACAATATTCCAGATGTTAAATAACTTTAGTGATGTTCATTTATTTTGCAGATAATACTATTTTGTATTAATCGCACGAAAATGAAGTTTTTAAGGTTCGTATTTGTATATATTTTGTATGTATTTGATGGATATTTAAATTTTTATTTTGAAGATCTAAGCACAGAATAAGAAAATTTTTGCCTTCAAATTTTAGTATAACTTTCTACTTTATTAAATATTTGCGTTGCTAAGTTGTACGATGATAAATAATAAATAAATAAATGTGAAATACTAATAGGAAACATTTGATATGAAATTAGAAATATGAAAATTAAATCAGATCCTGACAGTTTCATTATCTGTTCTATATCTGTTTATTATTATTATCATCTATCATCTATACAAGATAATTGAAACTATATTATTATTGAAATTATATTTAATAGTATTGTATTATATTGTCATTGTTATCTCGGTTTCAAGAATACATAAGAGTCAATGATTCCACTCACCCAATTTCTGCCAAATTTGGGAACAAAATCCCCAGACATTTGACTCGAAACTTATCTCTTTAATAAAGTGAAATTTTTGCGAAGTGATTCATTTTGCGTGGTATTATATACAAATAAACTGGTATACTTTCATATTTATACATTTTTATAGACTCAGGTGCTTATTTTAAATTATTTTATAGAATTATATTTACGACTATTGTGGCTCGTAAACAAGAAAAATAAATAAATAAAAACTTAGCTGGAACATTGATACAATAAAAATGTGGAAATAATGGAATTGTCTCCTATTATACTGAATGTATTCTTACTTTCTTGCAGAAAAATGGATCGGATGGTGTTTTTTCCCCTTCATATATTTTTTTCTCTCTCCAGTGTACCAACTGCAGTTATCTTTTGTTTGTTGTTGGATATGGATTTGGAAGGGTTACGCTGATTGTTTAGTATTTCTACACATTTGGCGATTACTCGTTTTAGATCAGGTTTTATTTCCTGTTGTGTGGTCCGAATTTCTTCTAATATTTTGGGGTATATCCACTCTTAATAATTCTTTTATTTTGCCCATAAAACAATAATTATTTATTATTGCGCTACTTGTTGTCTGTTGCGGACTTTTCGCAATTTATAAAACTGTTTTCTAAATACTCAAATTTATAGAGTTGTTTGCTTGTCTAAAAACTTTTGACTCTTATCACTGAATGAGCTGGAATCATTGTAACACTCTTAATTTTCAATTTTCAATTAACAATTTTTTACGATTTGAAATATTAAATGTTTAATGGAAAAAAATGATTTCTTAAAAGTAAGAACCTTTAAAAATAATAATGCATTAGGCTACACTGGTGTCGATAAATTAACGGATCAATTCAAGATGCTAATTTTTGAGCAGAAAACCTGTTGGCAGCGGTCGAAAGAAACGGATAAATATGACAGATGTGTCAAATTGGTATTACACTAGTAACACACAGAGTCGACAGTACTGTGTCATCATAAATGCTCACAGGTGTCACAGTCACTATAAGGAACCAAAATGTTTTTATTCACTACAGGGTGTCACTACAGAGAACCAAAATGTGCTTATTCATCTCATTATTACTCTGATACGACCGTCATTTGGTGACTCCAAACTTCTATGAGAAAATACCGTGAGTATTGTGGCTTTGGGACGCGTCACCAGTCGATGTTACGATTAAGCCACCTGTTGACTCTCATGTGACCATCATTTGGAGACCCCACTGTAAAATAGTCATAACAGTTGCTTTATGACGAGTCTCCAATTAACATCACAACGAAGTTACATGGTGATTTGTCATAAAGCAATGGTCACGGTCACTTTGAGAATCACCGGGTGGCTTAGTTGGAAAATCACTTCGTGACTTGTCACAATGCAACGATCATGGTGATCACAATAGAGTCGTCAAATGATCGTCAGATGACAGTCACCATGTGACTTTATTGTAGCGCTAACTGGTGACTCGTCACAGAGGAACAATCACGGTGATTTCAGAGTGCAGTTGCAGTCCTCAAATGATGGTCATTTGGGAATAGTAATGGATCAAATAAAATGTATTGCATTTTGGTTCCCTTTACTGACTATGACAGTTGCAACCATTTATGACGCCACAGTGACATCGAGTAGCTATGCTATTAGGCTGGCACATATTTTTACACCTGCAATCAATTTCTTTTGACCATTCAGAATTAATTTTTGTGTACGAAAATTAGCATTTTGTGTTTGTCCCTTAATTTACGAACACCAGTGTATTTACTTCAGAGAAAAAAAAATTCAAATACTCTTCGGAAGATCCAAATTCTAATATCCATTGTTATTGCTAGCTAGGATTAAATTTATAATTAAGAAAGAGTTCATAGACAAAACATCTGCAAAATTCCTAAAATATTTTTTCGATAAAATGCCTTTTAAAACAATGTGTCGTTTATGCTTACTGCATAACGACACAATGCTGTTCAATTTTTTTTTTCGCGAAAATTCTCATTTGGTAAAACAAGAAACATAGGATTAAATTAATTTTATTACATTCTAATCTAAACTGGTAAGTATTATTTTTCTTTTAATTATAAGATATACGTATTTCGTTAATTAACATTAGAAATACCATTATGCATGAGATATATATTTTTAAAGCACATTAATATCCAAATATAGATTATAAATAACTCCATCACTTCAAACATTATTAAAAATAAGTTTCATTATACTTGATTACCCAGACTTTTTTAGTACAAACTCTGCACTGTCAGCGTATTTGGTACTATTTTTTATTTAAATACTTATTTATGATTGCGATGCAACAAGGATTCCGATCCTTTTCTCCCCAGGGCTCAATTCGAACACAGTCGATATATTTCGATTTCGAAGAGAAGCAGTAGTGTCCATAGCAACGAGGCTTTTCCCAATTGTTGACTTCGATAACAATGCCAATTTTCGACATCGAAACCGCACTCACAATTTTTGAAAATAGTTCTTCAAAATTCCTTCTGGAAGGCGGCACGGCAACATCCCTTCTACAACTAGATGTCTGAAATTCAGTTACATATAACTCTCAAGTTCTGTAACTGCACCTATATAATATTTTTTTAATTTACATTACCCTGTCCATTTAGGTGTGTAATTAACTGTCACATACATGGACTGCAGATATGATACACTTAGAAGTTATTCACATCTTCTAAGTTTATGAGACAATAATTTTCTGGAGTACTTCCAGAGCAATTTTTCTTCTGCTGCCGCTGTACATTATAAAAAAAAGGTGATGCATTTTTTTTATTCATTTTATTCTTGTAGTATAAAAAACTTAACATAATTACAATTTATTTTAACCCGTAACTAGAGAGAAAAAAAAAATAAAACTACAGAGAACGTGCGGTCACAGAGACCACACGTGGATCCAATAAAGCTTCCTTATTTAAATATTAGTATGGAATTGTACAGATTAAACATTTAAATTACTTCAGAAAAAAAAAATCGAACAGAAGACATTAGCAAATCATGATGTTTTCTAAATAAAGAAACCTTAGTAGGCTTAGTCAACATCGACACAGTGTGGACTCAGAGTGTCGACTAAGAACTTTTAAGTGCTTAAGGCTAGAAATATTGAAACATTTTAAATAACATATGTATACATCGTTTCCAATGTGCTGCATTTTTTAGAGGAAAAACAATTTATAATCAAAATGCAAAATACTTGATATCTTTGTAAATCTTATAAGTGTGTTTTCACTTGAGTGTAAAGTACTTCACTTTTTATTATTTGAAATCGCGCTATTCAACTTCTTAATTAACGATTGGAATCTGCCTCAAAATGAGACTTTCCGGGGGCTTCACACGAATGGAATCGTCTTTATTTACAATGTCAACCATGCTGCAGTATTTATACATCAGTTTCTCATCTTATCGCTCATAGTGTTGTGATCAATAAATATGTCTCTTTTAAAAAATGGTCTGTCGTATCATTGTGGGCACCTATTTTATTATAATACTTGAATCAAGAGGACATGACATTATGATCTAAAAAATGGTCTGGTATCATTGTGGGCATCTATTTTATTATACTACTTGAATCACAAGAGGACACGACATCATGATCATCATCAATCTAGTCTCCTCGATTTGGCTTTCAAACTTCGTGATGAAACCTGAACCATGTTCACATTCCACCCCCGTCATCTCTATCGCTTTCTGTATATTACACGTAGAGACTAAATGCTTAATTGGTTACATTTTTGACAATATTTAATTTCTATATTATTTAAAATGATTGTGTTGCATTTTTTTTCAAAGGCATTTTCATTCATTTACATGAACCACATCATCATTCTATCTTAAATCAACTGTAACATTTAAACACTATAAGCTCTAACACTTACATATATATCAGTTACTCATCTTCTCGTTCATGGTTTTGTGATCAATAAATGTGTATATTTAGCAAAATATTTTATTGTATCACTCTTGGAAACGTCTAATATTTGATTTATGTGGACAAGATAACATCGTAATGAATATCAATCTAATCTTTTCGATTTGGCTTTCGAACTTCGTGATGAGCCCCACTATAACGCATTCAACCGCCTCTGTCTCTATCACTTTCAATATATTATACGTGGAGTATGTGCGTGCAAATGTCACAACTTCAGTTGTACGTACACTTCAACTATCTCTCATATCTCTTCTGTATTAGTGTGGTGTAGGCGAGGATTCAATATTTAAATCAATAGATTTTCGTGTTATCTGGCATAGACAAGTAAGTATGTTTAATTTTTGTATTGTTTATGATTCCTAAATTTAAAATTTTATGGCATTTTTTCAAAAGAGCATTCATTCATTCATAAGAATCGAATCGTCGACCTATCCAACATCACACATGACACAGCATTTACATAGCAGTTACTCATCTTCTCACTCATAGTATTGTCAATATATATGTCACTTTAACAAAATGTTCTATCGTGCCATTCTGGGAATCTATTATCTTCTAATGTTTAACTCAAGTAGACACGACATCTTGAACATCATCAGTCTAGTCTCTTCGATTTGGATTCCGAACTTCATGATGAGCCCTACACTGTAACTCATTCCTCCTCCGCTATTTCTATCAATTTCGATACGCAGGGAGTAGAAACTTAACACTTAATTGATTAAGTACTTGATAATATTTAATTTCTATTTGTTTAAAAAGATTGTGTTGCATTTTTTCAAAAAAGCTTCCTTCACATGAATTAAATCGTTTTTCTATGTACTACATCAACTCTATAACTTAAACACTATAAGCTCTAACACTTATATATCAGTTACTCATCTTCGTGGTCATGCTGTTATGATTAATAAATTTGCCCTTTAAGCAAAATGTTCTATCATATAACTGTGGGAATCATTTCTGGCCTAATATTTGACTCAAGTGGACATGACATCATGATCATAATCATCAATGTAGTCGCTTCGAGTTGGCTTCCGAACTTCGTGATGAGATCTACACCGTACCGCATTCAAACCCCCTCTATCTCTGTCACTTTCTATCTATTACATGTGGAGACTTCATACTTAATTTGTTAAATACTTGGCAATATTTAATTTCTATATTGTTTAAAAAAATTATGCTGCAATTTTTTTTTTTCAAAAGAGCTTTGATTCATTCACATGAACCAAATCATTATTCTATATAATATCAATTCTAAAGCTTAAGCTCTAACACTTACATATGAGTTACTTATCTTCTTGTTCATGGTGTTGTGATTAATAAATATGCCCTTTTATCAAAAAGCTCTGGGAATCAAATCTGGTCTAATATTTGATTCAAGTGGACATGGCATCATGATCATCATCAATCTAGTCTCTTCGATTTGGCTTTCGAACTTCGTGATGAGGCCTACACCGTACTGCATTCAACCCCCGCTATCTCTATCACATTCTATATATTACACGCGGAATATGTGCGTGCAAATGTCATGCTAGAACACTTCAACTATCTCTCACATCACGTCCCTAGTAGGGTGGGCGAGGATCACAGTATTTAAAACTCCAGTCTTTCGTGTTCCCTGGCATAGGGGGTGGAGTAAACAAGCTCAGCACGTGAGCTTGCATGCAGACGATTGGCAATCACGATTTTCTGTAGGTATGTATGTATATGAATATGAATATGTATTCCCTTCCAATGCAGGCAGGCAATATTTTTGGAATTCTTAAAAGTAAAAGGGGTGGAATCGGAGGATCACGCAACTAGCTGGATAACATTTCGGTGAAGAAAGAAAATTGCGTTTCTAAAGAGAAAAGAAACTTTGGGCGTTCTAAACGGAGAAGCAAATGTCTTAATTTTGTTCTTTATCAACTCTAGAACATTTACGAAGCAGAAGTTTTGATGAACTTGAGTAGTTTCCCGAGTAACTTTATGCTTATTCTGTTGTGATTTATAAAGAATTCTTTTAGTAAATGTTAGCAACTCTGTATAGTAATTTTTTTTTTGTAAATGATGTTAATGATGTTCTAAATATTTGTTCGCCTTGTCTATGAGGATTGTGTTTATCATAATGATTTATTAGCGATGATTTGTTAGAGGATATCAGTTTTAAATAAATTGGAAGTGTTCTTTTAGTAAAAAGACGTTGTTTAAAAAATAAAGAAATAAGTTATGTACAAAGTTAAGAAAAAAATTATGCACAAAGTAGAATTATTTATGATGGTGGTAATTTATGACGCGATTTTTTTTAAAGCAGAAAGTTAAAGCATGCTTATGAGAGTTTTACCCTTTTTCAGCATTCGTTTATAATAAATAACTATAAAATTGATTTTTCAGACTTACTTTCTTTCTTACCTTCTTTTTTAGTCTCACAATAAATGCGATGCTGCTATATCAAAAAGTATTGTTCCAATGTTGTGTTTATTAGGTTTAATCTGATTAGAATTTAATAACAGAATTGAAAGAAAATTATAGGCGAAAACGAAAAACTAGTCTGTGTCTATAGTAACATAATTCACAAGCAGACTTATCGTGGTTCAAAGTATACGATGTTTTATTTAGACGTATTTGCAATTTAATTCAAATACTTCACCAGTGAAAATATATTCTATCGTTACGCCAACTTTTCAACGGTTGAGAGGAAATTTTAGTAGGTATTTTTAAAATGTAAACATTTCTTTGAATTTAATAAATACATTGCTGTACTGAAACGATGTAAATATTACACTCTTTTGCAAAAGCTTTCTGCTATAATTGTGTTTTGCTATTGAAATACATTCACAGTAATTGTAATCAATAAAATTATCTCTAGTAGTATAGAAAAATAATAAAGAAATAGTAAGCTAAGATATATGCCTATTATGCAAAACTTTTTCAGTGTTCTGTAAAAATTAAATATGTGGAATTTAGCACATTATTTTTGAATTTTTCATTGAAGAAGTTGAAAATCTGCTAAAAGAAACTGATATTTAATGCCTGAAGTTTACTTTAACAGTCATCAATCATTGACAATGACGCATTGCAAATACTAAATGTAAGTCGAAAGCATTTTGTTTGGTTTTAGGGCGCTAAGCCCGCCCTTGCATACACTGGCTAAACAGATTAAGATCTTCATTTAAAGTAAAACCTACAGTGAACATCCAAGCAGAATTCGCACTAGAATGCGGTATCGTGATTCACGCAATTTTTCTAAAATTGACACTCATTAAAAATGTTCACTTGCGAGATTTTACCACACATGCCTACCGTTTACTGGAATAATAAGGGTTTAAAAAAAAAAAAAAAAAAAAAAAAAAAACTCATGGATTTTGCTTGTCGGCCACAAAAATCACGAAAAAAAAAAGTTATTTTCGTCAACTGGTCGCGAAAGTTCCGACATGTCACGGATTTCGGTAACTGAGTCAAATACCATACACAGGCTTATGCTGTTCAATCTTTCTATATATCTATAATATGAATGTCAACATTTATGTTTAACTCATTTTCCTTTAATCTAAAGCCTATAAAGTTAAACCGTATTTCCTGCTTAGCATTGTTTGTTTTATTTTTATAGGTGTCTTTCTTGTCGTAATAAATGAATGCTTAAATTCATCATTGAAATCATTGAAACTGTTACTGCGTTGCCTGAATTAAAAATACTGTGTCACTAAAGAAAAATTATGTCTCTATATTAAATAGCATAAGTTTTTGTGCCCGATGTTCAACATGATCCTTTTTTTTTTTTTTTTTTTTTTTTAAGAAAATAAGTTTTTATATTTGCAGAGAGAAAAGAAAATTGTAGTTCTCATGTAAATTAAAAAAAATCCCACTTAAAATTTCAGTTATGGTGGAAAATCCCAACTTTTTTTTTCTTAGCGCAAAATCTGCATCCAAGTCTGTACCGAGATTCAAACTAGGTACATTTTAACTAATATACGGCGACCTAACCACTGACAAGCAGACGGACGTCACATACCTTGTACAGTTTATATTTACTTAGTATTAGTGCATAAATTATTTCATTAACAAACTTTTGCAATCAGTAATATCAGATACAACAGAAATTTCCTTACAATTTTAGTAAAAAATCACACAACAATTCTTAAGGAAATTTTCATAGTTGCAGGTATCAATTTTCATAGAGAACCTTTCAGGATCAACGCATTAGCTTTCTTTGAATTTGAAAATATATAAATGCCCTAAAACGTTGTCAGTTACAGATTTTGAATCAAAATGTATTCAATTTTTTTAAAAAGATATCTCCAAACAAAATCAATAGTGGTTGTAGTTAATCAATAGTGTTGTAATTATTTCAACTGCGAAGACTTTACAATATCGCTCTACAACAAATTTCATCTGAATCTGAGCATTTCTGAAAAAATTGCCATCAAGCATACAAGCTTTAGAGAGAAATATTTATTAATGTGAGGTAGACAATTACAGCAGTGCAGATGAACTGTAGTAAGAACGACTGGAAAATTCTGTAGAATTTCTTAATTTGCCTGAGAATGAATAAATTTGTTATGAAACCATAACAAATTTTGAACAAATATTACACAATAAAATGTTTATACGTTCAAAGTAGATGTGTGTGCGCTGGGACTCATGCTGTAAAGACGTCTGTTTATTGTATTCTCAGTATCGCTTCCATGAGAGAACAAAAGAGGCCCGAAATCCTACCAATACCTGTATATTTCCATATAAATTGACATTTAGCTTGAAAATTAAAATAATAGTATTCCATTGGCCTATCTTGATTGCTAAAGCTACAGTAATTTACATTAATTATTTTGGAAAACGTTAATTGATACTGCTAATATATATATATTCTTATTCCAGACTTCGATAAAATACCAAACAGAACTTATAGAAATAACCGAATGAACTTCTTATGTTTTTTTTATTAGTAAAGTTTGTTAATTTACTACTTTTTTACGTTAGAAAGTTACAGCCTTCATAATTCTATCCCCACCCCCTTAAAAATAATAAAAAAAAAACTTTGTAAAGTCATCGGCTTCTTTCACCCAAAATGATTTTTTTAAAAATTAGTTAACTCTTACCTCCGGTTCGCTGGCGATAAGAATATATAGCAAAAGTGTTATCAGCGAGATAGAAAATGTGAAAATAAAAGGAGGGCACCCACTTTCAAAAAAGAGATAAACCGGAGAAAGTTTTTTCATCTTTTTCTTTTTTCTATGCGTCTTCTCTCTCTCCTTTGCCCCTAGCGTTCTGGCTGCAGTTATCTCAGCTTCTTTTTCGGAAATGGTTCTAAAGGTTTGCCATTTATTTTACCATGGATTAGGTTTTGGCGAATGATGCTTTTGGCGACGTTTTGTTTTATTGTGTATACTTTGTTTTATTTAACAGAGCCTTGCTTTTTTATGACAGTAGAAAAGCTGCCTTTCTTCTTGATGATGGTTTTTTTGGTGGCGAAAGTTCGAAAGCGAGAGTTGTGTCTAGATTTTGAGAAGCGTGTCTGTTGCGATTTCAATCGTAAAAATAGAACAAAAGAATGCAAGTTTCGAGTAGTTTCTCCCCATAAAAGAATTCCAGTTGCCGCTAGCTGTATAATCATTGGTTAATTGAATAAGTACATTTATGAATTTAATCATCTTTATTGCATTAAATAAAACTTTTAAAGTCTGAATTCGAGAAATAGGTGAAGGAGGAGGATCTAGATTTTGAACAGTTCGTCAGTAATTCCAGTCATAAAAACAGAACGAGTTTTTTTTCTTTTCTTTTAAAAAGTTCTTTGCAATAAAAGTACTTATTTTGCCACCAGCTGTATAATGATTGACAATTGTTTTAATAAATTTAATCATTTCCATTTCTATGAGTAAAACTTTTGAGATGAAATTTGTGATTCTTCGAAATGATTCATTATTTCTTGTACAAAAGTTTTCCATGATTCTAGTTAACTTTATTAATATTTAATTTATGTTTAGCTAATTCATCTGTATGTTTGATTTTGAGTAAATTCTTCGCTTGGGGCGTTCACTGTCTCCACTTTTGATTTAATGTATACATTAAAAAAATTAAAAACCTCCTTGCAGAATTTATTTTACATTGATTAATTATTCTCTGTTATTAACCCTTTCAAGGGCGGTGGTTCATTTTTGGACCACTTAATTTTAATCCCTAAATGCTACACGGGTACCAGAATTTTGGAGTGAAAGTTTTCCTTTTATCAAGTACATGAAGAAGATATTTTACTTATTTTCGAATAAATTCGTCTCTTAATTCTGGTGTCAATGAATCATTTCAACATTTTACGAATTATTTTACATACGAACATTTTACAATAAGTACCTTGCCCCTGAAAGGGTTAACAACATGATCAAGAGAGCTGCCAATTAAACGCCATCTGAAGTACAGTAGCGTGTGTTTTTACTCACTAGCTGGAGAGACGTCTATTTCTATATATTTTAAAATAACTAAACATATTACGTATGAATCTTAATTTTAACATTAAAAAGACATTTAATAAAATTAAAAGAAAAAAAACGACACATTAATATCACATGATAAAATGAATTATTGTAGATGTTTCAAGTTTTATATAAGCTCCTCATCAGTACAAATATCAGTCGAAAACCAAAGCTGTCATTTACACATGCTCAAGTTCGAAATTATGCATTTAAAGTAATAAATCATCAAAGAATATATGTCACAGTAGGACCACATATTATGTTGCATTTGTACATGCTTCCTTTAGGAGTAATTTCTGTATTCTTTTGTAAACCAATGTTTTAAAAGAATTCGACTTTTAAAATTACGGCAGTTTGATTTAATTAGTTTAATAATTTCGAAATACCAGATAAATACCGACCACATCCTTGAATTCAAAAACATTAAATCTTAATACAATAATTTTAAAACTAGATTTTTTTTAGAAGGTGAGTTTGCAAGATTACAGAAACCTCCTCTAAATGAAGCATGTACAATTCCACCAGAATATGTGGTTCTACTGTGACATATTACTCCCTGGTGATTTAATATTTTTAATGCATAATTTTGATCATGGACATGTGCAAAGAACAGCTTTGATTTTCGTTTGATATTTGTTCTGATAAGGAGCTTGCATAAAGCTTGAAACATCTACTGTAATTATTTTATTATGTGATATTAATGTGTTGTTTTGCAGTTTTATTAAATGTCTGATTTTAAATGTCTTTTTAACTTTAATATTTTTATATATTCTAAAATTTTGTTTGGTGATTTCATGCTATAATATCACACATTTTCTGTGTATTAAATATTTCATAGAAAAACAATTTGGTTACTTCGGAAATATTCCATAATATTAATTTACATTCTCATGGTATTCGTATACATTGTTCGCCATACTCTAATGTTTAATAAGTAAAATTGGAGACTTTAGTTTAATTGCTTATTTTTTTTAAAAAACAAATGTTTGTTGTTTGTACTGTAGCACATTTTAAACACATTTACTGGATTTAAAGCATTACTTGTCACATATTCTGAACTTTTATTTATAACAAATTCTGTCGTCTTAGTTTGCTTAGTCGGAAGGAAAATTCTTATTATTTTGTTAAACATTCTGTTAGTATTTAAATATTTTAAAGCGTTTCACAACTGCCTCTGCTTTATAAATGAAAGGAAATTTAAATGTAGTATCGTGCAGCAGTTTCATGAACTTTTTCCAAGCCGATGGTTGAAGAAATCCCATTAGTATATCCTCCAGCGTTTGGTTTACTGATTTTTTTCTCCACATTGTTTATTGCTAAAATTTCATTGAAGAATTTCTAAAAGTTTTATTATTTGTTCAATTTTTAAAAATTACTTTGTGACAGAGCAGCTGCAACAGGCGTGTCTACTTATATTTCATTCTTTTAAATATTTTTTTCCATGTCGTAACTAATTTCTAAAGTATTAAAATTTTATCCTTCATCCATCTCTTTGATGTGCTAACATAGAATTTCGTGTTTTGTTTGTTTATAACATTTAACTCTTTTTCACAAATACATTTCTTTGAATTTTGAATGCCATAGCAATAAATAGTACGGCACGAATTTGATGAATGCTTCAAGTATATATATTTTTAAAAGCTGGATTTATACTATATTCAGACGTGTTTTATCCTTAATTGGTTTTGCTTATTTTTGCTTTTAAAAATAACTTTGTGTTGCCGAATTGTGTAATTTAATACTCGAAAAGGTTAGAGTAAAATTTAGTATTATAACTTTAGTTCTAACTTTCAATTTGATTAATTCTGAGTTACAACAGTTTCAGTTAAAACCACAGTTTAAAATAACAAGAACGAAAAATCATGCGTCAAGCATAGATTATGTAACACTTTCCAATGCTTCCAAAATAATTTTACAAATCTTTACCGTTTAATAAGCTGAAAGATAACATCTAAGTAAACAATTTGGAAAACGTATAACATATTTAAAAACGTAATTTCAGGAATTTCCAACATTTATTTCCAACATATACAATATTCGGAAAAATATCCGAATACTTTTATTCAGTCCTGTATATGATCTATAGATTTGTATATATACTACATAGGATGCTAAATTTTAGTTCAGTTAAGAAACGTGTAGCACAGTTTAAAATTCTCCTTCTGCAGTTTCTGTCAATAAACGGAAATGTGTTCGCGAACTTTTGTGCTTCCCTGTATATGATCTACAGAATTTATACACACCACGTAATAAACAAAAAGTGAGTTAAATTTAAAATTGCATTCAGTAACTTAAAACGCACTTCCAGAACTTATTGTTAACAAACAGTAGAGAATTATTATTTTGTGTACACTGCAAAAAATAATTGTTGATTTTACAGTATAAAACTGGCACCCCAGCTGCCAGTATTATACTGTAAAATTAACAGTATTAAACAGTAAAATAAGCAGTAATACGCTACCGCGCATGCGCCACTTATCTTTTTTACAGACCGCTAGAGTGACGTGATGCTCTTTTAGTACACCTGCATTGGTGGATTAGAGCAACACGTGACTCCCGCGGTCTGTAAAAAAAAGATACGCGTAAAGCACCGCGGTAGCCTTTCTTTTTCGTTAGCCTCGCTTTAAAGGCTCGATTACTGAAATGCTTGAAACAGGTTTTTCCTTATAACTCCAAGAATAATTATCCTATTAACTAGCGGTTTATTGCATCTGATTAAGCGTCAAATTTTCAATTAAAATATATCTTTGAAGTGAAATTTGGATGAAATACAGGATCATAAAAAATCGAAGAGTGTGGAAAATAGAATTCCAAATATCTCGGCAACTAATTATCCGATCGACTTCATGCTTTATGCAAAATTTATGTTTTTTTATTGTCTTTTATATTCATTTCTTAAAATAAACAATTTCGAAAATTTTTATATACCTTTTATCAGAACGAATATTTCGAGAGTCCGAAAAAAATAGTTCCGGTTAATCGAGGTTATTGAAATGAAATAGGCTTCTTCCCATTATTACATACTAAGTACATACCAAATTGCAAGTCTCTATCTCAATTTTTTCGGGAGATAGAGCGTTTACAGACACACAGACACACAGACGGACGGCAAATTTTTTTTTCTAAAAATATGTTTTTCGGAATCTCCAGTGTCTGAAACGTGTAAATCCGTCAAAAAAAAAAAAAATTCGATTTTCAAAACGATTACAAGACTTACCCTATACTACGTATGATGGGTAAGTAATAGTGAAACATTATTTAAATAAACCGCAGACAATTTTTCTCCATAGACGTAATGTAACGGAATTCTTTTGACTGTCCCTGTAAAGTAACTATAAGTGCTATGCACACCCTATTCCATATTAAGCTTCTTGTAATGCACCTTAGTGATATATATCAATTACGATGTGTTTGAAATTGTCTAACATCATTAAAAATTATAATGAACCGCAAATGATTTTTCCCATAGACCGTAATGTAACGGAACTCTTTTGAGTGTCCCTGTAAAAAAACTATAAGTGCTACACACTTCAGTTGAAATAGGGAACATGCTATAGATAACGACAATAACATATGAAAATTGCAGAGCAATCCGAGCATATTTACGGGAGTTAGAGCACGGCCAGACGGCAGACGGTCAGACAAGCCGAAGTCATAAACACTTTTCAACTAGGTTGGAAAGTGTTAAAAAGAGGGGATTGATATTTTTCCTTCTTTTCTGGAAATATAAATATTTTACTATGACATGTGTATCTTTAAATACGTTAGTGTTTAAATGCATTTCCATAAATTACAACGCCATAGCAAAAGTATCGTTTTTATTTATTATTTATTTATTTATTATTATTTTTTTTTATATAAATACTTAAGTGTATTTTTCGAAGGCTTAATTTTGTAACCTTTTCCGACACAATATATGCTAGATTTGTTTTGTTTAAAGTATTGCAGAATTGTATAATTTTATACTTGGAAAAGCAAGAATCAAATTTCATAATATAGTTTTATTTTTTGATTTTTGTTTAGTTTTGATTAAAAATAACGTCTATTAACGGCGATTAATATAAAAAATATCCGGAATTAATCTTTTTTCTTGGAAAAATAACACATTTTGCTACGCCATGTGCATCTTTAAAAAATATTAATTTTAAATACTTTTCAGAAATACATTTCCCTTGTCTGATTTTACTCTTAAAAGAATTTTGTGATGCAGAATTGCATAATGCCATTCTCGGATAAACTAAAACAAAATTAAGTAATATAACTTTAGTTCTAAATTTTATTTTTATATACTTTGAATTAAAACTAGAGATACCAAGGTTGATCAAAGAAATATCTTGATTGATCTTTTTCTCGAAAATAAATATTTTCCCTAAGACATGTGTATTTTTGAATACATTTACATTTATACCCAAATTTTAACGGAGGATGCGTCACGGCTACGGGTATTTCAATCAAGAGTACGAAAGGGTGTAAAAACGAGTACCTTTGACAGTACAGATTCCCCTTTCTTTTCCCCGATATTTCCATCCCTTCCCGTAAAGATGACATCAAGCCGTCATCCAATTCTTGTGATACTCTTCATTGCTACGCGGCATGGCTTGATGCATTGGCTATAATTTTAAAAGCTGAATTTAGAATATTTTTTAAGTATTATGTACTTGTTAAAAGGCAGAAAACCAACATTAAAAAAGCACAAGTAATACACATAAAAGCAGCAAACAGCTGTTTCGAATCCACAAACGAGATTCTTCATCAGTGCGACAAAGAGCAAAGCACAGCGTGCTAGAAAAAGTAAGGCTGGTCATAACGACAGAGAGGCGGTGGCAGCTGTTTGCTGCTTTTTTGTGTATTATTTGTGTTTTTTACTTTCTTCTATCTTTACAAGAAAAAAGTATTTGATTCGCGAAAATTTTCGACTTCCGGTTTTCGACGGATTTATACATTTTAGAAGTTCCTGAACACGGTTTGACTGTTTTTAGGAAATGACTGT
The DNA here is from genome assembly GCA_963931845.1 of Maratus michaelseni. Taxonomy (NCBI): domain Eukaryota; kingdom Metazoa; phylum Arthropoda; class Arachnida; order Araneae; family Salticidae; genus Maratus; species Maratus michaelseni. Next base: position 82,234,278 of record OZ007591.1, on the reverse strand, counting down.
CTATGAGTCTGTCTGTATGTGACAAAAATTTTGTGGGCGCTCTATCTCAAGAACTAATGCTCAGAATTTAATAAAACTTTAGATTCAGTTAGTCCCTGATATAAGTTGGTACTGATTAGTTTTTGGTAAAAATCGCCCGGCAGGTGGCGCTGCTATGCAGTATTTTTCGCGATTTCCGCAATAGCTCTATCTCAAGAACTAATGCTCGGAATTTAATAATAGCATTTTGGAGGATTTACACGATTTCAGCGATAGTCATATCTCAAGAAATAATGCACGGAATTTAATAAAACTTGAGTTTCAGTTAGACCTTGATATAAATTGCTGCTGATTCATTTTAATGTATGCGAAACCTGTGTGAGATAGAAGAAAGTTTTGGGATTGACACATCCGACTAGTTAACGTTGGTTTTCTGCCTTTTAATATTCTTGCACAAACGCTTTATTTGCTATTTTTATTGTACTTGATTGATTTTGTTTAATTTTGCCCTTAAAAAGAAATTTGTTGTGCAGAAATGTATAACTTTACCACATGGGTAAGCTAAAAATATTTTCGTAATATAGTTTTAGTTCTATTTTTTTCTTTTTGTTTACTTTAAATTAAAAGACAACAAATCTAGTCGATTAAAATAAGAAATTTCTTGGATTGTTTTCTTTTCCTTTCAAAATATAAATATTTTCGAACGACATGTATAACTTTGAATAAATTTCACCCTACATGAATATTTTCACAGATACTTCTCTCTCAATTTCAACTAATAATAAATAATGCAGTATTTTGCAAATTATTATATACTTGATTGGTCTTGTTTGCTTTTGCTTTTAAAAAGATTTTTGTGGTGCAGAATTCTATAACTTTATAATCGGATAAGCTAGAATAATAAATAATGCAGTATTTTGCTAATTATTATATACTTGATTGGTCTTGTTTGATTTTACTTTTAAAAATGTTTTTGTGGTACAGAATTCTATAACTTTATAATTGAATAAGCTAGAATAACATTTCGTAATATAACTTTAGTTCTATTATTTATTTATATTTATGTATTTATTTATTCTGAATGAAAACCAACAATTACTAAGGTCGATAAAAAAAAAAAAAAAAAAAAAAAAAAAAAAGTTGAATTGGGTTTTGTTTTCTCTTTTTCCCTTGAAAATAAATAAATAAATATTTTTCCCCGACGCCCATCTCAAAATACATTTTTCTCTACAAAAAATCATGCGGAACTCAACTGTTTATATTTTTTAAAGACTGAATTTATAATGTTTTTCGAAGTATTATATTATTGTGGTTCTTTATATGTTATTCTATATAGTTATACTCAGATAATCTAGAATGAAATTTCATAATATAGCTTTAGTTCTAATTTTACATTTTTCTTAATCCTGAATTAAAATAATAGCTACTTAGGTCGTTAAATTAAAAAAAAAATTCTTTTGGGATAATTTAGAACATAGTCGAAAAGCGTTTATGACTTTCATTTGGCTCACTGGCTGTTTGTCCGTCTGTATGCCCTTCTGTCTGTCTGCGCTTTAACTCTTGTAAATATACTTCGATATTCATGTAGTCATATATGTTATTGAGGTATACCATGCAACATTCCCTATTGAAAACAAACGAAGTGTGTAGCATTTATAATTCGGTAAAAGGCACACCCAAAAGAATTCGGACTAATATGTTAAAAATAACGTTTTCAAATATGGTACTCATTTTTTAACTTTTATGCTATGTGGTGTGAGTATAATTTAAATTCACATATAGAGTTTCGCAAAAAACATATGGACGCATTGCCGTCTATTAGTGATAATAAGCAGAGAAAATGTTTTAGTTGTGTTATGAGTTTTCCAGCTGAATTAAATTTTACGTATACTCGTCTGTGGACGAAAATTGTTTGAAGTACATTTTAATCATGTTACATTACTTCAAACATTACGAAATTGATATTCAATGTTGATACACACTGCAACCTGTTTTCTATTGAAAATAGTATCCGTGGCTTTTATTGTTCATTTACAGGCACACACGAAACAATTCGACTACATTACAGTGTAAAATTTTGTAAAAATATACATTATTGAAGAGCACGGTAAAATCTTCCACAGGGAAAATAGAACATGTAACATTTAATGTTATTTTACAGGGCCACACAAAAAGTTTAGATGTGTAACGATCTATGAGCACAAGTTGCTAAGAGGACGTTTTTAGTTTCGTTATGCGATTTCACGCTTAACTGAATTTTAGTATATTATATGCTGTGTTTAAATTCTTTAGAACATATACAGTGATACCCAAAAGTATACTTTTCATTCAGAATTAATTATCTTGTAGAGACGGGATTGGCGGAAAATGCATTTTCAAATACGTTACTTATTTTTTAACTGAATTGAATTCTGTTATGCTATGTGGTGTAAGTATAATTTAAATTCAATTCATATACAGGGTTTCACAAAAAGCATCTGGATGCATTGCCGTCTTTTAGTGATAATAAACAAAAAAACAGTTTTTCGTTGTATTATGCGTTTTCCAGTTGAATTAAATTTTACTTTCACTATGCGGTATGCATAAAAATCTATGCATCATATACAAGGCTGCACAAAAGAATTCTGTACGTTATTGCCTCTGGAGAGTAGTTGTTCAAAACGGTTTTTTAACTGTGTTATGTGTTTTCTAAATTGTTTATTTTGATATCTCCTTTTATTGTTTGAAAAAAAAAATGACATTTTGTTTCAATAGTCTGTTTGTTGGAAAGTGTTTCATAATATATGTGTGATGCATGGTTTTTCGTTCTTGATTTTCTTTTCTCTTGAAAGTAAATATTTTGCCACGACTTGTATATCTTTATACATTTTTCAAAACAGAAAATTCATTCAGAACTAAAAGTGCTGCGCTTTTTTCTTTTAAAAATCTGTTGAAATTGGCTTTGCATTTTTAAGTAAAATGAAATATTTCTTTTAAATGCTTGTTCAGAAATGCATTATTTATTTGTAAAACCAACAAAGTAATGTTATTTTTCTTTACTGAATTTGCAGAATGTTTGTTAAAACTTTTGAATGTTATTTACATTTATTTGAATATAACGCGCTGCTGCTAAATCGCTGAAAAGTTAAAATATATATATATATATATATATATATATATATATTTCATTTGCAACTTACATCGTTGTAAAAAAAAGCGTAATAGTGCTTAAAGCTACATTCACGAAGTTTGAATTTTTCTTTGTGCGTAAGCTGTAAAATAACCGAAAATTATAAAATGAAGCTCAAAGCTTTTTTCTTATTTTTTAAACAAAACATGTGTAATTTAAGTGACATAGCTTCTCTTTTCAATTAGATAAAGAAAGAAAATAGAATAGCTTAAGTCTATTTCTTTTAAACTATATTTCATTTATCTTGTTTTTTAAAATATACATCTGATGTTTATATAAAGAACGTAACATAAATTTCTCAAAGGACTGAATGGTTTAATTTTCTAGCAAGGGTATTTAAATGTTTATGCTTTTATCTTTAAAATAAAATAGTGTAATATTTTCTTTAAAAAATATGTAACTTTGGGATTGTGCTAAACCCTTTAATGCTAAACATCCAAAAGAAACCATATTATATGAAACGATCTGGCGATAAACAATGTTTATGAAGCAACATTAGCCGATAACAATGGGAATTATAGTCTTTTTAAATATGGCTTGAAAATGCTACCTTATTTTGAAATTAAATTCAGACAGTTTTATTTTTTGATTTAAGTATTTTATTTTCTATTTATGCATGATTTTGTTTACCTAAAATTTAAAGCAGACAGAATTAATTAAGGTTTCAGAATTTGTAGCCTTTTTTTCAAAAAAGAAGAGCGTTGCAGATAAAAACCAGTTTTCAAATTTTATTATTTTGTTATTTTTAACGTTAAATCCCTTTTCTTTCTTTTATTCAACTCCTTAAAAAGTTCCAAAATTGATAATTTTTTTCAGGTTAATTTTAAATGTTTTTTTTTAGTTCTTACATCTTGGCATTTACAGCACTAGGACATGCAAGCTATAGTTTTAGATGTTAAACCTCTAGAACAACGAGTCTTTTTGATATATACAGAGTATCCAATAAATCCATTCAAATTTCGAAAATTCACAAAAAAAAATTAACAAATTGTCGTATCGGAGTGTGATTTGCACTAGTGTTCTGCATCTGGTCAGATAGCCCAATTTTCTACAATCCCGACCTGACCCGCGGTTCTGGTAGGCTGGGGTTGATGCTAATCTTTTCCGCTGCGGGTCGGGTTGATTTTACATGTTTCGCGTTCGGGTTGGGTTTTGACTCTTCCGTTTCGGTTTCGGGATGACCCTATTTTTGAAAAGAAAAATATTATTAAAATATTATTATATTTTTATATACATATTTTTATATAAATATTATTATATACATATATCTTAAAAAAACAAAACAATATATTTAATATTAATGAATGTATATGAGTTTATATATATTTATACAAAAAAGATAAAATTGATATTAGATTTATATTTGTAGACTACTTTTCCATAACTGTATTAAAATATAGATTAATTAATATTCTATCACTTCGGGTTCGGATTGAGTTCGGGCTTGAATATTTTGGGTTCTGTTTGAAGTGTGTCGGGTTCGGGTAGGGTTTCAGGTTAACGAAATTTTTTTGTCGGGTTCAGGTTGACTTTAAGCAGAATTTTAACCTACCTGACCCGTACTAGTTCGCACCATAAGACTTGTCAAAATGTCGGATATTTTGTGGACAAAAAAAAGTACATTTTTTTTAAAAGTAATTTTTAGTAAAGACTACCGATTATTTTCGAAGTCTTGTGGTGCAAACAGACAAATTGTTAATCCTTTTTTAATGGATTTTTGAAATATGAAAGGACTTATGGGACCCTTTGAACTATTTTCGTTGTTTTGCCGCGAAAACTTCACGGTTTGACAAGTCTTATGGTGAAAACCGATTTCCGATACGATAATTAATAATTTAAAAAAATGAATTTTTGAAATGCGAACGGATTTATGGGACACCCTGTGGATATTGATCTGGAGAAGATATAGAATCTCTCAGGTTGCGTACAATCTTACCGCAATTCTTTTATATGATTTTCGTCTTATTTAATCACGGAAAAATATTACAAATTCTATAATTAAACAAGGTGAGAAGAGATTCTGATATTTAAATATTAAATAGAAAATTTCTAATCTGAAATAGTGGTATCAGACTTCTTGGAAATTCGAAAGGAGTGTACGCATATTAATCTCCCCCGCCGTCAAGTTTTTGAGATAGCTCATATAAAACTGTGTATGCTCACAGGTGTAGTGGTTTCATAATAAAATGTATTAGGCTCTAATTGTAACATGACGATATAACAATTGTAGACTAAATATCAACCTTTACGACAACAACAGAACATAATAAGTATAAAAGTAAAAATAGTTTTTAAAAAAACACTCTTCTATAAGCATTCATTGTTCATCTTAAAAATCACGTCTAATTTTTTTCACGTCGAATTCATGTTTCTTCCAAAATATTTCCATTACCATGTATTCATTTGATGTGGACACCGTACTCGATTATGAAAAATCCACTGCCTTTTTTACGCTTGGTAGAAAGCTTGGTTTTTGTTCTGTTTCTTTTTTAAGATAGGAAACAGGAAACACAAAATGAAACATTATTTAAACTATCGTTTTAGGATTTCTAAATTGATTTCTCAACGCATAATCTTAAATTAATTGATATTAAACTATTAATTAATAAAAGGGTTTTTTTTCTGAATATTACACTCTTCATTTTTTTATTTGTAATTTATTTTCTACTTTTTAGCCTTTAAAATATTTCATTATTGCAGTTTCACAACCATTTTGTAAATTTTGTCGAGCGTTTATTGGCGCATAATTACATCCATTGTTGTTTCAACTCCTATATAGTTAGTAAATTGTATGAGTTACAGAGAATATTTGGCGACTTATCCTTAACGAAAAAATACCTTAAAAATGATGCGTTATTTTATAATTAAGTTCTAAAAATATTAAAATGTTATATTGTCATCGGAAACGTATGTGAACGTATTTTTTATATTTCTAGTACATCAAGAAGCAATTTAAAAATCGATTAAAACATTCCATTATTACGTACAAAAACCAGGTTCAGTGTAATAAAAGAAAGTAAAAATGAGAATATGCTTGCAAAATTTATGAAAAATAGAAGAACTGTTGTAAAACGAGTTGCGGATACCAATAATAATAATAATAATAAGGCCACACCAACCAATAGGAAAAGTTTTAAGATGAAAGAGAGTTAGGGTGATTTATTAAGATCATACAGCGATCTGATCAGGAGAGGGAATGTGTACTTAAAGTTAAAATTATCTCAAAATAATCCATTTAACCAATGTATGATGGTGTATCAGTGTTATAGTTTCAAGTTGGAGAATTTTTTCCTCCACTATTTCAGAATAGCAATTTTCGCTTTATTTAAAGAAAGACATCCCGTGATTAAATAAAACTAATATTATTAGTCGTAAAAAGTGCTATATACTTTGAATAAAAAAAAATATGCATCCATCTATTGTTGTCCAATCAGGGGTCGATGCAGGACCTGTTTTCTTGGGGCCCATTTTGTGAAAAGTAAAAGTTCTTTTTGTGATTTTTTTATATTTTTGGGCAAAATGATGTTTTATAACGACAGATGAAATCCAGTTACTCAAATTCGAACCAAGCATTTATTATTAATAACTTATTTTAAGTCCTTACTGCTAAAATTTTCCTTTCAGGTGAACTTGTTATGTTTGCAATTTACACATTTTAAAACTTAACAACAGCAAATAATAATAATAACAATAATAATAAAGAGTATGATTTTATGAAATGGAATTTTGTGAAGGGATCTATTATATTAGGGGAAATTTTGTAAAGGGGCTTGTTTTGTTTATGGGTTATTGTGAAAGAGTTCTAAATAGGCTCCAATTTTTCCTGGATCGACCATTGCCAATATAGCTAGATGGTTTACAAATAATTTTAATGGATACTATGGCATAGATCCATATATATGCATTTTATATTATTAAAGAAAAACCACATATTTTAATTCATTTGTTAAAATTATCTGTCCCCTTTCCTTTTATTCCAAAATCCTATCTCGTTTATTAATAGATTAACGCTTTATTCTTTTACGCACGCAGATGCATTTTATTCTTGCATTTCTTGTGTTTTTTTATTTAAATTTTACATGTACATCGCAATGCGAAAGTTAGAACAATTACCAAAATGTTTCATGCTTTGCGAGAAACAGACTTTGTTCCAGAATTATTTTCTTTCTTTATTTAATTCTGAACTTTGAGCATCCACCAGTTATCAAAATACATTTTATGGCATAGATCTATATATATGCCATAGATACATTTGAAATAAAATTGCTAGATCTGAGCTACAATTTGGACGTTATGGACCAAAACCTAATTGGTAGTTTTTCGGCATTAATTAAAACTTCAGAAGAAGATAAACTTATTGTATCCAATATTCTTAAGCGCATGTTTAAATTTAATTTCCTTCTTTCAAATATCGATAAATAAACTGAAAATTCAACTGAAAATTTTATTATAGATAATCTTTTTCTTAAGAAATAAAAAGTATTGTTCCTCTAAATAAACTTTGTTTAAAATGCATTTGTTTCTTTTGATCTATGTACATATTTTTCAACAATTACAATTATTTGATTAATTAATTAAAAATAAAGAGATGAACTTCAAAAGAATTTACTGTCCAAAACACGTTGAATTCTATTTTTACACTTCCACAATTAATATGATTATGTAGTATTCAATCGCATCATTTAATTAATTTTTTGAAGTTTTCTAAAAATATTAAAATATTCATATTGAGTTTGTAATTAGTGGTTATTAGCAATTTATTTTTCTAATAATTTCCAGTTACCTTCAGAAATACAAGAATTCCTATTATTATTTTTTTATATCAATCTAAAAGTTATATCGCTGGAAGGAATTTATTAAGTGATGATTAAAATAATAAAGTTGAGAAATATTTAGCTTTTCTTTTATTTTATAATTTTCTATGACCCGGAATGAACGTGTTTTTTTTCCTGTATTTTTTAAATTTTCCGTTAAAATGGATATGATCAAAAATAATTGATCCAATTAAATACTGCATATTCATCTAATTTGCACAACGTTTTTCTTTTTTCTTTTTTCTTTTTTTTCTATAGTCTGAATATAAATTATTTCTCTCTATTTATTTACCATTATTTATTAATTCCATTTTTTTATTTATTCTGATTAAATGGGATTTATATGTTTAATTTAGAAAGGTTGGGATTTCTGATTGAAGAAAATCTAGTATTACCACTATTGGATTTACTTATCTGTTATATTCAAAGAATTTGTAGAGGTCGTATAAGCCTATTTCTAAATTGATTTTGTATCCTAAATGTAGCTTAGTTCTCTTTATTTATTTATTCCATTTTTAATTCTTACTAATTATTTGTTTTTCGAAGGGGTGGGGGGTGGTAGTTTAGCGAGTTTGGATGTATGTTTAAGGACATTCTAGGATTACCAATATTTGATTTACACATCATATTCAAAGAATTTGTAGGAGTCGTATAAGCCTAGCTCTATTTTTATCTTGTATCCTAAATATAACTTCTATTTATTTATTTATTTCATTTTAAATTCGTTCTGATTAAACTATATTGTTTGCCGTTAGTTTAGAAATCTGAAATTTGTGTTTGAGGAAAATCTAGGATTTCTAATATTTGGTTCACGTATCTATCATGTTCAAAGAATTGGAAGGGATCGTACGAGTCTGGCTTTATTTTTATTTTTCTACCCTAAATTTAACTTAATTCTATTTGTTTATTTATTTATCATTTACTTATTCCATTTCTTAAATCTCTCTAATTAAATTGGATTTTCTTGTTGTTGTTGTTAATTTAGAGAACTGAGATTTGTGTTTTAGGAAAATCTATGATTACCGATTTTTGTTCATTTTTTTAATTCATTCTGTTTTAATAGAATTTTTATAATTAGTTTAGAGATATGAGATCTATATATGAGGAAAATCTAGGATTATTAATATTTTATTTATATCTCTACCATTATTCACTAAATTTGAGCATGTCTGCAATTAATTTTGACTTCCCAACTTCAACATAACTTTATTTTATTTTGTTTATGTACTACTATTTACTTATTCATTTTTTCAATTCCTTCTGATTAAAATTGTTTTTATGTCTAGTTTAGGAAGCTGAAATTTGTATTAGAAGAAAATCAGAATTATCAATGTTTGATTTATACCTATATCATTATTCAAAGAATTTTACAGATTCGTGCAAGGTTGGTTATGTAATGTAATGTATAGATTTCTAATTAGCGTACAGACAAAAGCAAACGTGGTTTCCAAAGATAATTAAATGATCTATGTGTTAGGATAGTGATTTCTGATGTAAACATTTCATCTATTATTGTGAGCCTGAATATTCATCCATCCGACTTCAAGCTGGTGAAACGAAACACGTGTGTGCTGACAAAGTACTTTTCTGTTTTCTGTGAGATTCTCATTAAAGAACTTACACGTGTAACCTCAAGAGTTCAAGGCTAAATGACGTAGACTTGACTGTGTTTTTTTCTCTCATCCAAGAACTAATACTTCAGTCTCTGAGTAACTTTTATTTAATGCAGACCTGCTGAACACTTCTCTTAAAATTAAATGTGTTAACTTTTTATAGTGTGATGTAAATTTTATAATGTAAAATTAATCTTTCTTTTTCTTCAACAGTAATTAAATAATTAACTTAGAAATTATACAATGAAGCCATACTTTATTTTAACAAGATTGTGTTTGTTAATATCTACTTCAAATGTGCATTATCGCTGGATTAATTCGCAAGTTGGATAATTACTCACTACACCTTCGCGGATTCAAAAGGTAGGACAAACTTTCTCTACCTTTCTTTTATTATCATGAAGTCTTAAAGTGAATTTTAAGAATAAAAGAGAAGAATCATTTATTTACCGTAGTTCTAAAAATTATCAGATTATGAGCGCTGAGGATTGAACACGGTAAAACCGCTCTCTAATAAGAAAAATAAAAAAAACTATATTTTAAACAATAGAAACTATAAAAGTATTATTAAAATTAATAAAAATACAACATCATGGCTTCAAATATGAAAGAAATGTGTAGCATAGAAAAACTGAACTCCAATAATTATGCGATTTGGAAGTTCAAGGTAGAGATGCTGTTAATGAAAGAGGATTTAATCAACCAGATAACTGATGATCCGCCAAACCCCTTAACAGGCGAATGGACGAAGAAAGACAATAAAGCCAGGGCTATTATAAATTTAAGCTTAGAAGACTCACAGCTGATTTACATAAAAAACGAAACATCAGCTAAAGCTACATGGCTAGCATTAAAAACAATACATGAGCGCGCGAATTTATCTAGTAAATTATATTTGCTAAGAAAACTATATAGTATAAAACTAGTTGAAAATGGTAATATGAACGACCATATTGTTAAAATATTAGAAACCGCTGATAGGTTAAAAGCAATAGGAGAAGAGATTAAGGACTCTCATCTATCTGCACTTTTGTTGTGCTCCCTTCCACCTAGCTATGATACTCTGATCACGGCATTAGAGGCCCGATCAGAGACCGAATTAAATCCAGAATTTATAAAAGGAAAACTAACAGATGAATTTCAAAGGAGACAAGAAAGCTCCAATTCATCGCATGAAAATGTATACAAAACATTTAATAAACAAAAACAAAACACTAGGGCATATCCAAAAAGAGAACAAAACCTTTTTTGCACGAATTGCAAAAGAAAAAACCATGTGCGACAAAATTGTTGGTTTCTTAAGAATAAAAATTCTAAGAACCAAACAAATGAAAAATACAGACAAAATTCGTCTTTATGCTTTGAAGCAAGTAATTTTACTCCGAAAACTAAAGCAGAAAAAAACACACAAATTCAAGAGAGTAAAAGCGAAGAAAATCAAAACGAAAAAACAATGTCTCAAAGGCAATTATCATTAATCGCACATAATGAGTCTAAATCTACTTGGATTGTTGATTCTGGAAGCAGTTCACATATTTGTAATGACATAAATGTATTTGTTGACATTGACAATAACAACAAAAATACTGTCACGATAGCAAACGGAACAACACTAGAGTCGCACGGGACAGGTACAATAAAATTACGGACACAATCAAATGACATAACTTTAAAGGACGTTTTATATGTCCCTGATATTCAATCAAATTTAATGTCGGTTACGAAAGCCACAAAGTATGGTTATGAATTCATGTTTGAAAATAACACCTGTAACTTATCCTATAATGGAAAAATTCTCTTAGAAGGAAAAAAGAGAGAAAATTTATATGAAATTGACCTATATAAACCTAAGCAAGAAATCTATGTCAATTTTGCTGAACAATGCAAGAATAAAAACTGCATTGAGCTTTGGCATAAGAGATTAGGTCATAGAAATGTTAATTCAATTAAACAACTCTTATCCAACAATTTAGCAACAGGTCTAGAAATTCAAAATTGCAAACATGACATAGTTTGTGAGAGTTGTATAAAGGGAAAACTAACAAATGCACCGTATCCAAAACAGAGTGAGAACAGAGCTAAGAAGGCGATCGATCTGGTGCATACGGATGTATGTGGTCCGATGCAAACAGAAAGCATAGGAGGGAAGAAATATTTTCTCACATTCACAGATGATTTTAGTAGATTCACAATGATATTTCTTTTATCGAATAAAAGTGAGGTAGTTACCAAAGTGAAAGAATATGTAGCCATAACGAAAAATAAATTCGGTCGCACAGTTAAAGAAATCCGATCAGACAATGGGGGTGAATACACTAGCGAAGAATTAGAAAAATTCTTAAAATATGAAGGTATTCATCACCAGTTCACTATTCCGCATTGTGCACCTCAGAACGGTGTTTCGGAAAGAAAGAATAGGACTTTAGTCGAAATGACAAGGTGCCTATTATCGGAAGCGCAGCTGCCAAATAAATTTTGGGCCGAAGCTTTAAATACAGCTGTGTATCTTATAAACAGATTACCAACAAAATCACACAATTCAACTCCATACCAGCTATGGACAAACAAAAAACCGGATTTATCAAACATAAAAATATTTGGCTGCAAAGCTTATGCTTATCTCGATAAATCCCAAAGAGGAAAACTCGATGATAAAGCAATAAAAGGAACATTTATCGGTTATGATAATAGATCAAAAGGATATAGGATCTACATTGGCAATAATAAAGTAATAAGGGCGAGAACTGTTAAATTTATAGAAAACTCTAATTCAAATGAAAACGAAAAAAAATCAAACATTGATATGAGAGAAGAATTAGAAGTTCAGAAACAACCTGAAAAAGCAGGGGGAGATTCCTCAAAATTCTTTATAGACATGCAGGAAGATAAACAAACAGACAATGAGGAAAATTTAAACGAAAACGAACCTAGAAGATCTCAACGATCAAATAGGGGAGTTCCACCCGATAGATTCTCTTATATTACTAAAATACAAAAAGAAAATATTGAACCAACAGAGTGGAAAGATATAGCGAAAATCGAAAACCCATATGATAGAAACAAATGGTACGAAGCAACTAATGAAGAAATTAATTCATTAAGAAAAAACAAAACATGGGAACTAATTGATCCACCACCTGGAATAAAAGTAATTGGGAATAAATGGGTATTCACAAAAAAATATAATGAAAATAATGAAATAGAAAAATATAAGGCACGTCTTGTAGCCAAAGGTTTTTCTCAAAAATACGGAAGCGATTATTTTGAAACCTTCGCTCCAGTAGTAACGTATACAACTATAAGAGCGTTTCTAGCATGTGCAGCGTATAAAAATTTAGATGTTAATCATATAGATATTAAGACTGCATTCCTCCACGGAAATTTAGAAGAGGAAGTTTATATGTCACAACCAGAAGGGCATGTAATACCGGGAGAGGAAAATAAAATTTGCAAACTAAAAAAATCAATTTACGGATTGAAGCAATCCGCACGAGCATGGAACATTAAATTAGAAGAAAGTTTAACTAAACTTGGTTTTGTGCAAAGCACCTCCGATCCATGTCTCTTCACACGAAAATTAAAGGAAAGTACAACATACATCATTATATATGTTGATGATTTATTAATTTCAGGGGAAACTAAAGAAATAAATGAAATAATAGAACAACTAAAAAAGGAATATGAAGTCAAAAATTTAGGACTTGTAAATTATTATCTGGGGATAAACATAAAAAGAAGTAAAGAAGGAAATTTCGCACTTGATCAAAGAAACAAAATAAAAGAACTGATCGAAAAATTCGATTTAAAGGAAGCGAAACCCTGTGATACTCCGATGGAACCCGGGTACTTAAACATAATTGATGAGGAAAATTTACTTTCTAATAACAGTAAATATAGGCAAGCTATCGGAACATTGTTATATATAGCTACAATAACCAGACCAGACATAGCCGCCGCTGTGAACATTTTGAGTCGTAGAAACGAAAAACCCAGAGAAAAGGATTGGAACGCAGTAAAGCGGGTTATTAGATATTTAAAAACAACACAAGAACTAAAACTAATTATTAGTAAAGAAAATGAGCCAATACTAACAACATATGCTGACTCCGATTGGGCAGGGGATAAAAATGACCGTAAATCAACAACGGGAAATTTATGTAAATTAGGAAATACACCAATTTCCTGGTCAACTAAGAAACAAAATTCAGTTGCCTTATCATCCGCTGAGGCTGAATACATCTCAGCAGCAACTTCAGCACAAGAGACAGTTTGGATTATCAATCTTCTAAAGGACCTTGATCTACAACAAAATTTGCCCATAACTTTATTCGAAGATAATCAAGCTTGTATAAACATGGTTAAAAATTATAAACATCATTCGAAAACTAAACATATCGATATAAAATACAACAGCATAAAAGATCTTAAGGAAAAGGGAATAATTGAACTACAATATTGCCCAACCAAAACTATGACAGCTGACATTCTAACGAAGCCCCTTCCCAAACCTGACTTTACAAAACACAGAACAGGTTTAAATCTCAAGAACATTTATACTTCAGAAATCAAGCAGGGGTGTTAGGATAGTGATTTCTGATGTAAACATTTCATCTATTATTGTGAGCCTGAATATTCATCCATCCGACTTCAAGCTGGTGAAACGAAACACGTGTGTGCTGACAAAGTACTTTTCTGTTTTCTGTGAGATTCTCATTAAAGAACTTACACGTGTAACCTCAAGAGTTCAAGGCTAAATGACGTAGACTTGACTGTGTTTTTTTTCTCTCATCCAAGAACTAATACTTCAGTCTCTGAGTAACTTTTATTTAATGCAGACCTGCTGAACACTTCTCTTAAAATTAAATGTGTTAACTTTTTATAGTGTGATGTAAATTTTATAATGTAAAATTAATCTTTCTTTTTCTTCAACAGTAATTAAATAATTAACTTAGAAATTATACAATGAAGCCATACTTTATTTTAACAAGATTGTGTTTGTTAATATCTACTTCAAATGTGCATTATCGCTGGATTAATTCGCAAGTTGGATAATTACTCACTACACCTTCGCGGATTCAAAAGGTAGGACAAACTTTCTCTACCTTTCTTTTATTATCATGAAGTCTTAAAGTGAATTTTAAGAATAAAAGAGAAGAATCATTTATTTACCGTAGTTCTAAAAATTATCACTATGTAATGAAGGGGAAAAAATCCAGCATACTTCGATACCTTTAAACTCTTTCCTTCTCTTCAACAATTTTTTCCTTCATCAACTATTTACACAACAGAATTTGCGAACTGAACTTGTGGATTTAATATGCAGGTACGCCTAACTATGGAATGTACAAAGTATTTTTTGTCCGTTTCGGTGAATCTACACAAAGTAAATTATGCAAATAAACATTATTGTTATCAATAGTAAGCTATGTTTATGCTAATATGTTTATCTAAGCTGCGCTAAATAATTAGTAACAATCATATTTCTTTTGTTTGTTGTTGAATATTTTATTATCTTTGGTATGTTTTGGAATTCATTTATTCCTTATTGTAATGGAGGAATAAAATTATTTGTCACATTTTTGTAATGAATGAAAAAGAGAATTAATGCCGGATTTCATTCCTTTATCACGTGCAAATTTTAGGCACGAATATCACTCTGACTTGATTTATTTTTTTCTTTCTGATTTTCTTCTCGGATGAAAGGGGTGTGTTTTAAGAAATATATTACATACAGATACCACACGGAAACTTGCATGTTAGGAACTAATACATTTAGCCTTTACAATATACGAATATATACATGCATACAGGCACGTGCATGTGTACTTGGGTGGAAACGTATATATTTTTTCTTTTTTTTTCATTAAGACTGCAAACATGTGCACTTATTTATTAGAGAACTTCACACTTAATAACACTATTAAATTTTAAAAGATCAAAATAAATTTTACTAGTTTAACTTTAGCTTAAGTATTTGATTTTTTTTTTTAATGTTGTTGTTTGGGTAATGATGTAAAGCAGTATATTAATGTTTATAATCATCTAAATATATTTTTTACGTTTAAAAAAAATTGGCAATATTACACAATCTACAATATTTTATTAACAGACAGAGTTTCTTATTGCTTTCTATCACCGGAAAAACGTCGTGTCGTTTATGATGAGAGTACCTCTATCAATGCACGCAAAACGTTGTTTTATGACATTGGTCTTGATACATTTTAAAATTCAATAAATAATCAAGTAATTGCCGTACGAGAGTGCGGTTCGAGCAAAAATGCTTCTCATGATCGAAAGTCTTTCTTTCTTTCTTTCTTTTTTTTTTTTTTTTTTTTTGTTTAAAAATTTAAAAAAAACCCCATAATTCCAAAGTTCCCCATAGATGGTGCAATACCTCCATAGTTGCAAAAATAAAGAAAAAACTCAGTATAAGCAGCTACAGACTATTTTGTACTATCTACTACCATACTTCAAGGTATGGAATGGAATTGAGTACCGTTTAGATGTGTTTTGATCTACAAAGGGCACACACATTGTAATATGATAATAGATTGTACAAAATAAATCGTCTGTAGCTGCTTATCTTATTTATTTATTTATTGTAATTTTGAAGGCATAACGCCATCGATAGAGAATTTTGGAACAACTTTTTTTAGATTGCTTTAAAAACATTCGATGATGTGACACATTTTCGTCCAAATCGCACTTTCGTGGACCAATTATTTAATTTTTTTTTTTAATTTTATTTTAAAATGTGTGAAGGACTTTTGACCCTTCGTCTGCTACTGACTTTTTTTTTATTAGTATTCGATCTCAAATAAAAATTAAAACCAACTATCGCATCAACACAACAGTCTTCTTACGCATTAGCTGAATCGGGATTTTCGAATGTTCCTCCTTATTCACTATTGTTTTTCTTTATTAGAAAAAAAATTAACACTATCCAACTATGTTCGAAAGTGTTAAAAAGTATTTATTAAACTTAACAATATGTCATTGAAATATTTTCTCTTTTTTTTTTTTTTTTTTTTTTTTTTTTAAAATCTTTGTGCAGGATAAGAAACAAGATTCAAACTATTTCCGACAGTTAAAAGAGTGTAAGAAATCATTGTATGATGAGAGAAATTCTTGCGTTGCACATTATTTTTCAAGTGCTTTTCTATGACCTCCCCCCCCCCCCCCCCCCCCAAAAAAAAAAAAAAAAAAAAAAAAAAACAGATTTGTTAAACTAAACAAGAAAAAGGAACGGGTTTCAGAAAAAAGTCACTCACCAATATTTATTTTCAATAAAATTATGAAATTCCAATTTTAGTTAAATATTCGCTATTAGACATATTTGTAATGGAATGAAACACTTACGGAAATGTTGGCTTCAATTTGGAAATATTTGAAAGAACCGCTAATATCCCAAAAATATCGGAAATGCTGACCTGAGACGACAAAATCCTAGTAGCAAGCCAACATTGACCATAACTTGGCTCCATATTGAGCCAATATTGAATTTATTGACATGGAATATTGCCCCAATATTGGGAATGTTAACATTTTGTCAATATTGGCAGGAAATATTTAGGCATTGTAAAGCCATAAAAAATATTAGGGCATTCTTGGGATTTCATTGAAAATGTTTCCAATGTAATGCCAATGTTGTAAAAATAATACTGTTTTTTTTTTTTTTTTTTTTTTTTTTTTTTAATATTTTTTATAAAGCTACAAATATTGGCTTTACATTAAAAATAGTTCCATTGAAACGCCAATATTGGTTTTATTGGCTTTACATTGGCTAAATATTGCCTGCCAACGAATGCGACATTGGTCCAAATTGTAGCCAATATTGGCTTGCTAATAAGAAATATTTTCCTACAACATTGGCCAAAATCTGAAATCCCTAATGTTTGTTCAATATTTCATGCCATGCCAATAATGGCTAAAATATACTCAATACAAAATATATTGGGCCAACATTGTTTTGCTACTTCGGGATTATTACATTTTTCATACTCTTTCAAAACTTTTATTTTTGCAGTGAAAATTTTCTATTAAGAACATTATTTATTCGACTTTTGCTATATCGAAAATTTATTCATTTTTGAACATATTTACAAAAATTCGAGCTCTGCTAAAAAGGCAGTCAAACGAATTAACGGCACGACTACTTTTCAATAAAATTAAAAATACTAAAGAACTTTCTATAAAAGTAAAAATACCAAAAGAAAAAAAAATTAAACATAAAAGCACTTCCAATATAATTTAACTAATAATATCTTTCACTAAAATTAACAACTTTCTTGAATGAATTTGATGTACGAGAACTTGAATGGAGAAAAAAAAATAATATGCATCTGTTAAAAGAGAAAAAAGAAAAAGAGATACCTTGATCAGTTTCAATACTTCTCAAGAAGAAAAATTCAATTTTTCCCAAAACACTTTTCCAAAAAATTAGTTTACTCACTCCCACGGTTTCTCAGAGATAAGAACATGTCACTAAAATGCCAACGATCTGCTGTAAAAATTCGAAAATAAAAGAGCATCTTTTACAGCCCACCCTCCTTTTTCCCACGCCAGTTTTGAAAGAAAGAACGGTGAAGTTACTATCGTCTGCTTTTCTTTTTGTTTCATTTTTACATGAAGTTTTTTCATTGAATTCATTCAATGTTATTTTTCAAATACTTTTTAAAAGTTTTCTTTTTTTTTTAATTGATGTCAGTTACAGTTTTAGAAATAAATGGAATATGACGATTTTGTTACGCATTATGTGAGTAGTAATAAATTAAAAAATGAAAAAGTTTTACTTATTTTTCTCCTAGTTTTAGAAAAAAGTATTGAAAGAAAAATTGATAATTTTGTTGTGATTCTTCTTTATCACGATTTACTTTGTTATTCCTCTCATTTATAGTTGTTTAAATATTTTTTAAAACCTTTTTTTTTTTTTTTTTAATTAATTTCAGCGACAAATCTTGAATACAACGATTTTGTTAAATATTTCATGGGTTCTAATAAATTAAAAAATGAAAAGTTTTTACTCATATTTTCTTTATTTTTGAAAAAAGTATTGAAAGAAAAATCGATAATTTTTTTGTGATTCTTCTTTATTCCATTTTACTTTGATCCTCCTCTCGTCTGTAGTATTTTAAATACTTTTTAAATCTCCCTTTAATTGTCAACTATATATTTCTAAACAGATTGAATATGACGATTTTGTTAAATATTTTGTGGGTTGCAATAAATTAAAAAATGTATGTTTCTAGGAATGTATTGAAAGAAAAATGCTTAATAATTTGATGGGATTATTCATCATGGTACTTCATTTTAATCCCCCTCGCTCAGAAGTTATTTATGATGCTTATAAATATTTAAAAAAAAAAAAAAAAAACTTTATATTTGATGTCAGCTACAAATTTATAAATTAATTGAATATGTTAAAAATTAAAAATGTTTTTTTAATTTTAATAAATTTTAAAATGAAAAGTTTTTAGAAAATGTTTTTTTTTTCTTTTTTTTTCTGGTAACTTACTGCACTATGACTCTTCCTTATTATATATTTTCATACATTCACACACCTTCCTATTGAAGTCATTTATAATAAGAATTTTTTCCCACTTATTTTAATTTTGAGAATCTTAAATTTTTGGATATATATGTGTGTGTGTGTGTATTCTATTGTAATAATCGGTTTATCTATTGTCGATTATTCATGTGGTTACATGGTTATTATTTACAAAAGTTTTATTATATATATATATATATTATATAATTGTCATTGATGTTCTCCACAGTTTTGTAAATAAATTGAAGTTTTTTAATATTTTTGCCGAGTATAGTAGTACTGAAAGAAATAATGTTAATCATGCATATATATATATATATATATATATATATATATATTGTAATTGATAATTCATAATATTGTAATAAATAATTGATAAATGTCTGTCTGTTCTCTTTTTTTTCCGAATTCATTCAACGTTATTTTGTAAATACTTCTAAAAGAAGATTTTTTATTTGATGTCGGATAAGCACACGCACACACACACACACACACACACACACAAATGTATAACAAATTTCTAAAACAGTTTTGTTTGTTGCAATAAATTTTTAGATGTTTTTAGTTTTGTTTTACAAAAGGGATTGAAAGAAAAATTGTAAAATTTGCTGGAACTTTTTTAAAAATATCATATTATTTAATGCCTTATATCTCTGAAGTAAGTTAGAATGTTATAAAATACATTAAAAAATTAATTGATATCATCTACAAATTTAAAATATTGTTGTAATACATTTTAAAATGGAAAGTATTTAAATGATTTTTGCTTTGTTTCTAGAAACTTGTTAAAAGAGAAATTTCTAAATTTGCTTTGACTCTTCTTTATCACATCTTATTTTAATCCTCCTCCCATTAAATGTATAATTCTTAAATTATTTTAAAAATATCTTTTTAATAATGTTTGACACAGTTTTATAAATAAATGGAAATTGCCAACTGTCTGTAAAACAGCCTTTGTGGTGTTTAATAAATTAAGCAAGGGGGATGTTGTACGTCAAACGTGACAAATGAATGAGTTTGTACTATAACTAGTTTTATAAATATTCAGATCTTAGCACAATAGCTGTTGCATTATTATGCAAAAATGCATGAATACAAAAAAAAAAATTATGAGTAGATTTTCATATTATAGATATTAATTTTATTTTATGAAATTAAGTTTCAATACACTTTTACAAACAATAAATTACCATTCTGTTACATTAAAATTATACTAAGCGCAAATATCCAATGCAAGACAATGTAATAGAAAAATCGTTATTATTTCACTGAAAAAATGAATTATATCGTTCGTTATTATGATATGATTAATTTCCGTAATAAGATAGGTACATTTTAAGTTGGCAACATTATATCTTTTGTTGACATTAACTGAAAATTCCAATGGGAAACTTAATCCTAGGTTTTAAAAATTTCAGAACTTGAAATCCATATTTAGACTCTTTTTCCACTTAATATCTATTTTTCCGGAAACATCTATCCAAAAATCTGTCGGTAGATTATATGATTGTCATAATTAAACAATTTTAGCATACAAATTCGGTTTTTAAATTGATTAACACGGAAATAATATGACTTCATCTTAAATATGACATAATCACCATGGCAACCTATCATGGGATATCATTGAATTAATTACGTATGATAGGATTTAATAACATGAAGAAAACTTTTATTAATATCTTTTAAGTTTTGATTCGATTTTCATTAAATTTGAAATGACTCGACAAAATTCTGCAACAAAAATTCTGCATTATTCGAATTCTGACAAATTCTGCAATTATTATATATATTAAATTTCAAACCATTCGGTTGGGTAGTTTTTGCGCTGTTATATGCGGACAGACGGACGGACCAGACGACGACTATAAATACAACTTATTTATATAATTACGAACGCACTTAAAAATGGAAGTTTTAGTTACAGTATTGGAAGCAAAACTTTAATCTTTCTATCATGTGTGTTCTTTTTTTTAAATTTTACTTTAAAGTTTAAAATTTTAATTTAAAAGCGTGGAACTTTACTTTAAATTACTTTTCTAAAAAAAATTTAAACAGCTGCAAGTTTTTAGATGATAACTTGATTTGATAATTTTTTCTCAAAATTTATTTATTTATTTATTTTATGACGAAACTTAAGACGCTTTGGTATAAGTATGATTAAACAAATGATACTAAAATTAAGATGATAATTTTGTTTTATTTTTATTTAAAAAATATTTTAACTTAAAGCATATACTATAAATTCGGAAATATCTCTCGAAAAAAACTTTTATAGTTGTAATCAACTAACAATTTTGTAAGTAAACTGAAAAGCGACGGTTTTGTAAAATACTTTTGTAGGCTTTAAAAACAGATTATGTAAATGAAATATGGTACTCTTTAGGAATAAGTCTAATTAAGAATTCACGAGACTTTATTTATTTTTTAATATATATTTGAATTTATTTATTTGATAATAAATTTTATTGGTAGTGTTATTTTAGCATTTTGTTATAAGAATTGATTAATGTTTATAAACTAAACGGTAAAAATAACTCAAATAAAAAAAATAATAATAAAGACATAAGGTGATAAGATGATTAAAAAAATGTACTTACAATTTTTGAAATGTGAAAGGTTTTTTTTTTTTTCCAGGAAAAAAATAATATATTTCATAAATCAATTTTTTATAATATTTCCTATTCACATCTGAAGGATTATTTTCCAATTTGGGTTTTCATTAAATGCTGTGTTAAAGCTAGATATTTCATATATTAGTCCTTTGACCTTTAAGTAGAAAATAGCTTTCGACAGTGGAGAAAAATATCCTCTAACTATTGTGTTCCAAAGTAACAACAGTGAAATTGATATATGACAGTTACTTATTAAACATAAAAGAATAGAATGTCTGTGTTTCATTCATCACGAAGTTTGTTGAATTCCTTTCAAACTCTTTTTCGTAATATTCATGTTGCCAATGTCATACTTGAATAGTCTGAATGTAATGAGTGCATCTCTGATCTTCATTACTTTTGCCTTTCTTTTGTCAGTAATTTGTTTATAGATATATTTCTGTATAAAAACCTGTTGTTTAATTTTATTAATTAAATATATTTATAAAAAAAAATCTTATTAGCTATGTGTTTCTAGAGGATTCTTTAATAAAAAATCAATAATTAGGAAAAATATTTACAATATTTTCCCAAAATTAGGACGTTTGTATATTAATAATACCATTGAGAAGCTACCAATATGACTATTAAAAAGATCACATTAATGAATTTATAAAAAGTTTTACACTTTAATTTTTACTTTAATTTTTTCCCCTGATCACATTCATTTGGTTTAGCACCCAAAATGGCTTTCTCAGCACGTTTTCCAAATACCAGCCTAGAAATGTTATTTTAATGAAAGTTTGCGAGAAAAGTTGCTGAAATCGATTGATATTTTTAGCTCAGGATAACATCAAGATCTCAGGACACTATTTCCCCTTGACCACATTCATTTGTTTTAGCATATCCAAAATTGTTTGCTCGGCACGTTTTCCAAATACCAGCCTAGAAATGTTATTTTAATGAAAGTTTACGAGAAAAGTTGTTCAAATCGATTGATATTTTTAGCTCAGGATAACATCAAGATCTCAGGACACTATTTTCCCCTGACCACATTCATTTGTTTTAGCATATCCAAAATGGTTTGCTCGACACGTTTTTCAAATACCAGCCTAGAAATGTTATTTTAATGAAAGTTTACGTGAAAAGTTGCTGAAATCGATTGGATATTTTTAGCTCAGGATAACATCAAGGTCTCAGGACACTATTTTTCTCTGACCACATTCATTTGATTAAGCATCCAAAATGGTTTTTTCGGCTCTTTTTCCAAATACCAGCCTAGAAATGTTATTTTAATGAACGTTTACGTGAAAAGTTTCTGAAATCGATTGGATATTTTTAGCGCAGGATAACATTAAGGTCTCAATTATCCATTAACCCTTACAAATAATGTATCCGAAATTTTGTTCTGTTATACGGACTTAGAAAAAAAATTAGTTATCGCTAACAGAACACGTAATTTCTTTATCTTTTTGAGAATAAAATGGATATAATGACCTTCTTAATTCTTTTTATTGTCTTTGCATACTTGGATGCCCTTCGAAAGTCATTCTCAAATGAATCTCATAAATAAATATTCTGAGAATTTTTCGAATAAATCTTGTTAGCTTTTCCTTTTGACATTGTAAAAACAATATTCTCATTTATTGCACTGGTAGTTTCTTATCACAAAGCTTATATATTTGATATATTATTTTTATAGCTAACACACACACACACACACACACATATATATAAGAAGTTCGATTATATCACTCGTAAGAAAAAGTTCTATTATATTTCTATACTGTTAAATAATTTATGCTAGTTGGAACCAACTTTTGGTGCTGCAGTAGCTGCAAGCACAAGATGATGAAATCTCGTTTCAACCTTATTGGAGATTCTGTTGAACCATAGTTCCAAATATTGGACGAGATTTCACCACGGGGTTGAAGTTGTTCACCACATTGGTTCGAGCTACTGCGGAACCAAAAGTTGCTTCAGCCCAACACAAAATTTGTAACAGAGTAGATTAAAATGTTCAATTTTAACAAAATCTTAAGAGCGTTAAACGTTAAAACTATTTTGAATCGCAAACTTCTGAACTTAACAATTTTATCTGAAATCTAATGAAAATGTGAAAAATAAATCATTGCAAATTTGTAAAACTTTACTGATTTTACATAAAACAGCAATTTAAAAGGATTTACAGCATTAATAATACGTATGGAAATTCCAATTTAAGAAATACTGTTCTAGTCATCGTTCTGTAAAGCAAATATTTGCTGCCCTTCATAAGATATGCGATCTTGATATGATATAGGAGTTTTCTTCTTAATACACTACATATAATTTTATGTTCACGTTATGGATTCCGATACATTAAATATTATTGTATAATAATGCCTACTAAGCTAAAAATATGGATTTTAAAGAGTCATATTTATGAATTATTTAAAAAAAATACTTTTAAATTTTTATTTGAAGTGTTTATACACTGATCCCATTAATTTATTTCAGCGCTTGAAATGGTCTTCTGTTAACCAATCCATATAGAATAATGTTACATCTGCTGAACTATCAATACAGCTGTAAAGATCAAATAGACATACAATAGCTGTAAGAGATCAAATAGACATACGTATCTGAACCATCAAATTAATTAATGCATAAAAACTTTCCCTTTTAAATTGTTATTTTAAATGTTTCTACACAGGTTACAACTATTTGTTTCAGCATTCAAAATGGTTTCCTCGGCACATATTCCAAATACCAGTGTAGTAATCTTTTTTTAATGAATGTTTTCGCTCATCGATTGGGTATTTTTAGCTAGGATAACAACGAGGGTTCAGTTGTCCATTAACCCTTACAAATTACGTATCCGAAATCTTGTTCTGTTACACGGACTTAGAAAGGAAATTAATTATCGCTAACAGAACAAGTAATTTCTTTATCTTTTTCAAGAATAAAATGGTTATAATGGCCTCCATAATTACTTATTCTTGTCTCTACGTACTTAGATGTTCTTCGTAAGTCATTTTCTAATGAATCTCATAAATAAATATTCATGGGAATTCTTCGGATAAATCTTGTTAGCTTTTCTGCTTCGTCTTTGTAAAAAAATATTGTCATTTATTGAACTGGTAGTTTCTTAAGACTTTGATATATTATTGTTATAGTTATTATATATATATATATATTTTACAGGATGTCCGAATGTATCAAATATTCGCACTCATGAGAAAAAAATCTATTATATTTCGAGATTAAAAGATTTATTTTTTACCAAATCATAGGATGAAATTATTAAACATTATTTTTTTTATGCGAAACTTAGAAATCTAATGGAAATATCGGGTTATCCGGAAAATTCTGCCCGTTAATTATTAGACATTATCTATCGGAATTAATGTCTAATATTTAAATGATAGAATTTTCCGGTAAGAATTAATTTTCCCCAAACAGCACGAAATTTCTGGACAACCTAATAAAAAGTAATTCAATTGCAAAGTAAATCAATTGCATCAATCAACTTTACTGATTTTACACATAAGAAAGATACAATTATACAGGATGGTTATAAAATAACGTTCCCTTTTTCGTTAAACCTGTAGTTAAAAACTAATAAATGGAATGAGACAACATTTTTATGTTTAGACTTTTTAGACTTCTTAGGAATTCCATCAAAAAATATTAGAGCCATTTAGTACGAAAACTGTCGTTTGGAAAAATGTTGGCACTGTAAGAAGTTAGAGTCAAAACCGTCATCTAAAGTACAGGCATTAATCGAAAGTAAAATGAATCATGGAACTCATTTTGTAAGTACTAGAGATGAGACTGGCCCGAGCCCGTGAACCTGATCTTTTTGCCCGAAACTGGCTCGGACTCAATTTTTATACCAGTCTTCGGGCTTGAGCTAAGACTGAAAATTAAGAAAACTAAGACTGAATATAGATGTTAAACACGCTTGCAATTTAAAATACGTCTATTTATTCTGTTTATCATTTATTTATCTTATCATACCTCTCTTACTCCTGTTCGTGGATATTTAATAGTAAGATAAAACTACATTAACCACATTTGTGGCTTTAATTGCTAACTTCTAAAATTAGGTATACCTTTATGACCAGACTTACAATTTCTATATTATCTCTGCTAATGCGAAAACTTTCTGTGTAGTGTCTTACCTCCTAGAGAAAGTTAAAAAAGAAAAAAAAAACCTTCTCATTAATACGAACAGAGCAAAAAGTGTCTTAAAGAAAACTAATCTATTTTTTCCTCCTTGAACTCTGTAACTTGCATTATTTTAATTAGATGAATGCAAGGATAATTTAAAACTGATAAAAACTTTTAAGAATTAAAACAAAATTTTGGTTAGACAGAGGATATTTTTATTATATTTTTTGTCTTTTGTTATTTTGTCTAGTTTACCGCTATTTATCAAATTTTTCTTTACGTATTTTTTAATGGATCATTTTTCAGTCTGCATTAATAGTTAAATTTACCTCATTATTTACAGTTAATTATTTCGTGTGCTGAATTTGAACAAATTAATTTAAATTTCTGACTACGATATTATTGGTTAAAACAGAAGGTAATACTAAACAAATTTTGCACTATTAAACAAGGTTTATGTATATGGTATGTGCCGTTAACTTTAATTTTTGTTTTCCTTTTTGGTAAGTTTAATTTTACTGGGTTTTTTTTCACATGTTTAAGTGTTTTAGTTGTATATGCATTCACTTTTTTGTAAGCCCTTATAAGGAAAAAACATTATTGGCTAAATTCTGATGCAATATCAGATTGGTGTTCAATATTGCGCTAATAGAAAAATGTTTCAATTTTGAAAGTTTAACTCGTGTATAACTTAAACATATTATTATTTTATATTTAATTTTTTATTAGTAAATTGTCGGCATGATAAGGATAGAATTTTCTATAAAATGACAATATTTATAGTATATTTAAATCAACTGCATATATTTCTAAAATTGACAACATTATCACAATTGCATTGCAAATGTATTATCTACAAATTCTATATTAGTAAGTAAAATATTTATATTCTATTCGAACAGTGCTATATATGCTTTCTATTAGAATAGTGCGGATTTCTTAATATTCTTTAAAATCTTGTCTTTACGGATACCTACCATATAAATTTCATCGTAGGACCAGTGGTTGAAGCTGAGCTTTAATATGTCAAATCAGTTATTGATATTTTGGTTGTATGAATTTTCCGTCTTACAAATATCGCCATAACTCAATACCCAAATTCCCTATAAAGATTTCAATATACTAAGACTTTCGTCGGAATGCTTAACTAAAAATGTAAATATCAGTTGAGAGTCATTTAGTAATTGTTAGTTGTAAGTTATATATCCCCTTTCCTTGATCAGTGTTCAATGCATAATTTATACATAACAATTTATTTTCAATAAATAACAGTAATAATGATTAATCCACAGCACAACAACGTTTACATTAGTAGTTTCTATCCGTGATCAGGGAGCTTTTATAATAAATGATACGACTTTATTTTCTGTCAATTGAAAACAATAAATTTAGAGAGAGAAAAATTATTTATTTATTTTCACATACACAGAAAGAGAGAGATTAAAAGTTGATTGAAATTAAAATGTAAAGAGTGTATTTTCATTTCCCCAATAATAAATAATTCAGCCATAAGTCGTTTCTAAACTTTAACGAAATAGTAATAAACAGTAAAATAAGCAGTAATACGCTACCGCGCATGCGTGGTAGCGTATTACTGTAATGTACGGTCAATTAATCATAATCAATCACTCTTTCTAATTATTAAATAACACATTTTTAGAGACTCACTCATTATCTTTTATTTATACTTTTTTTTTTAAATCTGAAAACGTAGTTTTAACAGCTTTCCAAATATTTTAGAAACTTATCACTTTTGTTATTTTATCATTTGAAAATAAATGACGAAAACCCTTTCTTCAGATTCTTTCTTTAAAATAAAAAAATATATATATTTTTTGTTAAGGTATCTTCATTTAAGAAAATGAACGATATGAAAAACTCACATATTCACTTATCTTCCACACCTTAAAATCACTTTTTTAAGTTCAACTTTTATAATTATTTATGTTTTTTTTTTTAATAAATAGCGTAACACTTGTCTACGTTCTTTAATTAAAAAAAAAAGCAATTAATTGATATATTTTTTAATACATAATCTTTTTTCTGTTTTTCTGAAATTCCCCCAAAACATTTTTTTTCACTTCTGTTTGAGCTGTCAGACGATTAATGATTTGTTGTCAAAAAGTTAAAGTGAAAAACTTTGTATGAAAATTAAAATCTGAATGTAGTCCTTTTTTAAAAAATTATTATTATTAAACAGACTTCGGTGCATATTAATGCACCTCCAAATGAATAAAAAATAAAACATAAATTTCATTTCATCTCTTCTTAAAAAATTATGTATGTTTTGCCTTTTTTCAAATGTGAGAAGTTTCTGTTATATATATATGAATAGTGTAAATAAGTTCTTTGTGAGACCTGCACTAAATGCAACAGACAATGTCTAGGAAGAACAATTTAATTTACAAATCGATCTTTTTGTGAACTCTGTTATAGATTTCTGTAACTTCTGTTTTTATTTATTTTTTTATTGCATTTTCAATTAGTAAAAATTATATTATTTTAACATTAAGCCAATAAAATGGAACTAGTTTTCTATACATTCTAAGTCATACATTTTCTAAGAAAAAGTTAAATTTATTTATTTAATTTCTCTTTTGAATATGGTGAAGTCATAAATATTTTCAGTGCGCTTTCGGGCATTGATCTACATTTATTGCAATATAGGACTGAAACAGCTGATCCAGTTTTCACGAATGAGATATCGTTGGGTTCGTTTTAACATGGCGAATATATGACGAAAGGATGAAGATAAAGGACATAGTTCCTTTCTTTTGATTTCTATTCTTTAAAAAAAGACATTTTTTGTTAACATCGCATCTTAAAATTATCTTTAATGCCAGTTTCACCTCTGAATTGGATTTAGCTATGCATCTTAATCCTAATGTTATAGTTAATGAAAAATCTTATTGCACTATGCCTTCTTCCAACTTGGAGAAACATTGTTCAGTTCAACTATATTACCTTCTTATATTATTTTGGTTATTAGTTTATTTTACATTGATATATCCAATTTATTTCTAATCTCTTTTTAATTTAATTATTACATGTACTTTTAATTTAACTTAATTTTATTTTGTTTATCTATTTACTTATTTATGTATTTATTTATTTTTCATTTCCTCTTTGATTATTATATATATTTTCTTGTAATATCCTTTTAATTTTTTTTCATTGTCTTTTATTTCAATTTGCGCATTTCTTATTTTTATGGTGTTATTAAGGAATTTTTTGCCTTTATCTGGTGTGTCATACCAATTTTTCAGCAATTTATTGTATTTTTAACTCACTTAACTTTGAATTTTATATCTTTGTATTGTACTTTATAAGAAGTACTGTATAATCTATACTAGTGTGTAATTTATTCCTTTGAAATACACCTCTTCTTGAAAATGAAAAGTTTCAATCTTTCATTTATTTATTATTTATTTATAATAAATAACCAAATTACAATGTTAAAAAAAATGTTATTATTATGATAATTATTTATTTTATTGATTTGAACTCACAGGTTATTAATGGCATAAAAACTATAATAAGTAATACATAAACTGTAAGTAAATACCATAAAATTAATAAGAAAAGCTCAACGATCTTTCAAATTTTAAATTAAAAGAAGATGCCGTCAGAAGACGATCTCGCTCATCTACAAACCAAACACACGACACAAATAGCATAGATTGTTGGACCATCGTTGGCAGTTTGTAGAAACAGTTGGGAAATGTTGGGGTTGGGAATGTTACGGTTGGGAAATTGTAGGTATAGAGACCCCTCTAATTTGGAGCATATCTGAGCAGCTAACGGTTAAGCTCTTGTTGGCAAATGGTTCATTGACCAATGGTATGGCAAGACGGATATTTCTTGTTGTAACTCAACGTCAGGGGCAACAATTAG
Source organism: Maratus michaelseni (assembly GCA_963931845.1). NCBI lineage: Eukaryota > Metazoa > Arthropoda > Arachnida > Araneae > Salticidae > Maratus > Maratus michaelseni. The sequence continues at coordinate 82,204,513 of OZ007591.1, read as the reverse complement.
CCAACGTTGGCTCAACCATTTTATGCTATTTAGGGATTGTTGTTGATTAAAAAAATGTCTCATGTTGATACAAAGTTAAACTAAATAGAAAGTTTTAAATTAAAACTTTTTAATAAAATTAAAAACTTAAGTCAGTTTTCCTATTGAATTTAATTCGAAAGAAATCGACAGAAACATCGAATTTTTTCGAACATTCAATTCGACAGAAACATAAATTTCTTTTTCTTCCTTGAAACAGTTTTTTTTTTGTTTTTCTTCAGACGTGAGAGAAATGACGGTTTTAAAACTTGGGAAGTCATTGCTGTTGGTGTAGCCTGCTTTAAACTTTGTAAACTTTGTCCAGAAGGAATAATTTACTTTACAAATCGATCCTTCGATTGTTGTCATATCATCGTCTGTCGTTGCTGTAATTATTAAATCTTTATCTGAAAGAATAAACGAAGGATCCGGAAATGTTATAGGAAAAATTAATTGAAGAGTAATTCCAGTGGTGTTTGTGTGTAGGGGGGGGGGGATGATAGTCACAGACAAATAGGAGTTATTCCCCGTTCTTTTTTAGGTAGATTTAGTAAGAAATACTACCTATTACATTCTCACCTAAGTTGGAAATTTTGAAAAATTTTTGCAGATCTACGCCGATCATGACTCCCAGAACCCAAAACCACCCCCAGTTCAAAACTTTATATATCTATCTATCTATCTATCTATCTATCTATCTATGTCACTTTTTTCTGACCACGATAACTGGAAAAATTCTGCATTAATCTTTTACAAACTGATACATAAAATCAAGGGGCATAAAATCTCGGTCAAGTTCGTTAATGGGCAAAATCGAACCAAGGGGGGGAGGGTGGGGGGGCTTTTTGTGAAAACAGAAAAAAACCCATAATTTCTTAATTATTATACGTATCGAATCCATTTAAAGTTATTAATACTTCTAGGAGAAGGGCCGAAAATTTATGTATGACTGATTTTTGAAATAATTAAAAATGGCTCCAAGGGGGGAAAAAAGGGGGGGTTTTAGAAGAAAAAAAATCATAGCTTGGTCAATTTACAAGATATCAAATCCGCGTAAATTTATTATTAATCCTCTTAATATTATCTAAAACTTTTATATTGACAAGTTTTTTATAGGACCAACCGTTATAGCAAAAAAAAATTAAAAAAAAAAAAAATCCCTGCGGGCTCCGCCTGCAAACAAGTTATTTTTCGAAGTAGGCGGTTCCAACTCCCGCATCTTTTCGAAACTGATACATAAAATCAAGGGACATAAAATCTCGGTCAAGTTCGTTAATGGGCAAAATCGAACCAAGGGGGAGGGGATGGGGGGCTTTTTGTGAAAACAGAAAAAAAACATAATTTCTTAATTATGATACGTATCGAATCCGTTTGAAGTTATTATTACTTCTAGGAGAAGGGCCGAAAATTTATGTATGACAGATTTTTGATATAAATAAAAATTGCCTTAAGAGGGGGGAGGGGGGATTAGAAGAAAAAATGCATAACTTCGTCAATTCCCAAGATTTCAAATCCGCTGAAATTTATTATAAATCCTCTTAATATTATCTAAAACTTTTATATTGACAAGTTTTTTATAGGACCAACCGTTATACCAAAAAAAAAAAAAAATTAAAAACAAAAAAATTCCTGCCAAATCCGCCTGCAAACAAGTTAGGTTTTGAAGTAGGCGGTTCAAACTGCTGCATCATCGTAAAAAAGGTCATTTCTTCCGCAATTCCCAACAAACAGGCGCCCCACGGTCTGCGTCTTCGAAATCTACCTGTGCCTGTAGGCCGAGCCGTCAGGGATTTTTTTATATAAGCGTCGACTTTCATTGTTCTTCACCCTTTATACCAATCTCCAACTGCCTTTTTTTTTTCAAAAGAATTTCATCGTTCTTAGACCTTAATGCCTATCTTAAAATGTGTTTTTTAAAATATTGCGATAATATTCCTTTGAAGTTAAAGATGTCACTGTCATCTCAAATCTAAAAAAAAAAAAAAAACACGGACTACTACCGATTTTTTTCTGATCCTTCAATTATTAAAATTAAAATTTTCTTTTTCTTAAAAACTTCCTTTAAAAAAATAAATAAAGAATGAAAATTGCGCAATAAACCCCTCCAATATTTCATTCTTTAGTAATGAAGAAATATTATTACAATAATAAACCTCTCAATCTAACAAATATAACTGTCAGCTCAAATAAAGAAAAAAAAAAAGAGACAAAGAGAGAGAGAGAAAGAGAGAGATTACCACAGTTTTTCCCTGACCCTTTAATTATTAAAATTAAAACTTTCTTATTAAAAAAAAAAAAAAGAAGAAAAGAAAAAAAAAAGAGCTGCCCTTAAAGAAATATAGAAAGAAAGGAAATTGAGCAAATTGAAAGCTATGTAAAATCACAGCAGGATTATCATATTTTCCTTCTTTGGCAATGAAGATTTAAAAAATAAATAAACAAATCATCCGTAGAAACATTTAAAATTTTTGCCACTCTTGTTAATCATTTTTAATTAATGCATTCTTTCAGGTTGTTGAACTGTTTACTTAAAGAAACTGTCACTCTCATCTTTTCTACCGTTTACGCTTTTCTCTTTTTAATGGAAAACATAATTTTAACAGCTTTCAAAAGATTTTTGAAACTTTTCACATATTTTTTTAATTATTTTAGAATAAATGGCATAATCTTTTTCTTCAGACTATTTCCTTTTTTTTAAAAAAAGTATCTTTTGTTAACACGTCTTTAATTCAGGAAGAGAGTGCTGTGAAAAAGTTACGCATTCTCTGACATTTCAAAGATGAGAATTTTTTTTTTTTTTTTTAAGAGTATTTAACCTTTATATATATATTATATAATAAATAAAAAGCAGGTTATGAAATCAGGTTTAATTGTGTGCCTTAAACATTTCAAAAGTTCAACAATTAATATATTTGTTTTTGTTTATAATATTATTAATTCGTTAATTTAAAAAAAACTAATAAAACCACTATAATATTTCTTTTCGAAAAGTGAGACTATTAATGGGTTGTTGTTAAAAATTTAAATCAATTTTTTTTTCATAAAGTAAAATAAAAAGTAGGTTATGAAATCAAGTTTAATTTTTTTCTTTAAACTTTTCAAAAGTTCAATAATTAATGTCTGTTTATAATATTATTAATTCATTCATTTGAAAAGATCTAATAAAAACCACTATTTTAATTATTAATGGTTTACTGTTAAAAATATAAAGATTTTTTTTTTTCATAAAATAAAATAAAAAGCAGGTTATGAAATCAGATTTAATTCTGCCCTTAAAATTTTACAAAAGTTCAATAATTAATATATTTGTTTTTGTTTATAATATTATTAATTCGTTCATTTAAAAAGAACTAATAAAACCACTATATTATTTCTTTTCGAACAGTGAGACTATTAGTGGTTTGTTGTTAAAAATGTAAATCAATTTATTTTCATAAAATAAAATAAAAAGCAGGCTATGAAATAAGGTTTAATTCTGTGCTTTAAACTTTTCAAATGTTCAATAATTAATATGTCTGTTTATAATATTATTAATTTATTCTTTTGAAAAGATCTAATAAAAACCACTATTTTAATTATTTTTTGAACAGTGAGATTATTAATGGTTTACTGTTAAAAATATAAATATTTTTTTTTTCATAAAATAAAATAAAAAGCAGGTTATGAAATCAGATTTAATTCTGTGCTTTAAATTTTACAAAAGTTCAATAATTAATATATTTGTTTATAATATTATTAATTCATTCTTTTGAAAAGATCTAATAAAAGCACTATTTTAATTATTTTCCGTACAGTGAGACTATTAATGTTTTTTGGTCAAAACTTTAAATCATTTTTTTTTTTTTCATAAAATAAATGCCAGAGTAAATTAACACTTCTTATATGAAAAAAAATAAATACAGAAACATCAATTTTTTTTTTTTTCTTGAAACAGTTTTTTTTCTTTTATTTAGACGTGAGAGAAATGACGGTTTTAAAAACTTGGGAAGTCAATGCTGTCTGTGTAGCCTGCTTTAAACTCTGTAAACTTTGTTTACAAATCAATCCTTCGATTGTTGTCATGTCATCGTCTGTCGTTGCTGTTTTTATTTGTTTGCTTTTGTTTTGTTTTGCCCCCCCCCCCTCCCTCCCCTCCGCTTAGAAAATCCCTGTCTTTTAAAAATATATTAATTTTCTTATTATTAATTTAGGATTTAAACTTGTTTTTGAGAAGTATGTCACCCATGTTCCGGAGAAAAATGGAAAATAGATTTTATGTTCTAAAATCAATTCAATACATTTAAAATTTTATTAAATAGTACAGAATTTTGTCCTCATTATCATTTCAAATAAGAAAGCATCGAAAGTGTAAACTCGAAATTTAGAAATAATCCTTCCCTATTCTAAATCTCCCTGCTATTAAAAAAAAAAAAAAATAATAATAATAAATAAAAAAAATCTTCGCTTTCGTAAGTTTTAGATAATGGGGAGGAGTCTACTGTAATCCACAATTTTTTTTTTTATTATTAATTATTTCTTTTAAGAAAACCTAAAAGAAAAAAAAATTATATATTTTTCGAATTATCGAATAATTAATAGCTAGTTTAAAAACTTTAAATTAAAAAGAAATTAAAAAAAAAATTAAAACCCACAATTTTTCTCATAAAACAGACCTTTTTTCTAAATTAATACATCCTTATCTGAAAGAATAAATACTGAGACATAAATTTTCTTTCCTCTCTTAAAAAAAATTCCACTTTTTCAAATCTAAGAAGTGCCCTTTGAAAAAAATTGGGAAGTCAATGCTGTCTGTGTCGTCTAGATTAAACTCTATAGACATTGTCCAGAAGAGACAATTTTTTATTTTATAAATCGATAATTTTGTTTAAATTGTTGTCATCGCCTGTCATTGCTCTTTCTTCTTCTTTTTCTGGAAGATTCTAGTGCGCTAAAAACATATTCTTTTTCATATTGTTAAATTTATGAATGAACCTGGGGGTTTAGAACTCTGTCACTCCTGTCCTGTGAAAAATGGAATTTATGTTATTGATATTAACGATATTTTTTAAAAATAGAATTAGACAGTAAAAATGATTTTTTTAAATAAATTAAATAATTAATAAAGACATTTTTTTTAAATATTATTATTAATTCGTTCTTTTGAATAAGATTAAGAAATGACTAATTTTTTTTTTTTCGTGTCAGATTATAATTGTTTTGTTGTCAAAACTAAAGCAAAAATGTAAAAATTATGACGTTAAGACAGACTTCATTGTAAATTAACACAATTTTCTCTGAAATAATAAACTGAGACATAAATTTCCTTTTCTTTCTGTCTTTAAAAAAATTCTATTTTTTCACAAACGGGATAAATGGCAGTTATTATTTTTTTTAATAGAATATTCCAATCTGCTAAAAATATTCTGCTTTCTTATTTTTAAATTTATGAATTAAGCTGGGTTTTGAGAAGTCTGTCATCGTGCGAAAATGGAATTTGTGTTATTGATGTTAAGCGTAATTTTTTTCAATTTGATTTCTGTATTAGCGAGTAAAAAAAAATAATTTAAATAGAAGTGTTTGTAACCTTTTAGAGTTAGTTCATGTGTCATATCTAAACATTGATGTTTTATTTGAATATAGGAAGTTTTCTTTGTTTCATTATCGTGAGCAAAAATACTTACTCAAAGTTTATTACCACGATTAAGAAATTTAGATAAATCAGAAATTGGGACTTTATGTTCAATTAACATGCTTATTATGAACTTATTGGTATATGGCAAATCATGGTAAAATTCTGCATCGGCTAAGATTAGTTTTATTTATTTATTTATTGCTGGGTACTGGGTTCAGGTTGTGTGTTCTTTTTCTTTTCTTTTTTTCTTCCTTCTCTTTTTTTTTCTTTCTTTTCTTTTTTCTTTCCTTTCCCCCCTTTTTTTTTTAATTTTTTTTTTTTTTTTTTTTTTTTTTTGGCTTTGATTTCTATTATATGTCTGGGGTTCGGGTTCGCACGATTTTTCAAACGAAAATCTCGAATATTTTTTCTGTACGCCCGGATATGAATAGGTGTGTGTATATATATAATCATTTTCTCATTTTCGTTATAAAATATAAAATTTATATTAGGGATATGATTGTAGGATATTATTCTATAATTGCATTAAAATAGGCAGTATTTGATATTCGTTTCGGGCCGATGTCCTATTCGAGCCAGTTTGCAAAATTGTTTTGTTGGATTTGGATCAAATTTCAAATTGACTTCAAATCTGATATTCGAATTTGGTCGGACCCGATTCCTAGAGCATTCTAAGTCAGGTATCTAACAGTTAAGATCTATACACACTAAGGTGGCTACACGAGCCCAGACTGTCTATTTAAATACATTACAATTAAAAAAAAAATATCCAAGAATACTACTACAAAGAGTTCCATAAGTAGCAGACTACTACTACCTTTTTTTTCTTTCATTTTATCACTAAACAATGAAACTTTGCACAGAAAATGTTAATATTTTCTAATAAGCTTTTCTTTTTTTCCCTTATAAGGGGTACATTTGAAGCGGTTTTGAGAAAATATGAAAGTTATAGAAATGATAAAGCCAAATTAAAATTTTGTCAATTAGTTCAAAACTTTGCGTCAAACACATTAATAAAGTATGCATATTTAATATATTTATCAAGAAAAACATTAAAATATGTAAACGTTAAATAAAGGTTATAATCACGTTCCTTAAAAAGATTTTTGTTTTCTACAGCTTTGTTTTTCCTTTAATTATATACTGTCCTTTTATTACGATAGCTTTAACTTGAAAAAACGCAGTAAAGCGTTTTTTGCTTAATGATCGCACTTTTATTATCTTGAAGAATGCCTTTTTTACGATGATGCCATTTAATAAAATATTAATAATTATTCACAATGTTATTAAAATAGATTTTTCCTTAATTTTAAATTTTCGGATATTAAAAAGTTATTTTTGACATTTAATTTAATTTTTTTTTCTATAGATGTATTTCTTTATTGGTTTATTTATTTATTTACTGCTTTCCATTTTTAACACTTTCCAACCTAGTTGAAAAGAGTTTATGACTTCGTTTTGTCTGTCCGTGCTCTAACTCCCGTAAATATGCTCGGATTGCCCTGAAATTTTTGTATGTTATTGTCGTTTACTAAGGCATGTCCCTATTTCAACTAAAGTGTGTAGCACTTATAGTTTTTTTACTGGGACAGTCAAAAGTATTCCGTTACATTACAATCAATAGAAAATAATCGTTGCAAAGTGCATTTTGATGACGCTACGTCATTTAAAACACAATGAAATTGATATATAATTATGAAGCGCATTAAAACATGCTTTTTGTAGAATATGGGGAGCAAGCTTTTATTATTCATTTACAGGGTCAAACAAAAGAATTCTGTGGGGGAAAATCGTTTGCAATGTAATTTAGTGATATTTGACTATTTCAAACATAATGAAAATTATATGCATTACTGAGGTGCACTATAAATTGCTCTCTTGTGTGCATTGCGTTTATTTACAGCAACACACAAAATATATTGGTTACAGTACATGTGCGATATTTACAGTCTATGTGTGATAAGTGTGTTTTCAACTTTGGTTTGCGTTTTTAAGTTTAACTAAATTTTTTCATAGTACGTGTGTGTTTATAAACTAGGTTGATCTTATACAGGGCTACACAAGGGAATTCGTAAGTATTACAGACTATGGGAGTGAATTGCTTAAGGGTAGTTTTTAATTGTGTTTACGCATTTTCCTGTTGAACTATATTTAGTAGACTTAGAAGTTTGTGGAATATAAATAAATTCATATACAGAGCTACGCAAAAAAAAAAAAAAAAAAAAAAAAAAAAAAAAAGATATATTGTCGTTTACGGTTGGTAATTGCTGCGAGTGAGTTTTAAGTTGCCTTTTAGCTTAATATGTGGTGTGTACAAAAGTCTTCATATAATATACTGAGCTCTACAAAAGATTTCGAGTGCACTTCCATCGATTGGCGAAAATTGCTAAATGTGAATATTCTAACTGAACTAAATTTTATCATACTGTATATCCACATCTATTGATAATATTCAGGGCTGCACAAAATAATTCGACTACTTTTTTAACACTGGAAGGCAATTTCGAAAACTGTGTTTTTCAATGCGTTATATGTTTTCTAAAATGTTTACTTACATAACTTCTTTCACTTTATTTAACGGTGAAGTTTCGTTACAGTTTTCTGGTTGTGTTGGAAAGTGTTTCATAATCTATGCTTGACGCATGATTTTTCGTTCTTGTTTTTTTTTTTTTTTCAACAGCTTACATTTTAAAATCACACGAAATGGCTTAATACTTATTGAGCTCCTTTTCAAATTTTCTCTCCTATGACCTGTTTATAGTGTTATCGTTCACTGAAAATATTTACCAAATATTAGCAATGTCGTTAAAAAAATGCTGTAAAATATACTCTTTTTTTCGGAAACTTTAAACTTATTTCCCTCAAACATTCTGACAACTATAATGTTGTTTGTTTTATCGCTCGTTTGAGATAGGACCTATTCTCACCGGAATACATTTCTTCGAAAAAATCGAATCTTATTGTCAATTCGACTGCATATTCCGGAAACACTGTGCTATGGAGTCATCACGTGATCATAGTCATTTCCGGAGACTCGTGATGCATTATGAGAACGAAATGGTTTCCGAAAAGCATTTTTATCTCCTCTTCTTTTTCTTTTTTTTTTTCTTTTTTGTTCTGGAATGGGGAAAAAAGGGAAGATTCCTCCATATTTAAATGTCAGTGATTTTCTCTAAAACTGAAGGCGTACGTCGTTAAAGTTAAGACCATAATGTTGTAAATATTTTAAAATGTCTTCTTTTGAGATATAAAAAGTTTCGTGTGCTTAAGTTTTCAAAAACCTTAATATAATGACGGTTATTCAAAACAGACTCTAATGCCTTTTATGTTTTGATGTTTATGGCAACATAAATAGCAATAATTAAAAGATTTTAGGTGGTTTCGTCTGAATTATTGTTCAATATTGTTGTATATTACATTTTTTTAAATATATTTTTTAGTAATTTTTTTTTAAATCATAATGTGTAGCACTGAGGTTTAAACAGAAAAGGGGGGATCTCTGGAAATTTACGACGGGTATATAAGTATAGCGTAATTTACCATTATCAACGTACGCCAATTTTATCGACATATGATTTTTAGAAGGGGTATTTTAGACATGTACATTAGGAACATAAAATTTCCGTATTGTACAAGTCTTCCGATAATTTCATCTAAAATTTTATAAAAAATATTACCATATGCCACATTATAAAAAAAAATCGTAATAAGTAATATACAGGGTAAAGTAAAAAAATAAAATTTTTTGGTACTTACATATTATTCGGGCCAGGTCAGATACAACTGAGCCAAGCATGTCGCGAAATATACTAATTACAGTAATCCTTATTTTTTGACAACTATACATAGTTTTTTTATTTATTATAATTTTTAGTTTTTTAGTATAATTTATATATATATTTTTTTATTATAGTTTACAGTTTTTTGTTATTTATTTATTATTGTTTATTTATTTTATTTATTTTATATTGTTTAACATTCTAAACAATTTTATATATTTAATAATATTAAATTACTGTTTTGCACATTATATCTATCTCCTGGCCCGGATAATACGTAAATACCTTTTCTTTTGGAAGCTTAAAACTTGAGTACATAAATATAGCTAACCTTACAGTTATCAATACGTGCTTATTGTGTAGATTATTAATTTTTTAAATGAGGTTATTTTAACGGATATTTTGGGAATATAAAATGCCTTCTTTTTACTGTAAATGTAAATACTTCAAATAAAAATATATTTTAAACTATCTGTTAATTGCACAAGAGCACTAATTCCATTTTCTATGGATAAGGGTTATGTTTTTTTTTGTTTCAGGCCGAGAAGTTGGATGTCGATTTGATTAATTGATTGCGAATTGATACCCTGTTATAATTAAATCCCTATTTCCTAATCAAATAACTGGATGGTTTCTGAAAATCTATCTGTCCTACTTCTTTTTTTTTTCTTGAATGCAGAAAGAGAAACTTATGCATATTTAAATATGTCATTTTCTTATAAACGAACGTTCAAGTTAAAATAATAATGTTGAAATATTTTATGAGATTGGATGCCTTGTATTTAATTTAATTTTCGAAATCTTTTGATATAAAGTCTCGTATTGAAAATAAACACTAAGGTTTTCTATCGCTTCATATTTATAGTAACACAAACATATATAATAAAAGCGTTGTAGAAAAATTTCGGCTAATTTATTTTGCAGAATACTATGTTATCATATACTACAAAATTGTAAATAATTAAAAAAAGAAGAAGAAAAAGAAGAAGAAATGCGCTATTTTCAATCTGTGGGATTAAATTTAAAGAAGAAAAAATGTTTTACAAACTAAAATTTAGATAAAACTAAATATTGTTACTGTTTCCTAAATGTTACTTTAATTAATTGAAAGTCTTGTAAATTGTATTAAATACATATAAACAAGTTGGCAATTGTACGTTAAACGTGACAAAGGTGCATTATTTTTATAACTTGTTTCACAATGTAAAAAAAATCACCCTTATTATTTCAGTGAAATGAATTATATCGTCTGCTATAAGCGAAATGAGCATTCCCCCTTTTTTTTTTTTCTTATTACGTATGCCACGTTTACACATGCAATTTTTTTTCTACACCAGACAGCGCTACAAAATTCACCATGGAGATCTTGCTTTGCAAATGATTACCTGCATGGTTTAACTTTTTATGACTCATAATGAAAGTATCTCCTGTGTTTATTTACTCTAATGGATTGAGATATTCGGCTAACTTAATTTCCACTGAAGTTATCTCAGAATATATGCATTTTTTAATGTAACCCATCTCTCAAGCAAGCAGTTTTTTGAACGATCTTTCTAAAAATCTAACTTTTATGCAATTTTATTCGATAAGTTAATTTTTACTAAAAATGGTCACCTGGCATATGAAAGTAGATGTGGTTAGCCCGTATTTATTTTCATATGACTTGTGCTTTTATAATATAGATTACGTACGATAGGATTTAATAGAATAAAGAAAATTTTTATTAATATATTTTTAAGTTTTGATTCAATTTTCATAAAATTTGAAATGACTCGACTAAATTCTGCAACGATAATATATATTAAATTTCAAACCATTCGGTTGAGTAGTTTTTGTGCTGTTATATGTGGACGGACGGACAGACGACGACTATAGGTGCTACGTATTTATATAATTACAAACGCACCTAAAAACGAATAACGACCCCTTATTTACCAATAGTAAATTATAAAAAGAAAATATATGTTATGCAGTCAAATATAACTCGTAATATTTTTTCAAAAAAAGGTAATTTAATTCTTTATATAGTCACTTATATAGATATTTCTTTTATATAGATATGTAAATCTATTATATTGATTTGCAACAAACACAGTCAGACTGATAATTTTTAAATCAAGTTTTCATAAACGTCTTATAAATTAACGCATGTTCATAGTAGTTAATTAATCATAATAATTAGTAAAGTTATCAAGAGATAATACTGTTATTATTTCGTAAACCAAAGTTTTATTTATAGCTACAACAGCCGCACTCAATAAATGCTTAATTAGTCAATTTTAGCTGTAATAAAATAAAACCAGTTGACCCTTGCGAGGATTTCGCACTGCAGTCTAATAATTTTTAGCAATATCTAATATTTTTTAGATCCAGGTTTAAACTTCTAAAGAAAAATTAAGGAAACTATAAAATCGCATTGAAGATAGAAAAAGGCACGCACGAGGGGGAAAAATTAACAATTGTATTTTAACTGCATTAGAGGGTAACGTCACCTTCTTCGGAAAAAATACGGAACAAAGAAACACAAATTTAAATACACTTAAGTTACAATTAAATATACAACAAATCATACCTTTTGTGCTACATTGTGTAAAATACCACTGCTTTGATCAATCGATAATGTTTTTTTTTCTTCTAAACGTTTCAATTTCTGTTTTGGTTTTTAATCATAAATAATAAAATAAACAGGTGCGAAAAAGTCACATTTTACCTCTTTTGTACGATTTATTATTTTTAACCGACTTAAAAAAAGGAGGAGGTTATCAATTCGACCCGTATGTATGTATTATGTTGTTCACGCATAACTCTCGTAAATGTGCATCGATTTTGATAATTTTTATTTTGTTTGAAAGAGTAAGGGTCCAAGGTAGTCCCATTTCAATTTCGTAAAAATCTGATCATTAGAACAAAATATTTTATTCAAATTTCCATTATTTTGATAATTTAATTTATATTTCAAAAAAGTCCATTATTTGAATTGTTGCCAATTTGTAAAATAGCGCACATAATAATATTCCCTTTCAATTAAAAAACGTATTTACACGTGACTATCAAAAACAGAAATAAAACTTTAAAACAATAATTAAATGATCACGTGTTAAAAGCAGTAAATGTAGAAAAATACGTTATAAAAAATATACTTGCGCGTGAATATTAAAAAAGAGAAATAATTAAATTATTACACGTTCAAAACATTAAATGGGAAAACTTACGTCATATTTAAAATGCTCAAATAACATTAGCTCCAAACAGTTTCAATTTAAAAACATATTTACACGAGAGATTAATTTATTTGTAGCTGATATATTATGTAAACTAAACTACGAAAAGTCCTTCTGGTCTATACCGGCAGGAAAAGACAGCCTACCTATTCCTTGGTTTTAAGATTTTAGCTAATTTTACTGCAAAACACCAAGCTATAAAAATGGATGGAACCCGATTACAGAAGATTCAGTCGCAGTTCTCGTCAATATTCAATTTGAATCAGAATTTCGCCATATATGCTGGCTATAGCCAAGTTGGCTTCATTTATGGCAACTTGTTTTTGTCGCCAAATTTGTTGATATTTCGCCAAATATTGCCTAGCTTGGAGAGAATTTAACGCTGGCGAACACGAATATATAGTGTTGAGAATGTGAGAGTTAGAACGATGGTTACAACAATGAAATAAAACTTGCGAGATAGCATGTTCACTAAAACTCTTAGATTAAAACCGTTTATGGAGGAATCCTTCTGTCTTGTTTAAAAATGTCAGCCACTTTAAAATTTCAAAATGCTATATCTCAGGCATTTTTTAAGGTAGAGGCAAAACAAAAATTGTCCGGTATCCTTGGATCAAGGCTGAACATTCAATTGAAAAAAACCTTTAGGATTTCTAATATTTTTAACGACTTTGTACATCTTTTTGAATTTGGAATCTTTAAGTGTCTATCATAGCGCCTCCTTCTTGCCAAATATCCCCAAATTCAACTGGGACCTGCAGGCCATAGTAAAAAACACATACAAAAAATTTGGTTCAGTACTGTGGATAACCTAATACACTTTCGATGATACAATAATTTAAATGGAACAAAAATCGCTATCACAGCGCCCGCTTTCGGCAGAATATCCGCAAATTCAAGTGGGATCTGCTGGTCACAGCCAAAAACCTATAAATGAAATTTCTTTCAATTCTAGGTTGCTTCATAACTTGACACACTTTTCACTGATACAGAGGGCACACACGGACTTACAGATATTTTGTAAAAACATGTTTTTCGGAATCTTTGACTCCTAAAACATATAAATCCGTCGAAAACCGGAAGTTGAAATTTTTTTTATCACAATGTACTTTCTTCTATTTAGATAGAAGAAGGTGAGAAAAGGAGGATGTTAATAATTTGACCCAATGTGTGTATGTATGTATGTTTTAGTCCTGTTCACGCATAACTTTCGTAAATGTGCACCGATTTTGATATACATATTTTTTTGTTTAAAAGTGTAAGACACCCTGGTGGTCCCATTTAAATTTCGTCAAATTCTGATGATTAGAACAATTTTGTTGTTAAAAATTTTTCAAAATTAAAAAATGCGTGGAACCCGATTACAGAAGATTCATTCCCAATTCTCGTCAATCTGAATGAGAATTTCGTCAAATTAGTCAACTATAACCACGTTGGCTTCATTTATGGCAACATATTTTGATCGCCAAATTTGGCGATATTTCTCCAGTTGTCGTCCAGATAGACAAGAATTTGATTCTGTCAAAGATTTTATTAAAAAATATTTATTTAATGGATAATTTTGGTAAATTATAATTTCTATTACAAATTACTTATTTATTCAGCAGATGTTGAAATCAAAATAATTGTCTATTACTGTATTAATAACTAAAAAGTAGGAAATAAAATAAACTTTTACAAAAAAAATATTAACCGACTTAAAAAAAAAGCACTAAAAAGTATTAAATAATTCTTAAATTCTCTAATGACAAAATGTTATCCATTAACCACAAATCTGATATCATGTGTCGTAATAAAAATGATAAATTTAATATGTACAGTTTAATACCCAAAAACATGGATTTTCGAGAGTATATTTTACAAGAGATGAATATACAGACTTATGATTCAGTTTACGAATATATACATATGAAAAACAATCAATTACTTTTTGAAGTCGGTGCCAAACAACCCCAATCGATAAATTAGTAGATACTAGGTACAATATATTCACAATTCTTACTAAACTTAAGGTAGTTTGGCACCGACTTCAAAAAGTAATTGATTGCTTTTCATATGTATATATTCGTAAGCTGAATCATAAGTCTGTATATTCATCTCTTGTAAAATATTTTCTCTCGAAAATCCATGTTTGGTGGATATTAAACTGTACATATTAAATTTATCATTTTTATTACGACACATGATATCAGATTTGTGGTTAATGGATAACATTTTGTCATTAGAGAATTTTAAAGAATTATTTAATACTTTTTAGTGCTTTTTTTTTTAAGTCGGTTAATATTTTTTTTGTAAAAGTTTATTTTATTTATAATCATTGTTGATCATCATATAAAGCGGTACTTTGTTTTTGTGGCAACATTGATTTGGAAAAAAACTTTCAATCCATTTATGAAAACAATATTGATATAATTTATAATTAACAGCAATTTTTAATCAAAAAACACGTTTTAACGAAATGTTAGTGTACTATGTCAAAAGCCGCTTTAAAAACCTTTCAAATGATATCTCATTTGTTGTTGTGCGTTTCGTAAATTCATAGAAAAAGGGATGTTGACAACATAAATAGTATATATATGATATTTGATGCGTACAAAAAGTAATGATATCACCTAGCTAAGTGTATGTGTTATGAAGTCTTTTTGTTAAAACATTCATGTTACTTGTAAAAAATGTTATTTTTCTAAACTGTTAAGTTATGACATAGATTTTTGATAGCTGTTTTTGATTAGTAAATTATCTGAAATTGTTAAAGGTCTTTTTTTATATATGTTTACATTGACATTACTTTCAGTAAAATATTTCTTATATATACGGTTTGAGGTTAATTTATCTCAATGTAACCTATGTAAAAACAAATATTCTTAGTTAAAAAAAAAAAAAAAAAAAAAAAAAAAAAAAAAAGCTGTTAGTCTAAATCTTGTTGAAAAATGCAAATAAATGCAAAACCTAAAAAGGTTGGCGAAAAAAAAAAATAGCGGTTAGTATTTGTATTGTATCTTCTTAAAAGAAAAGCTGGATCTTGCTAAAATTCAGCTTACTTTTATTTAAAGTTTTAGGGGAAATAGAATAATTTGCCTAAATTACAATCCTGGCACACGCTTCTTGATAAAGATTGATACTTAAGATGCATTTAATCTTTCTTTTATCCACAGGATAATATACTTTCTTCTCCTTTTAAGATTTTATTTAAATCAGAAATTAAAATGAGTATTGATTTTTAATCTGGCCCTTGAGGGACGACAGATAGGTATAGTTCTTACAATGGTAATTTCTTTGTAGATCCCGGTGTATTTAAAGAGAGATTGTTTTAGCGTGAATTTTTCGAAGATGTTATTGAGAAAAATTGCAAGAGGAACTCTAGGGGACCCAATAAAAGTATTTGGTGATTTAAATATGTTTTAGATTCGCAAAAACTAAAATGAATAAAACGACGAATTTCATTGTTATGTGATTTATTTTCATTTCTTTACGTGTAAATGTTTTCTTTTTAGAGCAAGTATTACATAAGAGTTTATATGAATCGCGTGAGATAAAAGAAATGTGCGGATATTTTTCGCCATTGTTCAGAAAAAGCTTGTTCTGTAATCATCAATGTTACCACACTGAGTACATTTATTTTACTTGAACTTCGAGAATTCGACAACGTAATACTTTTTGCTGCTGTTTTTATATTGGCTTTTTAATACTGACAAGGGAACCACTTTTGGTGGAGCTCGCACCTTGGTGCATACTTGGTGCATACTTGATACTTGGTGCATTTTAAAGGTCTAATATTACAAAGTTTGAGAATCGATGAAAATTTTTCTGTTAAAATCACAGTTTTTGATTTTGCAGCTGCATAACTTTCTGAAAAGGTAATTTTCGAAACTATTTATCGCACTATTAACATAGACCTTTTTTTTTTTTTTTTTATTAAGTACTTTAAACACGTTTTATTGTCATACGATTTATTTTGATTTGTTTGTGTGTGCAAATGTTTTCCTTTTAGAGAGGTATCACATGAGAATGTATGTGAATTCCATCAAATAAGACAAATGTACGAATATTTGTTGCTATTGTCTAGAACAGGGGTCGGCAAGTAGTAGGGTCCGAATACTTTTGAAATTTTTTATCGAGGTCCAGAGAAAAAACACTTAAGTAATATTAGTACTTATCAATTTTAAATTGTTATTTTTACACATACATACATACACTATAGAATATAAAAATCAGATATTTGTTATGAAAAATTACTATATACACAAGTATACGTTATGAAAAATTTTATATACACATTATAAAATAGAAAAAGCAGATAATTGTAGAATAAGTTGAGATAATTGAAGATAATAGTTGAGATAATTGTTTTAATAAATTATTTATTTAAATTGAAAATTTTTGACGGTCCACGATTTGAACTTTCGCGGCCGCGGACCGTGGTCCGCCAGTTGCCGACCGTTGGTCTAGAAAATCATGCTCTGAAATCATCAGTCATATCGTCTTGAGTACATTTATTTTACTTGAATTTTGAAAAATCGACAACATGTAGTATGTTTTACTTCGGTTCTTCAGTTTTTGGTTTTTTATATCATATTTATGAAAAAAAAAAAAGTAGCATTTCGTATGTACCAAAGATGTGAAAATTCGTTAATATTGTAAAATAAGTATGATGTGATTTTTAAGGTTTAATTTGTACATACAGTTAATCTTTGCCAAAAACTCATTGGCTGCGCCATTAGTAATATACACAGTTAAGAGAATAAGATAGATGAAAGTATGAGGTGAAATATACATTCTAGTCATGAACATTGTCAATGTGTAAAACATTTAAGTGGATGTTCTTCTTCTTTGGCCGAAAATTCACATGATTTTTACGATTTTTTTTTTCTGTTACAAAGAAAAAATATGCTACTTTCGGTCTTTTTGCATCATTTTTATTGACATTGCCCTTATATATTTAAATTTTTGTATGTAAAAAAAAAAATAATATACACATTGTGCGACGGGGAGTACCTTTAGGTGCGTGACATGAATTTCTAACTGGGCGACTGTTTTTCTTTAGTCACAAGCATCTGAAACAAATTTGGTCGTCAAATTATAAAAATGTATTAAGTTCTCTGAAACTTATACTAACATTTAGTTTTAAAATTTGAATTTTTGACTAAATGACGGTTAATTGGACAAAAGGGGTAATTTTTCTTGCCTTTCTTTTTGCATTTTGTGAGCTTGAAAAAAATACATAATTGACGAAAATTATACTTTTTGGGGATGTAAGCTGCAGCAAAAATTATTCCCATTCTTTAAAATAAAAAATGGAAGAAATCGGTCGAATAGTTTTCGAGAAAAGTGGTTTAAAAAACATGGTTTCTAGAAAAACAAGTGTAAAATTTTACAATAGCATTAGGTTCAACGAGCAAAAAATATTGTAAAGAATTGAAGTATGACGAAATCGCTTTAAGACATCAATCTACACATTTGAGTGGTTCAAAAAGTGCAAAAAAAAAAAAAAAAAAAAAAAAAAAAAAACTCGAAAATTTTGATTCAATGAAGTCTCCTTAAATAACGAGCAACAGTGCGGAAAACACAATAACATCAGATTACGAGTTACTGTCTGACTAGTAAAAACTTTATTTATTAAATTTTATGTTGAGATAAATTGCAGAAATACTATTTTTCATTTTAGATTTCATTTAAATGTGAATTTCTAATGAATATTGATTTTTAATTTGTGCCTAGAGAGGCAGCAGAAATATGGTTCTTGCAGTGATAATTCCCTGTAGAGTTGGGTGTATTTAAAGAGCCATTATTTTAGCGTCGATTCTTTTAAGATGTTATTGAGAAAAATTGCAAGAGGAACTCTAGGGGACACAGTAAAAGTATTCGGTGATTTAAAATACGTTTCAGATTCTTAGAAAGTAAAATAAATAATACGATGACTTTCAAGACTTTTCATTATTATGGGATTTATTTCCATTTGTTTATGTGTGTAAATGTTTTCCTTTCAGAGTGATATTACATAAAGAGTTTACGTGAATCGCATGAGACAATGCAAATGTTCGAATATTCTCCGCCATTGTCTTGAAAAATCATGTTCTGAAACCATCAGTCATTTATTGGAGTTTGAGAATTTGGCCACATGCGATTTTGTATATATTCTTCTAATTTTCGCTTCTTTAAGGAGGTCTGGGACACAAAAATCTTAATTTTTTTTTTAAATATTTTATTGTTTAAAATATTTTTTTGTTTCTATCCGCTTAAAATGATGTTTAAATCACGTTTCTATCTTAATTAGAACAGGATATATTAATTTTTTGTTTTCAAAATCTAGCTTTCAAGTAGTGGTTGACATGGAAACGTTTTCGCGTTTTTCTGCATGACGGGTTTTTTTACAAGTTCTCGTCTTTAAATCGTTATAAATCAAGAACCGTTAAAGATAATTGGTTCAAACTTGGAACATATCTTTTTCAGTTGTTTTACCTTAATTTTGATTCAGAAAATTTTAAAAAAAATA
The DNA here is from genome assembly GCA_963931845.1 of Maratus michaelseni. NCBI lineage: Eukaryota > Metazoa > Arthropoda > Arachnida > Araneae > Salticidae > Maratus > Maratus michaelseni. Next base: position 82,185,391 of record OZ007591.1, on the reverse strand, counting down.
TTTACTTTTGAAAATGCCATTTTTTTAAAAATAAATTACATCTTTTTTTTTTTCAAATTTTTACTTTAAATATTTTAAATTTATTTTTAAAATTAATATTTAAAAAAATGCTGAATCAGAATTAAAGCTTATATCTTTCTGTTTAATTAAATAAAAAAAAAATTGTAATTTGACGAATACTATTTAAAGTTATAACTATTTTAAACTACCCCACTTTTAAAAAAAAATTAAATTTAAATTTTTTTAAAAACTTTATGAGAAGTTTTATGATATGATTTTGTTTTCGAATTATGTGGTTAACCATCACAAAAAAAAAACTTAAAATTATAATTCAATAAATAAAAATGTTTTTAAAATGTGTCCTGGACCCCCTTAACTTATTCAGATAAAAATAACCATTCTGTTTGTTCCAAAAATGTGCAAATACGATAGTATTGTAATATAAACATGGCAAAAATTTCAAAGGTTAATATGGATGTACAATCAATTTTCGCCAATTTGTTATTTGCGCCATTTTTGACATCGCATTTTAAAATAATGAGAGATGAGCATATGTTATATAAATAGATTTTCTATTGGTAAATACTGATAATGTGTAAAGAATTTAAATAAAGGAAAACATATTAGTAGAAAATATATCCTACATTTAGTGTTATTGCTTTATTAGTAAATACTTTATTTACTATTTCCTAAAATTAAATACATTGTAATGCTATTTCCTCCGACCTTTTCACAAAACTTAAGCTCTCGAATTATTCTGTCACAATCGTTATTATCTTAACTGTTATTTTTTTTCTCTCGTTATTATCTTTATAGCAAATAACACGCCAAATCTTCTGTTAGAAGTATACCATATCGTTTACTTAATATATTTTATTTCATAAATCTTCTCCTTACAATGCTCAATAACAAATAAATACTACCACTTAAGAAAACCTTTTATATGCGAAATTCTGTTAACAGAACCTTCAATTTATTAATTATATCATCCCAGTTTCACAATTCTTTTTTCCAAATGATTGATAGCACAAAAGTTTAAGTGCCATATTTGGAGAGATAAACAATCATATTAATCTCCACGAAGACAAACTTACAACAAAGACTATAAAGACTATAAATATAGACAAACACAAAGACCATAAAGTAAACGCTAATGTGTGTTAATGGATGTATATAGCAATTTGACAATCGTGGAATGATAATAATTATTGACTGACTTTAGTAGGTTAGGTACTTAAACCTTCGGGACTTTTTTTTAATACATAATGTCTACGTATATGGTTATTTTTACAATAGCCAATTTGATGCTAGCGCTGTTTAAGGAATTCAGTAACAATGCAGTGAAAATGCATAAAAACATGCCACTTTTGGATTGTAGAACATGTAAACATGCCACTTTTTGTATTAATACAGCTGCACATTTAATAATAAAACCAACACAGGTACAGGTAAGGTGCAGTTTATTTTAATAAAAAAAATCAATTTAAGTATGCTAAATGTCTTCGCCATCGGCAGCAATACATCATACATTCATTCTGCATATGTTCCGGAAGTGGATACATTTAGCATACTTAACTTGATTTTTCTTACTGAAATAAACTTCTTTATTAGTAAATGTGCAACTATATTATAATACGACATTTCTGTTTGCAATGTGTGACGTATATAAGCTGGTGGTAGGACATAAAAATTACGTTTCTAAAAAAGTTATTTTTACATGTAAAAGTAATCATTTCATACTAAATTGATGAAGCTTTACAACTTTGTAATTGACTTTTTCTCTGGTATCTCGTACCGTTTTTAATATAGGAATGCTAAATCCATTATTTATCGCTAGATGGCGGTAATAAGATGATGAAGTGGTAAGCGAAGCACTTAGCCACTTTATCATACCTAGACACAACGTTTGTGATTAAAGCTGTTGCCGTTCTGAAATTAATTAGGGTGAACAGGACATTAGATCAGGCCACCTTGTATACAAACATTGTCACTTTTCGTTTCTGAGCATGTCTTGTTCTTAAAAATAAAATGGTTGATCAAAACTCGAAAAACTTAGAAAAACGATTTGCTATTTTTTTTTAATTAAAGTTTTGTACACATAACTTTTTTTTCGCTCAATTTTTTATAATTTGTTGGCATTAAACAAAATAATTACTTCTGCACTTTTGTAGCATTGATAAATAATAACAGATTAATTTAATAATCATATTATTTTCTGTCAACACTTTCGTATTTTCATTTTTATATGTAATGGATATGTTAAATTGTCTTTAATATTAAACGTACTATCTTCTTTCGATAACATATTAATAAAGATATGGTAATACCAAATAAAAGAAAGTTATTAGCCTAACTGCGAGAAACTCGTTTAAAATATTACTTAAATACAACTATTTAATGACGAATATTGTTATTGTTTTGTTCACTGTATGCGGGTCTAAAATGTGATATTTATTTCATAAAGTGTATTCAATTATACATAGCAAATTCAATTTCAGTAAATTTCATAAGCTGTATCATTCCGTACTTATTGATCCAAATTTTTTAAATTCCATTTCTGCGTAAACTAAAATTAAAGAAATTTTTTTTTATCCATCTTTTGTATTTAAAAGAATGTAAGTTTAAAAAATTCATAAAGTAGCTTTAAGAGAAACCATATACTGAATCAAGAATTTTATGTTGCACTTCACTAAGAATGTCGCAAATAGTATTGCATTACATGAAAACACTACTCGAAGAGAATGATTTTATAAGTACGATTTTATTTTTAAAAAATCCTGCGTGAAAATTATTTTCAAAACCATAAAATTGAGATTACAGTTTTCAAACAAAGTGCATTTGAAAGAACATTGTTTTTCCTATTCGATGGTGTAAAAATTGAAACTGTGCGATGTCCAGAAGTTAAAAAAAAATTGCGGTGAAAGCAAAATTTATTGGTCAGATGTTGCTACCGTCAATATGACGTCAATGTTATTCGCGAACATGTTTTTTTGCACGGCTAAACTCGATTCACCCTATAAGGGGAATAGAGTTTAACCGTGGTTTTTGCTTTATAATCTAGATACGAAAACAAATCTTATACCCTTCACCTGTTCTTTGAGTTCAGTTCATTTAAACACAATATAATTTCCCCCTAATTCTTTTTATATACCAAATAATACAGATTATCACTTTAATAAAATTGAGTAATCAAAATATTTTGTAACAATTGTTTTAGCAATTGCTTTTAAGACATAATTTATGTCATATCGTCTTTAATTTAAATTGCTCAAGTAAATTTCCTTTCACATTTAAAAAAGACGGACGTCAGGCCGTATACAAAATCAAGCAAAATAAATTGTGTATACAGTAAAAGTCTAGCATAAAATATACATTAAATTCAAACAGCAATCTACGAGTATCATTATATAAATCGATTCTATTCACTCGGATTTTGAAACGTAATGGTTTTCCTGAGTATTATTCATAATTGTATCATTCTACATTTATCGATTCAAATTTCCAAAATTCATTTCTTCTTGAACTGAAATTAAAAACGGGGAAATAAAAACAACTTTTTCTAACTTTTCTTGACGATGTGCATATTTATCCAAAAAGCACGCTTGCACTATTTGTGGTATATTTTACACTCCACGTTTTAATACACCACTCGTGAAGATAAATATATTTTTCTTTTGTTGATTGGTATGCTGCCACCCCTGGTATGCGTGATACCGGACATGATGTAAGTTTGCTAATAATTCTACTGGGGCACTTCTAGTAAATATTAAATATAATATTTATTAATGACACACTTTACCATCCACAACAAAACACAATATTTACACTTACTATATTTCCATTTGTTTTTTCTTTTCCCGCCGGAAGTTACTTGGGAGCAAATGACAACTTTGATTCACCATACTACCTGCCTTGCATCGTTTGCACAATCTACAGTTTCTATGCTCCAAATATGCATCAAATAAATAGGTTAACCAGTGATTGAAGAGCATGATAACATATTTTGTTATTATTATTTTACATGATTAAAGTTATTTGAAAATGGACCTCCGTTTCAATCATTCATTTATATTTTAAATTCAATCCTTTAAAACACAGAAGAAATAATCCAGCCCATCGTTTTATGTACCGCACTGTAAAAAAATCCTGGAACGTTTCTAGGAAATAATTGTAAGCTGGTTGCCCAGAAATACATGCCTGGAAAATTCTATTTTCTATTCTGAAATATTCTTGATCAATAAACTCTTACTTCCTAAATGTTTCTAATATTTTCAAGAACGTTCTTTGAAAAATGTTGGGAACATAGCTGCCTTTTATTTTCTAAAAACATTACTAAATCTATCCTTTATATATTATTGATACAGAATAATACTTTAATCAAATTAAATACCCGGTTCATCAGATTTTCTATAAACTAATTTTAAGACATAATTTATACAGTATTATTATTTATTTATAAATCGACTAAAAAGACCACATTTGACATCTAAAAAACGAACGACATATCACATACGAAATCAAATATAATATGTGACATGCTGAAAAGATTGCATAATATATACATTAAATTAAAACACCAATATACAGGGATCATTATATAAATCGATGAAATTCACTCAGAGATTGAAATGTAATGGTTTTTCTGAGTATTATTCATAAACTGTATCATTCTGCATTCATAGATCTAAACTTCTAAAGTTCATTTCTTCGTAAACTAAAATTAAAAAGGGAGAAATAAAAACAAATTTATTCTAACTTTTTCTTGGTGAATGTGGATATGTATCCATAACGCGCCCCTCATTTCCATAAAAAATTTATCCACCAGCCGGAAGTGACTTGCGAGCAAATGGCAATTTTGGTTCGCCAAACTTCCTAGCTTCCATCGTTATCACAATGGAAAATTTCTTTCCCGAAATTATGTTTCAGATTTATGGATAAACTATCGCATCGAGAGCAATATATTCAGAGCAATTCATTTATATTTTGAATTCAATTCTTTTAAGAACAATATAGTTATTTCAGCTCATCGTTTTTATGTACAACACAATAAAAAAAAATCCTGGAATGTTTCTCGAAAATAATTGCAGCTAAAATTGCTAAATTGCAGCTCCTTCGCTCCACCCCCCACCCCCTAAATATATATATATATGGAAAAGATTGGTTTTACTAATTATATTTTGGATCAAAGTTAACTACAACAATATCTGAATAGAGCTTTCTAGACTTCCTAATATTTTCAAGAAACGTTCATTGAAAAGTTTTGGGAAAATAAAAGACATTATCTCCTAGAAATATTCCTAGATTATTGATAATGCACTGATATTAAGAAACACAGAATCAGGGCCGGGCAAAGGGGGTTTTCGCCCCGGGCGCCGCGGAAATTGAGGGGGCGCCAAATTTATACTACCAACCATGGTTTAATTTATTTATTTATTCATTTTTTGGTCATCGATCATTTTTTGGGGAATTTATTTTTCTCTTTTCAGCATTTTTTTTTCTCTAAATATCATGATCTCTCCAAAAAATAAGTGCAATTTTCTCTTATGCTATTTAGTTGTTTGCAATTTCTGAATTAAAATTAAACCTTTTAAAGTTCCAACATAAACGCGAAATGTTTATTCAATAGAATTTATTTCTGTTTCTGTACTTTATCAGTTTTGTGTTACCTGTCACAAAAAGAAGGGGAAGGGAGGGGGGGGGGCGCCAAATTGAAACTTTGCCCCGGGCACAGTTTTCTCTTTGCACGGTCCTGCACAGAATAATACTTTATTCAAATAGATACTCGAATAAATGATGCATAATCGTTAAATAAAATAAATATTCACAACTCAAAATTAATTACTCGAAATATTTATTAGTCGACTCTGTTGTTCACATCTTATAAGATACAGTTTATATATTATATTGCTTTTAATTTAAATTCCAGGAGAAGGACCTCTTTTGACATCCTAAAATGTAATCGACATACCATATACAAAAATAATCGTAATGTACGAAAGCTCTGACATAATATATACATTAAATAGATACATCAACCTACAGGAATCAGTTTATATATTACATTGCTTTTAGTTTAAATTCAATGAGAAGGACCTCTTTTGACATCCTAAAATATAATCGACATACCATATACAAAAGTAATCGTAATGTACGAAAGCTCTGACATAAAATATACATTAAATAGATACATCAACCTACAGGAATCAGTTTATATATTACATTGCTTTTAATTTAAATTCCGTGAAAAGGACCTCTTTTGACATACTAAAATATAATCGACATACCATATACAAAAATAACCGTAATGTAGGAAAGCTCTGACTTAAAATATACATTAAATAGATACATCAACCTACAGGAATCAGTTTATATATTACATTGCTTTTAATTTAAATTCAATGAGAAGGACCTCTTTTGACATCCTAAAATATAATCGACATACCATATACAAAAATAATCATCATGTACGAAAGCTCTGACATAAAATATACATTAAATAGATACATCAACCTACAGGAATCAGTTTATATATTACATTGCTTTTAATTTAAATTCCATGAAAAGGACCTCTTTTGACATCCTAAAATATAATCGACATACCATATACAAAAATAATCGTAATGCACGAAAGCTCTGATATAAAATATACATTAAATAGATACATCAATCTACAGGAATCATTTTATAAATCGATTCAATTCAAAGTTTAAAATGCAATGGTGTTTCTGAATATTATTCATAAAGTGTATCATACTACATTGATCGATCCAAATTTCCAAAATCCATTTCTTCGCGAGCTAAAATTAAAAAGGGAGAAATAAAAACGAAATTTATTCCAACTTTTTCTTGGAGGATGTGGGTATATGTATCCATAACGCACCCCCTCATTTCCATAAAAATTTTCTCCTCCCGCCGGAAGCGACTTGCGAGCAAATGACAACTTTGGTTCGCCATACTTCCTGGCTTCCATCGTTTTCACAATCGAAATTTTCGTTTCTAGAATTGTGTATCAGAAAAAGGCAGAACCAACTGCAGAAGGCGATAATACGCCCCTGTCACGATATCTGCTAGATGCTAGAAGTAATATCGAGTGAAGGGTGATGTTTTAATGTATTTTTGAAGCGATCTTATGCATATGATAATAGAGTGTGTTTAGATCATTTCGAATATATTCGCTGAGAAATTTTAAAGTGCGCATATGGTGACATGCATCAACACTTTTTGCAGTTGCTTGTCGTTGATATGCGTTACTTTTTTGATGTGTTATTGCTTGGGATATCTCCGCCACATTTTTTCCATAGCTGATAAGTTGAATATTCTTGTCGGCATATATATATGTAGAAAATGGGTTCATTGTTATTGTTTTTACAGCAGAAAAAGAATGAATGAAATGTACTTGAATTTTTCAATTGTCTGAGCCAGTATTCAAATATTAGTCAGAAAGTATAGCATTAAGGGAATGGATAGAGTTATGTCTCGTGAAAATACCAAAATTTGAATAACATTTCAATACTGGCTAAATCAATAAGGTGAGCATGTCCTAACGGTGATATCAAGCAATAAGTGAAATGTATTAAATTTCTTTATTAGTTACATTTTAAAACATCTTTTTAAGACTACTATGTATAGTACTCTGGTTAACCTGGTATTAGTAACTAATTAGTTGCCAGTCTAATTATTGTATTAATAGTATCTACATCGCGATCTGTTGGTTAAAAATTTTACTACTTTCTGGAACTACTATATATATAATGTTTATAAATTATCTTTATATGCATGTCCTGATTTCCTCGTTAAATTTTTTTATGGATAAAAATTTGACGAATTTTAAACAACCCTATTACCATTGATGTCGCCATATATTAAAACGATTCTACCTCATCTACTAGGAAGCACGATCTCTGGTTCTTGTAAAATACAAGTAACTACATTATGGTGAACAGATCGATCAAGTTGAGCAACAGAATTTAATCAGTCGTTATTCGTAATTTAGAAAAGTCCGAGAAAAGTATATTTGAACATAGGCGAGTGTGACATTGGTTACCCAATATTGCTCGCACTTGTGAAAGAAAAAACAAACAAACACTTTCATGTTGGTAACAGATCGTATTGGTAATTAAAAACTACATGATAATGTAAATAATGAAAACAAAACATTAATAATTTTGATTACTTGATATATTTACTTTTGATTACAAATATATTTTTTCTCTTTTTAGGTAAGTGCATTTTGAATTTGAAGATATCCATAAAAAGTGCTGTCGAAATTTTTAATTACAGCTAAGTATTGCTCATGTTTTATTACTTCTTACATGTTTTATTTACTTTTTAATTTAATAAATAATAAAAAAAAAAGCAATTTTGTTAATTTTAGAGAATGAGAGCTGTGCGAATGGAAAATTTTCGCTTATGATATGTTTATATATATAACACTTATATTTATATATATTTATATCTTAAACGGTATCTGACTTTTCAGAACATTGTGTTGAGAGAAAGAAAAGGAAAAGCAGAAAGATAAATTTTTGTTTGGATATTCTTGAAATTTTCGTAAAGACCAAAGTTTTCACTTTGGTCTATGATTTTTTTGAAGGTACTATCCAAGTGATGGTCACTTTTAAGCGCATTTTGATTGAAATTTGCAAATTTAATTATTAAAGAATGATTGTCTTTCAGTTTTTTTTAAAGGTATTGGAGAACATTTTCAAATTCTGTCCGTAGTCTGTTTAAAGCCTTTTCATTATCTTAATTGTTTTAATTGACCATTGACATTTTAATGTCCTTCATAATTGGAATTTTCTATTTTTCATTTCAGTTATGTGTAACGTGTAGCAACATCTTTTGTAAATGAACGCTTCCTAATTTCAAATTCTATAGAAATATTTTATCTTACGATATGTATCAGTGTGTTACGATTTAGTGTCACTGATTTATTTCGTATTTTACTACCCACTTTCATATTGTTTTACAAGAAAATCCTTTGAAAGTTAGTATCATTACCTATTAATTTAAAGATTCATAACTTACGTAAGAATTATATTAAGGCATTTACTATAAAAATAAATCAACATACGCATTTCTGAATGAAAAAAAAAAATCAGTGAACTGCATCAACTTTGCCATAAAACGCCTGACAGCTATAGTACGATGTATAATGTTTTGATTTAGAAATTCTAGCAAATGTAAAATAAATGTTTTTGTTTTAAAGTATTTAAAATTTTTAAAAGTATATTTCTTTGAAATAATTTTGTTCATAGTAAATTGGCAATAACTTTTCTTTTTCACTATGAACAAAATCGAATTTACTTCTTCTCTCTTTTGTTTATATTTCTAGAAATACTTGCAGAATAAAAATTTGCATAAAATGATTATGAGTAACTAACCAAAGATAATGAATTTCATTAGAATAATTATGATTATGTAAAAAGATTTGCAGCGAAATCATAATTTTTTTCTTAAAAAAATTACTCAGTAAAAAACAATATAATGATATTAATTTATTACTCCCTAATTATAACAAAAACAGATTAGATAGTTACTTTCGTATTGTACTAGTATTTAATCAAATATTATCGTATGAGATTCCGTAAATATATTTTAAAAAGAAGAACGAATAACTACTATTTTTTTAGAATTTGCATTATCACATTTTGCTCAAATTACAAAATAGAAAAAAACTTCCATATTCATAACTGAAGACTCACTTTTCTATGAAAGCACTATGTTTTATTTTATATAGTTTAATTTAGACTTTTTTTATACGATTTGAAATGGCAGTCTTTTTGTATGTGTTTTTGCAGTCCATTTTGTACTGTGAGTGAATTGAGACGAATATAATTTCACTTCTACCTACTTTTTCTGTTGTTAATGTTCATATTAAATGCATTATTAGATACACGCAAAGATTGCAGTGCATTTTATTCAATTAGAAAACACTTTTCGCTTTAATAACACTTTATGCAAGTAATTCACGTTTTCCTTACAAACTGTAATTATGGATAACCTGATTATTTTTATTTTTTTAACTATAAAGTTACTTAAGACTTTATTAAGTAACAAAGAATTCCAAAACTTAATATTGCTAGATAAATATTTTTAATGCTCCCTATAGATAATTTGTACAGAGAAAATGTGGGTATATTTGGTACTTCTCAAAAAAAAAAAAAAATAGTTTTCCCAAAGATATGAAATTAAAATAAATTTATTTTTTTACTTCGTTGTATTTATTTTTAATATTTTTGTAATAACAGATGTAAATTGTTCACGGATTTTCCACTTTTTCATATTTATATAACTCTAAAACAACAAACAGGAACAATAAAAGTTGCAGTTTTAATATCTACTCTTTGTCACTATCACAAGAACAACGAAAAAATACTGAAAAAGAAATGTAATTTTAACGTTCTTAAATTATAAAAGTTCTATATTTTCTTAATTATACAGCTATTGCTTTTGGAGAAAAATACTTACATTGAACAACAATTTACTTGCTTGTACACATAGCCTTGCACATGTCTCTTATACATGTTGTTATAGTATTTCAATTATATCCAAATGCCAAACTTTGAAAATCCTTTGCATAATAATATCCATGATTTTCATTAATTTCCAGTAATTTATTTCGGTTATAACAAAGTTTTTGGGAAGAAATGCAGCCATGCTTCTTTCAGGGAAAATTTGGTAAGGATTACGAAGGATCCATAATTGTTGGCACCTCTGAAAATGGAAATGAAATGGCATCGGGACGAACAAAAAAGAGGAGTATATTTAAAAATAAATAAATTTCTATGAATGAAGAAAATCGCATCATAAAAAAGGTGCTACGTGGCCAACATACGAGTATTTACAAAATGAAAAACAGTAGTATTTACAAAACTTTTGTTGTTTTTATTCAATATTTTTTTTTCTTATCTTCCCGTGCGGTTGGTGTAATGGTCAAATGTCTTTGGTATTGAACTATTTCTTCAAGCACGCCAAAAAAAAAAAAATAATAATAAATAAATAAAAAAAAACTGTTTCACATGGCGATGGCCAATCTTATTACAGGAAAGAAAGGATGTCATTCGATTTTCCATTAATCCATCTTCAGAAAATATAGTAAATATCAATAAATATACAGGGTGTCCATAAATTATTGTCGGGGTTCCCTTACCTCATAACATTTGATTTCAAAACATGACGAAAAATATTATTATATATTCTTAAAATATAACTCAAAAAAGTTTTGAGTAATTTAAGAACTTTACAGACAGTCAAAAACAAAGATTAAAATAGGCCAAATATTGTCAAAAGGTTTTATAAAAGATAAAAAAGACTCAGACAGGGATGTTGTGTCCCCCTAACACTTTTTTAAATTAATGTTAAAGAAGCATTAAAAATTTGGAAAGAAAATTGCAGAGGAATGCGAATGGAACGTCAATTTTTACTCTGCAATTCGCAGATGACCAGTTGTATAATTTCAAAAAGTAAAAATGATTTAGAGAAAATGACGATAAAAATTAAGGAAGAATAGGAGAAATGGGTACTTTACATGAACGTTAGTCAGACCAAATACCTATGTATAGGAGGAAATGAGAAAGAACTAAATTTAAATAATAACATAAAAATAGGAAGCTGCGAGTATTATAGATACCTTGGTGTAGACATTAATAGAGAAGGCACAAACTCACAGGAAATTAAATACAGAATCTGTAAAGGAAGAAAGGCTGCAAAACTATTAAATTCTATTAGGTGGAGTGAGGCGATATCCAGGAAAAGAAAATATATTTTATACAATTCTATTGTAAAGAGCATATTGTTATGTGGAGCAGAGGGATGGAGAATTATGGAGACAAAAAGAAAGAAACTAGCAGCAGTGGAAATTGATGCACTAAGAAGATCATGCAGGATATCAAGAATAGAAAGAATAAGAAATGAAAGAATCAAAGAAATGATGAAAATAAATAGACGATCTCCAAAAGAAGCAATTAATCTGGTATGGTCATGTTAAAAGAATGAGTGATGAGAGACTACCCAAAATCACATCTAATTATAGAACAAACCAAAAAAGGAAACGAGGAAGACCACGAAAGACCTGGATGGATATATAAAAGAAGGGGCGATAAATATCCACCCAAGTGCAATAAGCTTAAATCTCCCTCCTTAGTTGAATGTAAAGCTAAAAAAATCCACGGTGCGTAATGATTTCTAAATCTCAATATATTGACAGACGATTTTTGGATCTGTAGAATAAATTGATTCATGAAGCTTGAATATGTTCTTCGAATTTTCTTGGGATATTTAATTTAATCAAGATTTTTTTTTCACTAGCTATTCAAATTGAAAATAATTTATTTTTTCAATTTTAATTAGAAAATGCGCCAATAAAAATATAATAATCCGTTTCATTTTCCCCTTTCTCCCCTTCATCCATAAAAATGGAGTAATTTAGTTGCCATCTTTCGAGAAACTTTGTTAAAAGTTACAAAAAAATATATATTTCAGAAACCAATTCAAATTTTTTAATTCTGAGAGCTTATATGACATCTTCTGATACATACCGATAACTGCCATTAAATTCATCGCGTTGCGCGTCATATTCTAGGAGGAGTAGTTGTGAAATACCAACAGACAGTCAGATTTTAATATAATACCTTCAAAGATATTATTTGGGCCGCTAATATGTTTGCATTTCTTGATGACGCGTTTAAGAATCCATTGTCATCTTTACAGAATCTGTAGTAGTTTGTTTACCGATAACCTTTATAATAACAGTTTCGTGGAAAATTGAATCACAATGCGCTAAATTGATCTTGAAAGACGTCATGTTCTGTATTTACCGAATTCATATTAAAGACAAGCCCCATAACATTATAAGAAAACAAAGAAGAACGTACGACGGAGAAAAATGGAGAAAATAATCACATTAAATCTCTGCCATGTGGCATCATTATTGGTTATAATCAAATATAAAGAGTACACAATAGCGGAACATAAAAGAATAATAGAACATCGAATTCACTAAGGAGTATAGAAAAATCGGGAATGGAAAATAGCTTCCATACCCGAGGAACTTCAGCTGCGTTTGAAAGAATAAAAGAACGGGGATGCCTGAAGTAGGCGATCCAGTCATGTTTTATTGGCGTTTGGGAAACAAACAATAAATTCAATAGCATTTTAAATTTGAATTGTAAATTTTTTGTTTCTTAATATAGCAAGCCGGAATATTATTTTTTCGAACAGAATAAAAAATGAAAGTCCCGTTTTTAAAAGACCCAGTGCACAGTTAGCATAAATATGCAATAAAATAAGTACCATACTCGGAAAACTGTGTGATTTATACATGTCACCGGTAGGTCTCTGTTAAACCGCAGCTTGTATTTACAGTTATTGGAAAGAGTAGCGCACCAAATGTAATTTTAAGTAAAACATATATCGTCATATGGATTTTCAGATTTTTTTTTTTTTTTTTGTTTCCCAGTATCGTTTGTTTGTTTATTTATTTGAAGTTTGGTTCTTCAGGTTTTTGGAGTAAACGTATGCACGTTAAATGATTGAGCTTGAACTTTTTTCAAGAATACTTTGAAATGACAGCTAAAGTATTATATTTATTACGTTCATATTCCTCAAGCATGTACCATTACTAATTTTATTTCTTTAATCGTTATTCTTATATCCATATAAGATATTATAACTCACAATGATCAAAATTATTGGATTGTTTAACAAGATTGTGCAGCGAAATTCTTTGATAAGGGAACAGGGGGTGTATTTTCTAAATATGTTATCGTTAGATTTTTACTTGGTACTAGTCCTTTAAGGTATTGGCCCTTTACGCTGGTATTTTGTAGTTAAAAAATACATTTTAAGTAAGAAAAAAATTACAGTTCTATATAAAAATTTACACTTTATGAAAAGTTAGAATTGATAGTAATTGGCAAAATCAAAATCATTAGTATCTTTAAAACATTGAATATTAATTTGTACAGTAGGACAAAAATGGATAACGTCAAAAAATTTAGTTGAAAAAGAAGCTCACTAAATTGACATTCGATTAAGTTGGCATATTCTGATGCCTTTAGGTGGAGGTCGAATTTTCGAATTTCACTGTAAGCTCCATTTCATTGGAAATATTGCACAATTTTTATCTTTGTTCCATCAAACTATCTTAGAACATACAGTGTATGCACCTTATGTAAAGATACAAAGGAAATTCTTTTTAAAAAACACTACAAAAATGAGAAAACCAGAAGAACGATAAACAAATGAACTAATAGTAATAATAATAATAATAATAATAATAATAATAATAATAGCAACATTAAATTGATAAATTCCCAAACGTTTCGAAAGAACATGATTTTTCCTCAACAGCTGCAAACAAGAAGTGCTGCCATTTTCAAATCAGGAGCAAAACGTTGTTAGCCATTCACAAAATCATTAATGTCTTAAGGTTGTTCTCAAAACCTAAGTAGCTACTGTCCTACACATTTTTGAATTCATTTTTGTTCTGAATGCATGAAATTGGCTGGTCTTTTTATTCAGAAACTATGTAATCGAATGGGGTTTTTCATTTTTTGGTAAGGCCAGTAGATTTTTCAGAAAATACTGTCAAAATCGGCGCTTTGAATAGAATTCCTGACGCGGCAGCGCGAGAGAGGAAAAAAACTTGTCGTCACGTGACAATATTCGCTTATAACTTTATAAGTAATTTATGTATCAAAAAATGGAAAACACTATTCGATTCCAAATCCCTCCAATAATCAGTTCTGCCAATCTTATACCTCTGCGTTTAAAAATGAGTCATAAAATTTGTCAGAAAGCTTCGCGTTGTTCAGCCGGGAATTTGAGAACCACCTTTAAAATCTTGACTATTAATTTGCATATCACAAAAACAAATCTTTTTGTTACTTTAAAAGTGGCAGCGTGACTTCATTGTACCTGCTAAAAAAAAATAAAAAAATAAAAAGTCGCATTCTTTGCATTTCGCATTGTTATGGTGTTTTGAAAAAGGATTTTCCTTTGTGTTTCGTCAATTTAAAAATATGTTATAAATTTTTTTTTTTAAATCTCTCCCATTTTATGTATTAAACTGGAATGATCTTTAAATTTAAAAGGCTGATGCTTTAGTACTTTATTGTTAAAAAGACCATTTTTCTCAAACTTTTTAAGCTAATATTGGTATTTTTGCCTGTTAATGTTTCAGCTTACAAAACGATAGCCTTTTTACTGCAATATTTAGCTTTAAATATAATATTTTAATGCAAAATCACTAGTTTTTAAAAGGTGACTTTTTCCAAATATTTAATTTTTTTGAATTAGTTGTAATTCTGATGGAGTGAAAATTGTTCTCTTTCAAGTAGTTTATTTTATGCTTTTCTAAAATATCCAAATAGATATTTCTTGTTTATATTTAAAACTATGAAATATTTAGAAAATAAATATTTTTATCGTAGATATTTTTATCAAAGGCATTATCATAAAATGTCGTTTTAAAAGGAAAACGTGAAAAGATTCAATCAGATGTCAAAATCACTCGCCGTTATATCACGAACATATAAACAAAATTCTAAAAAAGCATTTACAACATATATGAAAAAGGGCTTTAGAAAAGGTGATCGAAACACGTTTTATTAGTTTTTGAACGAAATCGAATATGGTTTAATTTGAATTGCAGATTTTGGTTTCAACGTATAACCAAAGGGGAAAAAAATACATTACAAGAATAAAATATTATTTTTTTATTTATCGTCAAGAGTATCTGTAAAAATATTGCGCATCCAATAAGGAAAGTATTAAATTTTTGTTTGATTTAATGGCAACAGCTTGTTTCCGATGCTTTCGTCCGTAAAATATAAACATTAATTTCTGTGCAAAATATTTCTGCTTAGATACATTGAAATTGCATTGCGCTATTTCAAAATATTTTTATTTAAAAGAGAGATATATTTATCTTTAAAATTTCCGTTTGGGGTTTTCTATACATGGATTGGCTTATCGATAGATTTTTCCCAATCGGGATTTTTTTTTTTTTTTTTTTTTTTTTTTAGAGCTTTTATTCCTTTTTTTATTTTAAATGTAATTTTTCTGATAAACCATTCTATTAAACTTTTAAAGCTTTTTTTATGAAATAGTTCCATAAATGGATTGGCTTGTCGTTGTATTCCTCCCAATCGGGATTTTTTAAACATATATATATATATATATATATTTTTAATGTAACTTTCCTGACAAACCCTTCTATTACATTTCAAATACTTTTCATGAAATAGTTCCATGAAATAAATGATAGATATCCATGAATGATAATCCATAAATGATAATCCATAAATATATTCCATGAATGATAATCCATCCCTGACGGGATATTTTAAAAATATATATATTCCCTTTTTTTATGTAACATTTCTGATAAACCATTCTGTTAAACTTTTAAGACTTTTTTTTCTTTTTTTAATGAAATAGTTCCGTAAATGGATTGTATTATCCACGAAGTCCTCCTCCTAATTAAATTAATATATATATATATATATATATATATATATATATATATATATATATATATATATATATATATATATATATATATATAATATCTATATATATATATAATATCTATGAATTTCAAAAAACATATCAAGTTCTTGTATCATTCTACTTAAGTCTCCAAAGAGATAATTAATGATAATGTGTAGACAGAATACCACATAGCTAATAGATTAACAAGTGCAATCATAATATTACCATAGCTTGTGCTTCAATGGTAATTGGCCAAAAATACTGAAAACATGAAGAAAATTTAAAAAGAGAGAGAGAAAAAAATATAATAAATTGGAGTTGCTATCAAGTGAATACAAATGGATTAAGAAATGAAATATGAACCATATACAATGGAAAATTAGACAACAGAATTAAATCAGAATTGGATATGAAAAAACACATGTAGATATAATCATCAGCCTGGATGTACCCACATGTGTTTTAAAAAATAATTCAGTATTTCATAATTCTACTGGCATACATGCTAAGATCAGTAGAATCACCCAGGTATACTGAATTATTACCAGAAAACAATTGGAAATATTAAAATTTGAAATAATAAAATTGGAAATAAAAAACCCGTAAAGAATATATATATATATATATATATATATATATATATATATATATATATATATATATATATATATATATATATATATATATATATAATATTATTATTATAATATATATATATATATATATATATATATATATATAATATTATTATTATTATTATTATTTTAATCTAACCTTTCTGATACGCAACTCTCAAACTTTTAAGACATTTTTTAAGCAATAGTTCCATAAATGGATTGTCTTATTCAGAAATTCCACCCAATCAAGATATATATATATATATATATAAATTATTCGTTTTTAATAAACAAATGGCAACTTTGATATCCTTGAATAATTTTTTCTAAAATATTGAACACGTATTTTTCCGTTTTTCAATCCGGTATACATTTCTCGAGTTATTTGACCATTTCCAGGCTTTTCATTGGAAGTGATTCTCACTTCATGTTACTCGATTACAGCGCCATCTACGATTTTTCGAAAAAAAATGTTAAATTTCAAAAGTTACGTTTTTTTTCCGTAGAATCCGAATCTGCAATAAAAAAAAAAGGGGGGGGGAGTTAAGATTTCAAAGTTACCACCCTTTCCCTCCAGGTAGCAGGGTGGAGCGGGGGGAACTTCGATATCCTTAAATAGATTTTTCAAAAATATCGATAATGCATTTTTCCATTTTTCAATCCGATGTACATTTCTCGAGTTATTCGACCGTTTTTAGACTTTTCAATGGAAACTATGCTCGCTGCATTTTACTCGGTTACAACGCCATGTACGATTTTCCGAAGGAAATGTTAAGTACAAAAGATACGTATTTTTTCCCGTAGAATCTGAATCTGCAATAAAAAAAGGGGTGGGGGGGGGGGGGGTATCATTTAAGATTTCAAAGTTGCCCCACCCTCCTTTCCCCCCAGGGGCAGAGTTAGGGAGGCAACTTTGATATCTCTAAACATATTTTTCAAAAATGTTAAACACATATTTTCCATTTTTCAATCCTATGTATATTTCTCGAATTATTCGAACGTTTCCAGACTTTTCGGACACCTTGTATATATTTTTTAAAGGTGGTTCTAAAAAATATACTTTTTCACGCTTAACAACGCAAAATTTTCTGACACATTTTCTGATTCATTTTTGAACATAAAAGCATGATACTCGCAGGTATGATTATTAAATTGATTTTTAATCCAACAATTTTTTTTTTCCTTTTACATTTTACAATAAATGAATTACACCTTGAGTTACAAGCGATTGGTGTTTTAGAACAGCAATTTTTTTTTTCTTTTTTACGCTATCGTGTCTGAAAATTCTGTTAAAAAACGCCCATTTTGACAGCATTTTCTGAAGGATCTTTTGTGTTTACCGAAAAACGGAGAAAGCAGTTCCATTGCATAGTTTCTTAATACAAGCACATGCCAATTTGATACGTTTGTGAACAAAAATTAATTTAAAAATGTGTCAGAAAGTAGCCAGCTTGGATTTGAGAATAGCCTTAAACTAATTAAATTTTTTGGAAATCTTATCCGTACCGTTATAAAGCGCATTTTTAAGAAAAGTATGAAAAAAAGGATATTTCAAAATATTTAAAATATTAGAAGAGGTTAATTTTAAAATATTTTTGAATTTCCTTTAAAGGATTAAAATTTTCAAATTTTACTTCAAAAATTGAATTTTTATTGTTCTCAAATCTTAACTGGGCTACTTTATGACATATTTCTTATTTCAGTTTTTTTAAATTCATTTTTGTACAGAAACGCATGAAACTGGTAGATGTTCTTATTCAGAAACTTTGTAATCGAAAGACGTTTTCCAGTTTTTGGTGAAGGCAGAAGATCTTTCAGAAAATACGGCCAAAGTCAGTGTTTTGAACAGAATTTTCAACGCCGCTGCACGAGAAAGTGAGAAAAACGTGTCGTTACGTGACACGAATCGTTTATAACTGGCTAAGTAATTTATTTATCAAAAAATGAAAAACTCATTTCGATTTTAAAACTTTTCAATAGTCAGGCCTGCCAATTTTATGTCTTTGCGTTTAAAAACGAGTCAGAAAATGTGCAAAAAGATTCACATTGTTAAGCAGGTCATTTAAGAACTACCTTAAATCATTTTTCTTCTTAAAACCCTTTAATAATGTCTCAACAAGATTTTATAAATATACTCAAATACTGAAAATAATAGTTTAAAAGGTGCTGAATCCATTTAGAAAACTGCATAAAGTAAAGAGAATTATGCTTTTCAACACAATGTCTTTAGAATATTCACCTTCTTATGTGGTTTAACAACTTCGAGTTGGTTACTTTCCTGACAGAATTTTTTTTCACGCTGTTGATCAGGTCATTTGATAAATACCTTAAATCATTTTCCTTCATAAAACCCTTTAATAATATCCCAATAAGATATTATAAAATACTCAAATACTGAAAATAATAGTTTAAAAGGCGCCGAATCCATTTAAAAAACTGTATAAACTAGAGAGAAATATGATTTTCAACAGAATATCTATGGAATATTCAGCTTCTTATGGTTAAAAACATCGAGCTGTTTACTTTCCTGCCAGATTTCTTTCACGTTGTTCAGCAGGTCATTTCAGAACCGCAGTAAATAATTTTCCTTCATAAAACCCTTTAATAATGTCCCAATAATATATTATAAAATACTCAAATGCTGAATATAATAGTTTAAAAGGCGCCGAATCCATTAAAAACTGTTTAAACTAAAGATAATTATTCTTTTCAACAGAATGTCTATAGAATATTCACCTTCTCGTGGTGAATATTCTATAGACATTATCCCAATAAGATATTATAAAATACTCAAATACTGAAAATTGTAGTTTAAAGGACGCCGAATCCATTAAAAAAATTATATAAGCTAAAGAAAATTATGCTTTTCAACGGAATTTCTATAGAATAGTCACCTTATGGTTTAACAACATAGAGTTGGTTACTTTCTTGACAGAATTTTTTCACGTTGTTGAGCAGATCATTTGAGAACCATCTTAAATCATTTTCCTTCATAAAACCTTTTAATATTCCAATAAGATATTATAAAATATTCAAATACTGAAAATAATAGTTTAAAAGTGTCCATTTAAAAACTGTATACACGAAAGATAATTATGCTTTTCAACAGAATGTATAGAATGTTCACCTTCTTATGGTTTAACAACATCGAGTTGGTTATTTTTTTGCCGGTAGATTTTTATTCTGTATTTGATATGTATCATAAATGTTTCTTAAGATGACTTTTGATTTAAAATCTGGATTAGAAAAGTTTAAATAAAAACCGAAGAATTTTATTTAAAAAAAATAATAGTTTAAAAAGCGCCGAATCTATTTAAAAAACTGCATAAACGAAAAAGAATTATGCTTTTCAACGGAATGTCTATAGAATATTCACCTTCTTATGGTTGAACAACATCGAATTGGTTACTTTCCTGCCGATAGATTTTTATTTTGTATTTGATGCATCATAAATGTTTCTTAGAATAGCTTTTGATTTTAAATCTGCGTTAGAAAAAAAACGTTTAAATAAAAGCCAAAGGATTTTTTTAATCACATTTCTTTAAATAAAAGTGAAAATTAATCAAGTCAGCTTATTTCTTTAAATCCGTTTAAGCATTGTGATTATTAATTAAAACCCAACTTATTTTTTTAAAGTTTAATAAAAAAAAATAACTAATTAAATTGGTTATTTTATCATTATTTCAAATAATGAATTTATCAAATAGTAATAAGGAAAAACTGTGAAAGAAATGTTTTAATTAATCTAATAAAATAAAAAAAACTTTGATTTTTAATTTCATGTAATATTTCTTAGAAATAGTTTCGGAAAAAAAAGTAATACATAAAAAAATTAAGTAATAATTAATGGCAAAAATTAATGATCCAGTGTTTAAAAAAATCGTAGTAAATTGACACTTTAAAACTACATATACATCCTTTTAATTAAAAAGATTAATTTTATCATCAAACGTTAATGCAATGTAATTTCTTCAAAAATAACTAAGACTTTTGTATCAGAATTAAAAAATTTTTGATATTATTAAAGTTTATGAGTTAATTACCGATAGAAAATATACAGGTATTTAAGAATTATATAAATATAAAATGTTGCTTTTATACATTTTTCACATATATTCCATATAGTTTTATAAAATTTATGTACCAGATTTTTAAAAACTGGTAATTTTAAGCAAAGGCGTAAAACGACTTTGTCAATCAAAAATATTACTCGAATCTTCTTTTTAAGAAAACGTTTTCTATTTGATTAAACTATACAAGTAATATTTTTAGAAAATAAAAAAAATGTCAGCTAAAAAGTTTTCTTTGTTTGATGTACTCCCATAAAAGAACAAATACATAATTAATATTCTAACCGAAAGTGTTTTTAAATTAAATATTATTCAAACGCGTTAAATAACCTTTAAAATGCCGAGGGATTAAAAGAAATAAATTTATAATTGTGATCGTTAGAATGCAGAATTTTCATAAAGGATTAACGGTAAAAATTTAAAATTTGTAAAAGATAATGGCATCCGTTTGCTAATTAAATCCCAGATAATGTGAAAAAGAAAAATATTTATTTAATGTTTAATGCATTTAATTGTTTGAGGGAAAATGTATGCTAAACTGCATTGATTTCAGTAAATGCATGATATTTCTAAAATGAACATGAATCCGAATTGTTAAAAAAATAATATCCAGTAATAATATATGTAATGTTCAAAGATATGCCGTATTTTATGTTTTAAAAGTTCATTGAATAAAATAGTGGTTTTTTTTTTTTTTTTTTTTTTTTTCAAAGATTTATTTCTACTTGAGAGATGCTGCACAAATATTAATTGGAATAGCTTTTATCTTTATTAGAATGTCAGAAAAATATAATATTTCTATTGAAAAAAGGGAAGAAAAAGAATAACGAGAGTAAATAAGTAAAATCTTACTGAGTTCAATTCATGATTTTTCAATAAATAAAGAAATAAAAAAAAAAATCCGCTACAATACATTAATTTGGCGTAGACACCGAACCCGATTATGGAAATCTCACCTCTTTTTTTATGCTTGGTAAAAAGCGCAAGCTTGTGAATTATTTTAAAAACACTATGATTCTTTTCAAGATATGGCAACGGAAAATGATAAAAAGGGGTTATTTAAACTCTCTCTTTAGGATATTATAAATTGATTTCTCAACGTATAATCGTAACTTAATTAAAATAAAACTAATAATTAAAAAAAAGAGTATTAACAATATATATATTATACTCTTTAATACTAAAAGAAATTTAAAATAGTAATACTAAAAGAAATTTAAAAGAATTTCTGCATATGAAGAATCGAGACTATTAGTGGTTCCGCGGAGCGGATCTTGGAACCACTGAAAATCGGGACATCTCGCGTAAATCGAAACACCTGGCAGCGCTAAAAGGGCTGGATATATTTCCGTAGTACGATTAAAAGTGTAACCATTGTTGAAGTTTCATCATAATCGAGTGTTTTGAAAAATCAAATGAACCATATTTTGTTGCTTTCTTTTGTTTGGCACCATAAAATGGTTCAACACTAAACTAGTGTTGAACGATTTCAGTGTAGAACGATGCTGGCAATCAAAAATATATTATTAATGTTTTTTTTTTTCCGGAAATGTTTAAAATAACCGTAAAATTTCCAAGCAATGTGTGCCTGTGCGAGCAAGAGAGAGATGTTAGTTAAAATACTATCCTCTTTGATGTGCTCCTATGAGAGAATGAATACTTAATTAATATTTCGACCGAGAATGTTTTAAAATTAAATATTAATCATAATCTGTTAATTACGGTTAACATGTTCAGGAACTAGGAAATAAATCTGTAATTCTGGTGATCAGAATGCCATATCTTCAGCGAGAGATTAAAAATGAAAATGAAAATGTCTTCGAGAAATATGTGTCTTTTTAATTAGTCATAAGAAATGTTAGTAAAGCTATATTTTATACATCCAGTGCAATTGTTATTTACATGAAAATAAGAATTTTAGTATCTACAGTGAACCAGTTATGAATATAAATTCATTAATATTGTAATTCCTTCGTAAACTACGTGGTATTTAATAAATAAATATGCATATAGATTATGATTTTATTATTCGTTTATTAGATGTTCAGGGGTAACATGCAACTGCAGAGAATTTTTTTTTTTTTTAACATGTAGTTAAAAATTGAAATGTTTCCAGCATTTAAAGTTTCGTCAAAAGCCTCATTTTCCACTTATAGTCCTTGCACCTATACTTCGTTCCAATAATAACATCCAAAAATACCTTATTTTGAGCTATTTTTTTTAAGAAGGAAATGTACATCTCAAGAGTGCTAAAAATGGGGCTAAACCCCTTTGCAAGCTCTTCAATTATAAATAATATTATAAAATTATGTTTAAAAATATATATTAAATTATGAAATTATATTTCTTTTCCTTTGAATTGAAATAATTTTATTCTGTTTTTGGAATCTAAATAAATCTTTAATTTATTTACTTTAAAAAAATAAATCTAGGTCAGAAATAAGTAGTTTTAAAAATGAAAATACAATGAAAAAAATTTTTTTTTAATTCTCATAATTTTAAATAAAAATGAGGACTAAACTGAAAAAATATTTCTTTAATAATATGAAGCATTGCTTATACTAATTACAACTCAAATTTCTTTGAATAATTAAATAAAAACAGGTATTAATTTGTTACTTTATCGTTACAACAGGATCCAACCCGGTTTTCTCGGATTGCAGAACATAGGTGAAAACCAATTCTAATTGAAAACTCTTATCAGATTTTTTTACATTTAATATATATTTTTTTTAAATTGCTCCTTAAAAAGACCAAAAAGTATTTTTATAAAAAACATACCAATTATTCAAATAAATTTGTGAAATTTATTAAAAGTGATACTTTTGTCTTAACCTCATGCCAGTGGTTAATTTCTGAAGAAATCGCCAAGGATTACATTATTTTTGGCTTTTTTATTCTGATTATTTCAGTGTTTAAGCGTGTAATTCGACATATCTGTTAAATTTTGTGTTTTATTCATTTTATTTAATAAGTTAATTAATTTATTGATAAAGTTTTAATTTCGTTATAGAAATTAGCCGGAAACAAATGCTGAACTATTTATATTGTCTTAAGTGCAAACGGGTAACTCCCGTATGTCGGCTGCACGTGATAGAGATAGATTTTTCAAAAATCGTGCTTGAAAAATATTTTATAAACCATAAAATATCAGTAAATTGAGATACAAATTTCAAACAAATTGCACTTAAAAGTAGATTTTCTTATTCTACAGTGCAAAACTTGAAATTGCGCAATGTTTACAAGATATTAAAGTTGTCAAAAAAGCGAAATTTGATATTTTGACTATTGCCGTCGTCAATATAACGTCAGCACTAAATACGGACACGTTTTTCCTTTATATTATAGATAGATTTTAAATAATGAATTAACTAAATCTGGCAATAAAATGAACCAAATGAAGAACAAAATAAATGTATTTTATTAAAACCATCGACATGAATCTTCATTTTCACTTAGTTGAAATATTTTTAAAAACTTCTTCAGCAAAAACTTTTGTAATTAATAAAAAGTCAAGCAGCAATTAATGGTAAAAGTTAATAAGCGAGTATTCGGAAAATTCATTCTAAATTTGCATTTTATAACTAAATATTATTTTTTTTTATTTTATCGAAAAGCCTTTATGCATTGTGTGTCTTCTAACAAATAAAAAATAAAAATAAGGACCGTTGTATCAGAGTGTAAAAATTTCAAATATTATTTTTTAATGACGTAAATTTTATTAATTAATTGTCATTAAAAAATATATAAGTATTTTAATAAATGTAAACATTAAATAATGCTTTTGTAAATATGGTGGCTTCTAATTTGTATCGCCTCATAAGATTTATTATTATTATTATTTTAAATGAAGTTTAAGTAAGTATGCATAACGTGATTTTGTCTGTCAAGGAGATTAGCAGAATGTTCTTTTAAAGAAAAAACGCAATATTCGCGTAAAATCTGCAAAACTATATATGTATCAATTAAAAAGCTTTCTTTCTTTTGATGTAATCTCCATGAAAGAATAAATCCTTAATTAATGCTTCAACCGAAAATATTTTTAAATATATACTAACTAAACATGTCACATCACCTTTAAAATTTTGAGAAATTAAAAAAAGTAAGTTTATAATTCTGGTCATTATAGTAACAGAAAATCAACAAAGGATTCGTAATGAAAAATGTTATTTAAAAAATTCTTGTCCTCTAACTAATTAATCGTGTAAAATGTGTACAAAGATTGAAAAAAAAAAAATAATAATCATAGATTAGGTATTGATTATGACATACTTAACAACCTTTCTCTATAGTTGTCTTTAGCTTTACAATATAATTTAAAAATCTTAATATTTAATTAAACAATAATTAATTTAATATAGCTACTGCCAAAATCTGTATTAAAGTGCTTAGAGTTTCGTATACTATTAATAAAAAAACGTTTTTATAAAGTGGTCCTTTTTTTAATGTCTAATCTAGTTTATGTAAGAATTTCTTCTAATTATATTTATATTTCTTTCCACCGCTAATGTTGCGCTGAAGATTATAACCCTAAAATTTTCTGATTTGTTTTAATTTAGTAAAGGAGGAAAAAAATCCTCTGCATTTTAATTTTATAACATTTAATTGCAATGAATGTGTACATAAAATGTTATTGGTAATTCAGATAACTTTAGTCTCAAAATATATTTAAAAAGATATTCCTTTTTAATTTAAAATATATATATAGAAAAGCAAAGTTTTATGTAAAAAAAAAAAAAAAAAAAAAAAAAATGAATAAATAAAAGAAAAAGAAAAATCGGCAACTTTTTTCTTTATTATTATTATTATTATTATTATTATTATTATTATTATTATTATTATTATTATTATTATTATTATTATTATTATAGCAAGCAGGGCAATTATTCTTAAATAACTACTTAAGTCTCTTGTAAAATAAATACTCGTATCAGTTACGAAGATTACATGAAGGGTTATTTTGTATCAATTTATATCCGGTTATTTACACACAAAAAGTTTTTTTTCCTTAATGATAATGTTATCAAAATAGGATCTGTAACAATACATATGTATATAACACATGGGCTGATAAGTTCCCGGTCTAATAAAGAAAACACAACTTTTTAACATAATTTTATAACTTTAAAACTTTAATAAATAACATAACTTTAATAATAAATAATAATAATTTAATAATAATAATAATAATAATAATAATAATAATAATAATAATAATAATAATTTAATAATAATAATAATAATAATAATAATAATAATAATAATAATTTAATAATAATAATTTAATAAATAAATAATAATAATAATTTTATAATAAATAACATAATTTTATAACGAAAAAGCTCCAAACAGTGCTCAGAATCATCGATTTGTTATTGTTTTTGGTAAAAAGTCAACACGCGCGGCACCCACTTTGATAACAGCTTTTTCATAGACAAATGTTCATTCAAAATAAAACCTACACGTTCCTTGGATATCTCCAGAGTCTGAGCTATCTCCTGCAACTTCACTTTACGGTACCCCAAAACGATTTTGTGGACTTTTTTTTATGTTTTCCGGAGTAACCACCTCTTTTGCATGGTGCATCACTGGTGTCCGTACGACCACGTTTAAATTCAGAAAACCAGTCAATAGTAGTTGATTTACCTGGTGCAGTGTCCGGATAACGCTTATAAAGCCAACCTTTTGTTTGAATAGTGTTTTTTTCCATCAAATAACATTTCTTGAAATTCTTGTTTATCCATTTTTTTGTTTATCAACAAAGTTGTTCAACTAAAACCACTCTAACGTTTTATCCACACGGCGAATCGTCATGGCATTTTTTCTGCTACCTTTTAAAGGTTAGTATTTACTAAAGAAAGCAACGGTTCGGCGATTCCAACGCCAGCTGTGTGCCAGACCGGGAACTTATCAGCCGATGTGTTATAATATAAGTAGGAAGATAAATAAATAGCAGGGAAGCCACTTTTCCGCAGATTTCCACTTTTATTATTATTTTTTAAAAATAATCAAAATCAATCTACTATTTCTGCGGAATCGTACGAAAAAAAAATCTCGCTGATTTGCACCGTGAATGATGTCAGCGGCGGCGGACAGGAGTCCTACTCATTAAATTTGTAGCTTGGGGATTACTCAGATATGTTTTTACAGGCACACAATAGATATGGGTATGTGATTCTATCACGAATTACCATAATTCGTCAAGTTTTTATTATTATTATTATTATTATTATTATTATTATTATTATTATTATTATTTGCCGTATTCTTGAAAATTATTTCGGCAATCGGTCACAAAAAAATATAAAAACGTGAATTTCCTCAATCGAAAACGAAAAAATATAAAAACGGGAATTTTGTCAATCGGTCGTGGATTTTATGAAACGGTCACTGAAAAATCCCAGAATTTCGTCCCTCGCGAAAGAAAATCCGAATTTCGGTAATTGCTTGCAGAAAAAAACACCCGGGAATTTTGTAAATCGCACACGAAAGAAAAGCGAAATTTTCGTCAATTGCTTGCGAAGGAAAATCACGAAATTCGCCAATCGTTTACGGAATAAAACCGTGAATTTCATTAGTCGGTTGCGAAAAAGAAAAAAAAATTTGAAAAAAAAAAATCGCGAATTTCTTCAATCGATCGACGAAAAAACGCGAATGTCGTCAAGCGGTCGCGGAAAAATCGTGATATTCGGCCATCAGTCTTGAATTTCCTAAATCGATCATGAAATTTGCAAACTTTTCCTGGGATTTAAAAAAAAAAAAAAAATCATTAATGATTTTCTGCCAAGTCGAAATGAGGCTTACAGTGTTCAATCTTTCTCCACAATGACAATGTTAGAATTTACGTTGTAATGTAATGTAAAGAATCTAGCAAAGATAAGAAACTTCACTGAAACCCTATTTTACAAAAAAATCATATTAACGGGACATGCGTTTTTCACAATCTGGATAAATCGAGGAGAATTTTACGCGCTACAATGTTATCAAATACCCGACATTGCGTTCTTCCAATGTTGCTGTATTTAAAGTATACTGAACTGTCTCAGAAGTATTTCAAGCATTTGAAATCGTCCAAATCTGTATGGTTTTCAAATTCTTATGTTTATTTTTATTTTATTTTATTTTTATTTTTTAAGAAAAACGAAAAGTGGTATATTTTCATTATTTTTATTTTTATTTGCTTTTCACTTTTATTTTTTAAACTTAATTTTGCAGTCTATCAAATAAACGTTTCAGAAATAATCTAGTTGTAACAAATCTATTTTTATATATTGGAAAGAGAAATCAAATACGAACAAAAAACGCTGATTTAGGAAATTTGAGAATGCAAGGGTAAGATTTACTTGCCTTTTTTAAATTAAAAAAAAAATTCTTAAAAAATATGAAAGAAAAAATGTTAATTTTGTTTTATTTAATTTTGTCAAATTCGGGAATCTTTTACTTTTTCCTAAGTTTAAAAATGTATGTTAAAAATTCATAAAATGATTTCTTTGTACCTTAAAGTGTCTAATTAAACTTTCATTCTTCATTAAAAATTCGCAACATAAAAACATAATTAATTAACAATCTGCTTCTAAAATTAGCAAATCATGTACGAATTTTTATGACTTGAAATGCAGCATTTCACTGAAGAGTGAAAAGGTTTATTTTATGACATTTTTTAGTAAAGAAAAATTTTAATATAATTAAGTACATGAAATTTTACCACCTTTGATTAAAATGCTAATTAGGTTTAACAAATTTAGAAAATTGTTATGGAAAAAAAAGGAAGAAATAAATGCTATCTACGATAAAAATTTCTCTTGAAATTTTTTTTTTATGTAAAAGTAGTTGCTCAAGTTTTTTTCAGTCTTATTAAATGTGTTCAAAAATTGAGTATTTCCTTTTAGTGAGTTTCATGTTTCTTCTATCTTTTTACGATTATTTTAAATTTGACATTTTAAGCAAGAATTTTACTTTAGTTCTTTCAGATTTATTTCGCGAAAGTTGTTATTGTATCATTATTATTAAAATTAATGTAAACATTTTGGGTTGATATTTTATACTATCGTGAATAATATTAATTTATAAAGGCAATTATAAAATTAAAATTTACTACTTTCCATTTCAAGCACGAACACATTTTCATTACTGTATGCATAAACTTGTCAGATATTACTTATTCAGACTTAGTGAAACAAGGGACAATGTTCTTTCTTTCTTTCTTTCTTTTTTTATATGTAAAACATTTTTTACGTATTTGAAAAGAATTTCAGGGCATGCAAATTACTAACAGGTAATCCTAAAGTAGCAATTGGCTTTAGTTAAAGATGTCTTTCCAATTCAAATACGAAATCATTTTCATTTACTATATGCATAAACTTTTCAGATATACACTATATTGCCAAAGGTGACCGGTCACTTGCGATTTTAGACGTTTTGTTAACTATCTAGAAAAATACATGAGGAATTAATATGAAACTGCAGGTGTGTAAACAGTATAGTATAGGTTATATATTTCCGCGAAGATTTTTTCACGAAACCCCATAGGGGACTGACAACAAATTGAAAAAGAACGAATATCTTTTTGATTACCCTGTAAAAACTAATGTAGCAAAGGCGTTCAAACTCAAGATTTTTAATAAGTGGCTTATTGTAATATACTGTGTTCATTTTTATGAGGATAGCATGTATATTCGAAGAGAAATTAAGGTTTTTATAAAAACAGTCCCAAATTTCACCAAGTTTTTTGCTTATAATTTGCAGAGTTCTTAATATAAAAAAAAGTTATTTTGAGAAAATATGTCAAACAACATTGTACATAATACTCTGCAATTGGAATTAAAAAATAATAAAAATTGGATGAAAAATGGGTAGGTTTACAAAAAAATGTTTCACTGCGCATGCGCGAAAGCAATCAAATTATAATATGCATAATGTATTAGCTAAGTATATAGAGCAACTTCTGTGAAAGTCTCAAAATCACAGCTTGAAAATTCTGAAAATTATCGTCAGATAGAATAAGCTCGAAATCCGTTGTTCCCAAAAAGAAACAAAAAGATGAGGGGTTGTATCAAATATCTGTTGATTAGTGCCAAGATAGCGTACACAATATTGCACGTACTACTATATTTGGATACAACCCCTCATCTTTTTGCTTCCTTTTGGGAACAACGGATTTCGAGCTTATTCTATCGACGATAATTTTCAGAATTTTCAAGCTATGATTTTGAGACTTTCACAAAAGTTGCTCTATATACTTAGCTAATACATTATGCACATTATATTTTGATTGTATTCGCGCATGCACAGTGAAACATTTTTTAGTTAACCTGCTCACTTTTCATCCAATTTTTATTATTTTTTAATTCCGATTGCACAGTATCATGTACAATGTTGTTTGACATATTTTCTCAAAATAACTTTTTTATATATTAAGAACTCTACAAATTATAAGCAAAAAACTTGGCGAAATTTGGGACTGTTTTTATAAAAACCTTAATTTCTCTTCGAGTATACATGCTATCCTCATACACAGTATATATGAACACAGTATGAACACAGTATATTACAATAAGCCACTTATTAATAATCTGGAGTTTGAACGCTTTTGCTACATTAATTTTTACAGGGTATTCCAAAAGATATTCGTTCTTTTTCAATTTGTTGACAGTCCCCTATGGAGTTTTGGGGAAAAAAATCTTCGCGGAAACATATAACCGATACTATACTGTTTACACACCTGCAGTTTCAGGTTAATTCCTCATGTATTTTTCTAGATAGTTAACAAAACGTCTAAAATCGCAAGTGACCGGTCACCTTTGGCAATATAGTGTACTTATTATCCCACCAGACTCCAGTGAATCAATGACTACAGTGAATGACTCCAGTGAATCAATGAAACAAGGAGCAATGTTCTTTTTTTTTCTTTTAATATACGTAAAGCATATTTTATGTATTTAAAAAGACTTTCAGGAATTTCCGCGCATGCGCGGCAGTGTATTACTGCTTATTTTACTGTTTATTACTGTTAATTTTACGTTATAATACTGGCACCTGAGATGCCAGTATTATACTGTAAAATCAACATTTTTTTTCATTAAAACTGATTTAATAAATTATGATTTATTAAATTGGTACTAATTTAATAAATTAGCTCATTTTGTAAAATATTTACAAGAATAATTAGATTAATGAACAAAAAATACTGATATGGAAATTTCGCAATTCTTACAAAAAACAATTTATATAAATGCATTGTGGAATAACAAGCGCTGTAAATGGAAAGGTTTTTGTAGTTGCAAATTTTTGATATAACACTTTTTAATACGAGAAAAGAGACACCTATGAAAATGGTCGAAAAAATAACCACTTTAAAACAATATAGCTTCGACAGTTTCACTGTGTTTTCAAAATGTGATCGAACAAAGTATTTTGTATGTAAAGTAAAACCTACTTTTAATGATAGACGGACTAAATAATTTTTATATTAAATTTTCTTTAGTGCTACTTAAAACTACCGCTGGAACATATTGGGTTAAAGTATTATATGACTGTCTATACTCGATTAACTTTTGAGTGAAATAAAATAGATGTACTACAAACATTATAGAATACATAGGAGAAAAAAATGCTTTCACTGACAAAAAAAAAAAAAAAAAAAAAAAAAAAAAAAAGTTTGTTTTCCAAATAAAAATTTATTTTTGTGTTTGTGAGTTCGACAATATCGAATATTTCTCAGAATAAAAAAAAGAATATTCGAAATAAATAAATTGTGCTGGTTTATAATTAAATAAGAATATTTTAGAAGTACTGCAAACCTTAAGTAAATCCAATGTTATTCAACTAATAATTGATTAATTAGATTATATACTGCTATAATAAGTCTTCCTGAAAATATATTTTTTATCAATTATTTCTGTTTTTTTTTTTTTTTTGCTTTAGGTTTCTTGTATTTTGTTTTATTATATTTATATTGAATTCATTAGTCTTTTCAAATGCTTCCTCTTCTTAAAATTTACATTAGGGGGAGAAAAAAATCTTTTCTCCAATACTTGTGTATAGTATTTCGTTATTGATTTTATGACAGTAGAGGGTTTTATTTATGTTTATGCAAATTTTTCGCGTTGAGATCTGACGAATATACATAATTCATGAACTCAGATATCACAAAATTGATATTCCCGATTTAGTTGAATATTTATAATCTTTAAATATAGATATTTATTTTCATCAGTATACATGCATACTTGCAGACTGAACTTTTTTGAAATATTTATATCGATATTTTTCTATACACTTTTTTAAATAAATAATAATAATAATAAAAAGGTAGAAAAATAAGCAACACGCAGTTTAATTAGAATAGATAGGCAAATTTAAAGTAGAAATTGAAAAAAAAAAAAAAAAGAAAATCTGACTGACAGAAACATTTCTTAAAACTGAATTCGATTTATAAAAATGAAGTGTTTTTTACTCGTATATCGACCAGTATACGATTCTTATGACACGTATATCGATTCTTATTGTTTCATGACTCTAATAGTATATTAAATTCATTTGAATAAGTTAAGACATTTATTTTTAAAATATTGTTTATCCATTATAGAAAATTATTTTAGAAATGCTTCAAAGCAAAACAAACAAACAAATAAAAAAACATTCAGTGGTTTTGATTAATCATACTAAGATATGGACAAACTTTATTATATACATCCCTATTTCACTGAAAATGCCCAAATTTTTATTTATTTATTTTTATTGATTTATTTTTATTTTTATTTTTTTTTGCATTTTTATGGCTTTTATTGATTTTAGTTTGTAATTAATTTTATTAATTTCCTTTGCACTTACTTATTTTTTGTAATTTCTCCAGTGTTCCAATTTTAATTAAAAAATTCTTTTGGGGGACAGATTATAATATTTACAAATAAATGCACATGTTTATTTTAATATCTATATATATATATTTCTTTTACGTGGCGCGGAAATAGGGCTGAATTTGTAGCTTATCGTTTGGCAACAACCGTAGTTTCCAGAGCTAAGACCAATGAATAGAGTAGATTGCGTTAGATCAGACCCGCCTCCAATATGGCGGTCAGTGTGAGAGCAGTGAAACCATAAAATGAAACTCAAACTAGCAATTATTAAAAATAAAATAACATGTACGTAATCCAAAGCGCCTGAAATGATTCCTGCTCATTTTAATTATGAGTAATATCGTTAATTTTAAATGAATTCTCAACTCTTATTTAGAATTTATTTACGAATTTCACTCACGGAAGTCGGAGTGAATAAAAATATTATCTGTCTAGACTGCACCTGTTGCCATCTGTTGCTGTTTTGAAGAAGTAAAAAATAATTTATGTTGTAAAAATCTATAATCAATTAGAACAGTAAAATGTCGAACAAAATTTAAACAATGATTGATGATTCTTCCTATCACGTAGTTTTTTTTTTTTTTAATGAATTTAAGCCGTGCTGTACACTATTAACTAATTATGTTTCCAAGATCCCTTTCTCATAGTATTTAAATGATTTATATGATTATTGGTAGCACCAACTAAATGCATTTTTAGTTGTGGTTTCAACGGAGTTTTCAATTACTTTTTTGCATTAAAACAATTGTCAATTTCATATGCTCAAATGATTTATATATCAGTATTTATTACGGCTAGAATTGCTGCAAAAATAAAAAGGAGCGAGTGAGCGAAGAAAGCTGAGACCGCGTAGCGGTCTCAATGTGAATTGCTTTGCAATTCACGGGGGGTTGGCGAGCGTTAGCCAGTAGGGGTCTGAGCCCCCTAGTATGATGTATTTTAGTATACAGATGTTTATTTAATTTAACACGTCATACATGAATGATTTTAAAATGGTTTAAAAACATATTTTATTTTACACTTAAAATATATTACAAATGTATTATTAAAATCAAATAATGTAAAAAAAAAAAACTTACATTTCTCACAAAATTTTAAAACGACTAAAATTCATTAAGATACAACTAATTGTAAATATATTGCTTGAAGGTGCGTAAAAACATACATTAAAACATTTAAAAGCACATTAAAGTCCTTTTAAAAATTCCAAAACGTTTTCAACCGAAACAGGATCATCATCAGTGGAAAAACTAAATTGTTGAGTTGAGTTGTTATCTCTTTGCGTTTACTTGCTTGCCCGAAATAAACTATTTTACTTCAAGGGTTTGGAAATAAGGTGGGATGGGAAAGGTAATCGATGATGCATTACCTTTCCCATCCCACCTTATTTCCAAACCCTTGAAGTAAAATAGTTTATTTCGGGCAAGCAAGAAAACGCAAAGAGATAACAACTCAACTCAACAATTTAGTTTTTCCAATGATGATGACCGGGTTTCGGTTGAAAACGTTTTGGAATTTTTAAAAGGACTTTAATGTGCTTTTAAATGTTTTAATGTATGTTTTTACGCACCTTCAAGCAATATATTTACATTTAGTTGTATCTTAATGAATTTTAGTTATTAAACAAGGTGAATTTGCACTGACATTTTAACTTTTATTTAAAACGACTGTTGTAAAATATTTTCAAGAGCTAAAAAATATCGAGTTATTATTTTTCTTGTGACAATTAAAACTTTGGGCGCCATATTACAGAATAAAAATTTCAAAAATATTTGCATAATTTCAAAAACACCCAATATTTAAGATGTTTTCAGGAATCAATCAATAAAATCTCTGCTGCACACCAATGTATTTTTATTTTAGAAATTTTAGAAATTTTCTGTTTTTACTTTTTTTTTTTTAAATCTTTAAATATGTTTGTTGGTTATCAGTTATTTATTTTATAAGAATTTAAAAAAAAATAAAACCTTTAAATAAATTTTTGGACTTATGTTGCCTTCGCATTCAAGGGTGAGATATTAATCATATTTTATTAGGTATTTGGAAAATTCCGCATAAATCATTTACATCTGCATCTTACCCCTTATATATATACGCGCAAATTCACATCAAAACTTCCCGTGTGGTACATTTTGTACACCATATATTTCTAAATTTATAGGAAAATAAATTAACGTTTTATAAGATTAATTTCAAGTCAAGTACAATATGCCATGTGCAATATCATAAAAAAAAATGCCCTAATTATAGGCATAAGTTACAATATTCTCGAACACTGCACATTTGTAACATGTTCATTTAAATTTGTAGCATCCAATGGTGTATGAAAAACACACGTGCAAGTAATTACGTGTTAAGGATTGACATTAACCCTTTGAATACTGAAGTCTAAAAACTCAATATCATTCCAAAATACGGCAAACGGCCGAACGCTGAAATACTTCTGCGAGATCTTTTCTTCCCCTGTCTTCTGCCTGCCTACGTGTCAGTAGCACAATAAGAAGGCATCTATCTTCGAAAGTGGAACTTGTTTTCCCCTAAAGTGCCGTACCCGTTGATTGCAATAAGACCCTCATCAATCACTTATTCTGTTTGATATTTCCGATGGGAGGGGGGGGGGAGCATCTGCTGCTCAGGCGCTCGGGCGGATGACCGTAGTTTCCTTGGCCAGAAGTATTAGGCAGTTTCGTATCGAAAGGGTTAAGTGAATAAGTGCTGAATACTACGTATTTTGAATACCACTATTTGCAAATAGTAATATTTGCCATTTTAAAATCACAGAATTTCGCGAATAAAAAATGCGAATATTGCTATTCAAATATAGCGGTGCTTAAAATCTGTAATCTTTGGCGCCTATTCATTAAGACAAACAGTCATATTTACCGCCGTGTTCGGTCATATTTTCTTCTTGTTCAGTTTTTTGGTTATTGGAATATACCTTGGTATTGTCATTGACTAATGTTTTTTTCTCTTTAAAATAAACAGCAATTTTGAGTGGAAATGAATAAATACACTCATGGGATTTTTATCTATATATGTGAACCTATCTTCCAGGATACGTTAAAAAAAAAAAAAAAACTTATTTTGAAAAAGTAGACAGAAGTTTTGAAATCACCGATTCATTTATGGTGATGTTTTTGTTTTCATTGAAGAAATCTTCTCTCTTGGAGAAAATAAATAAATAAATAAATAAAAATAAAAAAGAAGAAAGAAAGAAAAATCCTGCTTTAAGTATAAATTATGAAACACATTCCAACACTTCGTGGAGACTGTAACACAGCTTCACCGTTTAATAATGTGAAATCGCGGAATCCCATGTTAAGCTACGGAAAATATAAAAGCGCGATTACTCATTGCCTAATATAATTATTAAAATGCGGTTTGCCCCATCAAAAAGTAGACGTCAGATGCCGACGATGTGCGTTTTCGAAAATTATTTCCTTAAATTTTAAATCATCATCATCATCATCATCATCAACCGTTTTCAATCCACTGCTGGATGTAGGTCTCCCCCAGATTTTTCCATTGTTGCCTGTCTAGTGCTTTAGTCATCCAATTAACACCGGCCACTTTTCTGATTTCGTCACTCCATCTTACTTGAGGTCGTCTTCTTGGTCGTTTTACATCTCTGGGATACCACTGTAGGGTGTTTGTGCTCCATCTATTGTCTTGTCTTCTTGCAATGTGCCCAGCCCATTTCCATTTTAGCCATTTAATTCTCTCGATAATGTCAAAAACTTTCGTCTGACTTCTTATCCACGTTATTCTCTTTCGGTCTCTTCTGGTTATGCCTAGCATACATCTTTCCATACTTCGCTGTGTTGTTTGTAATCTTTGTACCATCCGTTTTGTTAGTGTCCAAGTTTCTGCTCCATAAGTTAGTGCAGGCAAAACACATTGGTTAAACACCTTTCTTTTCAAACAAAGAGGCATGTTACTTTTCAGAATAATATTGTTCTTCCCAAAAGCACTCCATCCATTTCTTATTCTTCTATTGATTTCATTCATGATACTGTTGTCTGAAGATATTTCTTGTCCAAGGTACACATAACTTTCAACATCTTTAATCTCAGTGTTGTTGTAGACGATTTTCTTTTTTGATGCAAATGAATTGAACATCACCTTAGTCTTTTCCAAATTTATTTTTAATCCCACATTAATGCTAGCTTCTGCCAAATCTTTTAATTTTATCATCGAATTAAAAATATTTAAAGTTTACGGAGAGTACATCGTCGGCATCTTACGTCTACTTTTTGATGGTGAAAACTTAAAAATTATTTTATGTATTGAGTATTCGCACTTTTAAGTTTTCCCATATGTTAACATGGGATTTCGTGATCGGGGAGTTTCAGTGAAGCGGCCGAAGAACTTAGAAACAGATAAAAACTGAAAACGTACTTTCAGAAATACTTATTTTTAGACGGCTATATGTATCAAATTTCATCCTAAATTACTGTATTATTAATTATTATTAATTAGTATTACTTACTATTTTTGATATTAGTTACTATACTATTAATTACTATTTTCCCTATTTTTCTTTTTGCTTTATACGGAAGTTATTATTGTTTAATTTGGAAACAATTTTCATTCTAATATTAAGTACAATACGCGTTACTTTGAGTCGCAATAAATAAAGTAATTTTCATTGCAGATGCATTGAAAAGTATTAACTCAAATAAACTAATTAGCATTGTTTTTATACTAATTAAATTAAATTAAATTAAATTAAAAATAATAAGAAAGAATAATTAGATAAAGTAAACTAGTTAAATTAAATTTAAAAAAAAGGTAAATTTTAGTACTATGTTCAGAAAAAAATAAGTATTAATTGGTATGTGATATTTTTCACGTCAGTATTGAACTATTCTTAAATAAATAGATAAAAAGAAAACATAAATTGGATTAGAATAATAAAATATTTTTTATTAACAAGCTGTTGCAAAAATAATGTTGAAAACATGAAAATTAAAAAAAAAAATGTTTCAAGTTTTTTATTATAATTATTGATTTGAACTCGCCATAACATCATCAGCACCGCAAATCGAATAAGATTGGATTTCATTCAGAGCTTTGCCAAAAGATAAAATAAATAAATCACCTAGAATAAATTAAAATGTTTTTTAACTTGTGTAAAAGGAATTGATAAAATTAATATATTTTTTTAGATTTATCTGTGTACATTTTTACTGACATTATGTTTATAGTGTTAGACTTGGAATAAAGATTATTGCAAAAATTACATTTTTTTAAAGAATACTTAAGTGTTTATTTACATACTTCTAGTTGAAAGTGGTGTAATAAGAGACAGGAGTATTAAGATTTATTTATTTTTATTTCTTATTATTTTATATTATTTATTTATTTATTTTGTAATAAGAAAAGGGTTTTACATAAAGTACATTACATTACATTCTACGACTTGATGATGCTTTGACATTTATTAAAAAAATAATAATAATAAAGACTTTTTTTTCTTCATTTTACCGTAATCTTCTGTATCTTTATAACCCCCTATTGGGTAATAAAATACGGGCTGTAACATTCATATACAAACTATGTAAAACTGAATCGGTATATATTATTAAAATACCTCAACAACTTATTTATTTATTTATTTATTTATTTATTTATTATTATTATTATTTTGTTATTACTATTTCCGAATAATAGTAGCTCCTTATATAATCACAGAAATTCTATGATAAAATGAAGCGCATAATTCGGAAATAGTGGTAATAAAATATTTAAAAAAGCGGCAGCTATCCGTCAAGGCTTTTCCGACAACCCAATAGTTAAAAAAGACCTATAATTATAATTGGAATTTATCCATAACTTTAACACTATTAGCAAGGTTAATGATTGTCAGTTATCGATTTCACAGCGCCAACCTAGAATTTTTAGCAACTTTTGCTTTAATAAAAATTTAAAGTTTTATTAATAATTCAAAACGTGATAGCCACAAAAATTCTTAATTGTCTAACTTCAAAATTTAAGTAAAAAATTATATGCATAGCCTTAAAAAAAAAAGGTAGAAGAAGAAGAAGAAAAAAAATTTGTTATTTGTTAGCTTGATTTATAAGATACGTTATAATGAAATAAAAAACTATCCTCTTCATTACACTAATAAAGCGTAATTAAAAAATATATTTATTTAATGTTATTTTAACAACAGTAGGAAAGAAAATAGAATATTTTTTTCGAGTTCTTTTGCTAATTCTATAAACTTGCTGAATGCTTAATCTAATTCTCTGAAAACAGCGCAAATTTTTAATCTTGTTTTAATTAACTGAGTCTCTATTTACACTAAAGTATAAACAAACGAATAAGCTTAAAATCTAGAGGGCCTCCTTTGCTAACTCTATGTTGCTACGTCTAAACGATGACTGTAAGTTTTAAGTTCTAGAAGAGCAATTTTTTTCCTTCCTTTCCAAATTGAAACTAGAAATTGAATTTAATACTCTTGAGTGCTCCAGAAAATCTTTTGTTTTTAATTCTTCGCGCAGAATGGCTGCATTTTCTGTCTCTATATAGAAATGAAGGCTTTTGTTTTATTCTCTCTTGTTTTATGCTTTAGTTTTGGAATTTCTAGATATATATTTCTACTCTCTTTTTTGTTTAAGTTTTAGGAAAAGATTTGCTTTAATGTGAAATACATTTCAGAGAAAATATGAGAGCATTTTCTGTTTGCCTTAGTGTCGCTACATCAGAATCCGTGGTATTTCAATATGGGGCTTTATCCTTTTTGCAAATATAGTCAAACTATGTCGAAAGTATTCAAATAGAATTGTTAGACGTTACCATATTATTCTGTGGATTTCATACATAAAATCCGGATTATTCATTTTTCTATTCATCCAGATTCCATGAAAAACTTCATGAGAATATGAAATTTTCAGACGTGAAATACCCAAAGAAAATATTTGAGGATATATGTAAAATTGCGTGTAGAAAAGGATTATATTGTTTGGTTTGCAGAAAAGAACATGGATATACTATAAGCTGTATTGCATCACTAGTATTGTATCTTTTTAAAATGTAAAATATAATATAAAAGCTATCTATTTTTAATTGTTAATATATTG
The DNA here is from genome assembly GCA_963931845.1 of Maratus michaelseni. NCBI lineage: Eukaryota > Metazoa > Arthropoda > Arachnida > Araneae > Salticidae > Maratus > Maratus michaelseni. Next base: position 82,145,264 of record OZ007591.1, on the reverse strand, counting down.
TTTGTGAAATCTGAGTTAGTATAATGTAATGTAATTATAATAAGTAATTCTAATAAAATGGAGTTTATAAAAGTTAAATTGAAATAAATTAACAATTATTGCGTGATTTTTACATTACAATGCAGTAAATGGGTGAGGAAAAAATGGATGCAGTAAATGGGTGAGGTGTATATATATATATATATATGTGGTCGCGGGAGTTCTCATCTGAACTTTAGACTGCAAACACAAGCAAATACTTTATTGGGGCTTGTGAAGTTGAATGATGCCTCGCGAACAATATAAATTTTGATGAGTGCAGTATTTTTTTTACAGCGTGAGAACGAAGTAGACAGAATGAGTCGAGATGCAGACTGAGTAAGACGGACTCGGGAGATGCTCTTAAATCTCCGGCGACGGCCAGCCTTTACGAGCTGAGCTGAGAAATGGTATCGGCAAACGGCCTTTACGAGCTTACGAGTTGTCATGATTGTTCTAATTATATTTTAACTTGTACATATTTGTAAATATTTGATATATAATCCAGAAAATTAAACAGTGTAAGATTTCAACAAAAATCTGCCTTGGACTTATTAATACCCATTTAGACAACCGGCCATAACAAATATCTACAAAATGGGAGGCACGGCCTGGATCAACGGAATCTATGCGAACTGGATCTATATGATTTGTGAGTGATCTGAATGATCGGGATCTACGTGAATTTCGAATAAAGAAGCAAAAAGATTTGTGCATCAAGTTCCTGTGAGATGTTCACGTGTGTCTTCACGTAAAAGTGTTTTGTGCTTCCGATTTTTTTTTTCTTCATCTGTGTATTACTACACATCCAAGTGTGTGTGAGTGGTTATTATGTGATATGTGCATCGTATCTGTAAGGTGTGCATCGTTTCTGCGAAGGTTAAGTTCAGTGATGAATCGCTGAAAAGCCGATAAAGTTCTTTCGGTAAAGTGTGAAATATTTCGAGTGTCTGTGTAGAAAGTTTGACCCACTGACCGTCTGTGCAAGATAAGTGTCGTGTTTTCGCGGTGGCGGAAAGCGATTTTCTTTTTTTCTGGTGATATTTTTGTTCTTCTGCTTTTAGTGTACGCAAGAGGAAAATGTGTTGTTCGTTTATCAGCAAATAAGCGACCCAGAGTCAGAGTGCTCGAATGAAATAAAATATAAACGTCTGCCGTGCATATTTTTTTTTGCAGACTGGGAAAAGTGAAAAGTGAAACGATTAAAAGTTTTTTTTTTCTCTCTCTTTTTCTTCGTATAGATAGAGGAAGGTGTTATTTTTATTGCTTCCTCACATGAATAATGTTTGATTGAGTAATGTTTTTTTTTCTAGAATAGAGTTAAGTAGTACAAAGATATATATATATTTTTTTGTATCTTGTTATTTTTATGGGAAAGGAAACAAAATATATATTCGATTTAGAATATTTAGAGAAAGTGTTTATAAAATTGTTGAATATTATTATATGTATAAATATATTTTATTTATCGGGTGAAGATATGAAAGTAAGTGTGTTTTTATAACTGTTACGTATTATTATATGTATTGATATATTTGATTTATCGGGTGAAAATACGTATATTATTGATTTATTTAATGCTATATTTTATTTTTATGTGTTAATTAGTTTATGATAAAAATGGCACATTTAATAAGGTCAAAAAAGATCGATCTGATTACTGTGGCTGTCGAATTAGGTTTAAATCCACCAGAATCGACCAATAAAACTCAATTAACTGATTTAATTGTAAAATCCAAAGGGTATGATGAAGATTTAGTGAAAAATTTGTTAGAGGGAATTGTAAGTGAGCGTGAAGAAGCCGAAAGATTATTACAGCAAAAAGAAGCTGAGAATCGCGAGTTTGAATTAAAACGATTACAATTGGAAAATACACAAAAAGCCCAATTACATAACTCTGTACCTACAATCGCCGGAAAAGGTTCCGATGTTTTAAAATTGTTAAATAGGTACAATAACGAGGAGGAAATCAGTATATACTTAACCCTTTTCGAACGCCAGGCAAAGCGGTTAGAGATAGACAAACATGAATGGGTAACCTATCTTCTCGCATTATTACCTCTCGATATAGTTAATTTAATAAATCGCGAAAGTGAGGAACAGTCCAGCGACTACGACTATGTAAAAAAAATACTTTTAAGACGCTTTAGACTTACACCGGAGCAATTTCGGCAAAAATTCTTCTTGCATAGAAAGCAAAATTCGGATTCGTGGAAAGATTTCTCGTTTGAACTCTCAAATTTCTTGGATAATTGGTTATCTGGCCTGCAAATATCGACGTACGAACAATTAAAAAATATTTTAATTATTGATCAAATCAGGAGAAAATTGTCTTTAGAAATGAAGGAACACTTTTGTGATGAATTACCCAAAATTACGAATATAGATGATTTGACAAATAAATTGGATGATTTTGAAACTGCCCGAATTAACTTACGGAAGGCTGAAATTAAGTCCCCAAATACGGAATTCCGAAAACGTCAAGGTTTTGAAAATAATAGAGCGTTCCATCGAAATGATATTAGCCGCGTACCATATGAAAAAAATTATGCAAATGCCCCCCAAAAGAATTTAAATACAAAAATCCGTTGTTTTAATTGCAATGAATTTTCGCACCGCTGGAGGGATTGTCCCCGAAAAAAAGAAGGCCCAGTGTGCTGGAAGTGTAAAATTCCTGGCCACAGGTCTGACCAGTGTACAAACAATTCTCCTAAAAATGCAAATGCCGCCGTAAGCAACAGCTCTAATCCAGCAGATAAAATAATAAAGAGCGTGAGGATTTTAGGAAAAAATATAGATGCCTTGATAGACACAGGGAGCGACGTAAATATGGGGAATAACGATATTTATATTGCCCTGGGATGCCCTAAATTACATGAAAATGACTTGGTTTTGTCAGGTATTGGTGGAAACCAAATAACACCCATAGGATTTACGACCGTAAACATTGAAATAGATGGTTATACAGTAAACTCAGATTTATACATCGTAAAAAATTTGAATCATTCTATAATTTTAGGGAATACCTTTTTGAGACAGTTAAATTTCAATATTTCGGAAAAAGGATTGCAAATTATGGGAAAACGGAAGTTAAAAGAAGTTAGGATAAATTACGTCACTGCTTTCCCACAAGAAACAGCCATGACGAAAATCAAACGCGTCAGCTATGTCACACCCAGATTTCATGCGATGTTGCGGTCAGAAAAACAAAACAATCCCACGATAGGAAAAATGATTTCGACAGCTGAATTAGTGAGAAAGGAACAAACTAATCAAAATGAAACAGCTTTTAACTTTAGTGAAAAAGTAAACATGCAATTAAGTACTGCAAAAAGTTGTTTATTAGAAAGTGAACCGTGTTCTATCCCACAGTCAGACTTAGCGAAAACCACAGATATTTATTTAGCTGAAACAGCCAATTCAATTAATTTTCAGGAAGTTGAGCTGAATCATATTACAAACAACGCTATTAAGAAAGAGTTAACGGAATTGATTACTAATTATAAGCCAAACAAGGTTAAGGACACAGAGTTAAAAGTAAATATAATATTAACTGATGATATTCCGATTGCGCAACGACCGCGTAGATTAGCGTATCCGGAGCAGGAATTTGTGGACAAACAAGTACAGAAATGGTTGGAAACGGGAATTATAACGGAGAGTAACTCTAATTATGCATCTCCTATAGTGTTAGCGAAAAAGAAAAATAATTCTTGGAGACTTTGCGTAGACTATAGATTACTGAATAAAAAAATAATTAGAGATAATTTTCCCTTGCCAAGAATAGAAGATGTTTTAGATAACATTGAAAGTGCAAAGGTTTTCACAACATTGGATTTAAAAAATGGTTTTTTTCATATAGACGTAGCAGAGGAGAGTAGGAAATATACAGCATTTGTCACGCATAACTCGCAGTACGAGTACTTAAAGCTCCCATTCGGATTATCGGTTGGACCACAACAGTTTCAAAGATATATTCAAGCTGTTTTTAAACAGTTAATTAAAGAAAAGGTAATATTAATTTACTTAGACGATGTCATAATACTTGCGGAAACTGAGGAAGAAGCCTTGGTAAAACTGAAACGCGTCCTAGAAGTTGCATCGGATTACGGACTTGAATTTAATTTTGCAAAATGTCAATTTCTTAAACGGAAAATTGAATTTTTAGGCTATATTATCGAAAACGGAACTACTAGACCCTCGGAAGCCAAAACTTTGGCAGTAAAGAAATTTCCTGAACCCCGAACCCTTAAACAACTACACAGTTTTCTGGGTCTAACTTCTTATTTCAGAAAATACATCCCACATTATGCAACTATAGCGAGACCTTTAAGTGATTTATTAAAAGCGGGAAATAAATTTAAATTTGGAATACCCGAAAAGCAAGCTTTTGAAACTCTTAAAGAAAAATTAGTTAACCCCCCAGTATTGCATGTATTCCGACGAGGCGCTAGACTAGAATTGCACACCGATGCAAGCGCCATAGGTTTTGGTAGTGTCCTACTACAAGAAGATGAGAACAAAAATTTACATCCTATTCATTACATGAGCCGTAAAACTACACCTACTCAAGCAAAATTTTCGAGTTACGAATTAGAGACCCTTGCGGTAATAGAATCGGTCAAAAAATTTCGAAAGTACTTATTAGGCACGAAATTTAAAATTGTGACAGATTGTTCCGCGTTTCAAAAGACTATGGACAAAAAAGACATTACGCCAAAAGTAGCAAGATGGGCGCTATTCTTACAAGAATTTGATTATGAAATAGTACATCGAGCGGGAAATCAAATGAAGCATGTCGACGCATTAAGCAGAAATACAGTATTGGTAGTAACACGTTCTTATGACGAATTAACAGCAAAAATTAAATTAGCGCAACAAGAAGATGAACATATTCAAACCATCAAAAAATTAATAGAAAAAAGTGAAAGCTCGGAATATTTTAATCGAAACGACATACTGTATAAATATGAAAACGACAGGGAACTGTTGATGATTCCCTTAAATATGCAAAAAGAAATAATACGAAATGTTCATAATAGAGGTCATTATGCGGTAGCAAAAACCGAAACAATTCTAAAAGAAAACTATTTTATACCCCAGTTAAGGAAACAAATAGAAAACGTCATTGCGAATTGCGTAGAGTGCATTTTATGTAATAAAAAGCAAGGAAAAGGAGAAGGTTTATTGAACCCGATTCCAAAACAAAATATCCCCCTTGAAACCTATCACATTGATCATATTGGACCAATGCCATCCACTCACAAAAATTATAATCATATTTTTACCGTCGTAGATGCTTTCACAAAATTTGTCTGGTTATACCCAGTTAAAACTACTGCTGCCGTAGAAGTTATAGATAAATTAAAATTACAACACAACATTTTCGGGAACCCGTCCCGAATAATAACCGATAAAGGGCCCGCGTTTACATCCGACGATTTTGAAGCATATTGTAACGAACAAAAAATACAACATGTCCCAATAACGACAGGTGTTCCAAGAGGAAATGGCCAGATAGAACGGATGCATAGAATCCTGATACCAATATTAGCGAAACTTAGCATAGATGACCCCACTAAATGGTACAAATATGTAGCATCGGTACAGCGAATTATAAACAGCACTATATCTAGAAGCACAAAATTTTCACCATTTGAGCTTCTAACCGGAGTGAGATTGCGACATAAAAACGATTTGCAAATAAAAGAGTTGTTAGACGAAGAACATGTAAATTCGATTATGTCAGAGAGAAATTTCAATAGGGAAATTGCAAAAGAGAACATTTTAAAAATACAGCAAGAGAATCGCAAAACCTTTAACAAAAAAAGAAAGACGGCATACACTTATAAACTCGGTGATTTAGTAGCTATACAAAAAACACAATTTGGTACAGGCATGAAGTTGAGACCTAAATTTCTCGGTCCCTATGAAATCACCAAAGTGAAAGGAAAGGATCGATACAACATAAAGAAAATTGGCTACCATGATGGTCCAAACATTACATCGAGTGCTGCCGACTTTATGAAACGATGGACAAATTGGACAGATTGATATTTTGAAACAATATTCTTTTTACTTTTATTGAACATTATGAGTGAACTCTGAACTTTAAGCAATTTTCAACGTTATAACAAGTTTTGTTGTGTTATTTTCATTTTTTATATTTTAGGAAACTCTGTATGTTTCAATATTTACTATTGTTTATTGTTTTGTTTGTATATATATTTTTTGTGTGTATTTGATAATTTTAGATTTTAGTCGACTGGTTCTATACCTAGTGAAATTAGTAGATAATCACTGTGAGGACACAGCACAGTCAGGACGGCCGAGTTGTGGTCGCGGGAGTTCTCATCTGAACTTTAGACTGCAAACACAAGCAAATACTTTATTGGGGCTTGTGAAGTTGAATGATGCCTCGCGAACAATATAAATTTTGATGAGTGCAGTATTTTTTTTACAGCGTGAGAACGAAGTAGACAGAATGAGTCGAGATGCAGACTGAGTAAGACGGACTCGGGAGATGCTCTTAAATCTCCGGCGACGGCCAGCCTTTACGAGCTGAGCTGAGAAATGGTATCGGCAAACGGCCTTTACGAGCTTACGAGTTGTCATGATTGTTCTAATTATATTTTAACTTGTACATATTTGTAAATATTTGATATATAATCCAGAAAATTAAACAGTGTAAGATTTCAACAAAAATCTGCCTTGGACTTATTAATACCCATTTAGACAACCGGCCATAACAAATATCTACATATATATATATATATATATATATATATATATAATTATAATATCTATGAATTTTAAAAAAACATATCAAATTCTATTCTGCTTAAATCTCCAAAGAGATAATTAATGATATTGTGTATACAGAATACCACATAGCTAATAATTAACATGTGCAAATATATATATATATATATATATTTTTTTTTTTTTTTTTCAGTGAGTGCGGACAAAGATTATTTGATTTATCCTGAGTCAGCAATTCATAGTGAAATTTACCTTTTATGACTAGTTAGCAAATTAGTAAAAGCTATTGTAGATACAAATATGCTATCAGTTGTACTAGCGTTTATTATTTACGGCGGAACCATATAAATTAACAAACCGTTATTACTTATGAAATGTCAATATTACAAAAATATTCGCAATGAAATGTCGAAATATCTCATGTACGATATTGGCAAAAACCCCACTGTTGGGCAATATTTCTCATCATGCCAATATATTGGTTTTAAATATTGGGTATTATTGTAATCTTCAGAAATACTTTCAATAAAATACTAAAAATGGTTCAATATTGTTTTTACATAGCAAAAATTTACAATGAAATGTCAATATTACAAAAATATTCGAAATGAAATGTCGAAATATCTCATGCCAATGTTGGTACGATATTGGCAAAAACCCCACTGTTTGGCAATATTTCTCTTCCTGCTAATATTTCCAGTATTGTCCAATATTCCTTTATCCTAATAATGAAATTTGAAAAGAAGCCGTCCATTAATTACCCCCACACTTCAAGAAATACAGAAGGGATTTTACAAAATGTGACAGAAAGCGACAGGAAAAGGTATAGGCGAGGATGATTTAGCACGTTATGATCCCCCCCAATTAACATATGAAAACAGTAAGGTTTTGTTTGCAAGCAGTGTAATTAAAGTTAATAAAAATTATGTATATTTACGAAGGTTGTATTAGGTATACTTCCTTTGTCTTTGATTTGAAAGCGCTTGAAGTAAAAACGCACGAGATCTTGTCGATTTTATGGTATTTTTTTCAGCAGGTTTTTATAGTATATAACTTTATTTATATAAAATTAACGTTTTACGTACGGTGTCGACAGTGATGTGTAGTTGGATGAAGATGTTGTCAATAACCATTTTTTGAATACCATTAAAGAAGAATATTGTGTGTCATATCAGTGATTAATGGTATTTAATATAAATATAAAAGTCCCTAGAACTCAATATGATTAATGCGTTATAACTAATAAAAATGTAAGAATTTTTATAATGTCGATTTTAATTTGTTACACCTTTGTGAAGCATTAAACAAATAAATAATATTTTCAATTATTAAATCTGCATTCGTTCTGGATTAATTTTTAATTAACAGTTGCCGAACAATGTTACCTTTACAACAGGAGAAGGAGTATCATTCTAATGTGGCAACTTGTGACACACGGGAAGAGAGGTGTATGTAAAAAAAAATACTTAAAATTTACGTGACGTAATTAATGAATTACCTGTGATAACATATTGCACTTTAAAAAAGCTAACTGTAGTTAAATTTAGTTCATCTTTTCGAAAACTGAAATATATGCACACAATAAAAGTAAAAAAATTTAAATAAAGAATGAAAAATAATAATTGTTTCATTGAAATCCTTAAATTGAAATTATTAAATTAAAATTATTAACGAAGAGTTAAAAATATATCACAGCAGCAAAACACTATTGGTTATATTGAATCTCATTATTGCGTCAATATTGTCTTCATCCGAAATACTTCCACTGAAATGCAAATATTGCTGAAATATATTGGCCTTACATTGGAAATTTTTACAAAAAACGGGAGAAATATTTCTCGCCAATATCGGTTCAATATTGGCAAAATGTAAACATCTCATTTTTGTGGCAGTATTGCCACTGTTGTCAATAATACAGCCAATATTGAGCCAACATAAACAACATTGTCATAATATTTTATATTGCGCCAGTATTGTGTTCATCAGAAATACTTGCAACGAAATGCAAATATTGGCTAAATAATTTCTTTACATTGAAAATATTACAATTAAGTGCCATTGTTACAAAGGTATTGACTTTTCTTGGCAATATCGCTTCAAATTTGGGAAACATAAATAACCCCAATTTTGAGGCAATATTTCATATCAATATTACCACTATTGGCCAAGTTAAATCCAAGCTTAAGATAATAAAAACAAAATTGGCACAATATTGTTTTACTTCAACGGATGGTATTCTATTTTATTAAAGTTTGTCATTCAAAAATTGTGCTTAGCAAAATTATCTGACCATTAAGCAAATGGCAATTAAATTACGTGGCCATATTGTCCGTGGTTTTAAATTTTCCAACTTGTAAATGGGGTAGATTAAGAATCAAATTATACTGCAAACATAAAAAATATATATATTAAATTTTATACAAAATTAGAATATTCCCTAGAATATATATTATCTATTTAGCTAGGATTGATTAAATAAAAGCGAGCTTTCATTTCCCTTTGTGCATTTTATTCAAACAGCATTTCCTTTTTTATACATTCGCATATTGATCAGTTACTGAATATATTAAGCTTTTTCTTCATCAAAATCGGAAAAAAGAAATTTAATTTAGTAATATTCTCTCCAAAACATCATTTTCTGATTATTTTTTGTTCTTTTTTCCTGAACATTCCCTGCTTACATTTTCTTTCCCACTCAACAACAAAATTCCGCCTAGAATTTATTTAATATGTTCCATTTTCATGTCGTGACTAAGCAAACATACATCATTTAAAGTAACTTATTATACTTGCATTGTCAGTAATTCTGGTATAAATTTAAATTGCAGAGTGTAGTTCTTTTACATTTTGTAGAAGATAGATGACCGAGTTTAATTTAGTAACACACACACACATATACATATATATATTACTGTGCGGAAGTGGGGGATGGTAAACTATTGGCTTTATTTCTTTAACTGAATATATTCATATTTCTTCAATAATACAGAGTAAAATTATGTTTGTTTTATGTTAGGCTAACGGTTTTTTATTATATTTTGTAAAGATGAATTTTTAATCTTTGTGATGGGTTATATTAGAGCTACTTTTGTAAAAATCAGAAATTGGCAATTCATTAAAGTTTTTTATTGTTTTTCCTAGTTAACAGGCAACTCATTAAAGTTATATATAATTTTGTAATGTTTTATTTTAGTTATTTAAAGTAATTTATTATATTTGTATTGCCAGTAATTCGGGTATAAATTCAAATTTCAGAGTAAATACACTTCGTAGAAGATAGATGAGCAAGTTTATTTTATTATTATTATTCTTTTCTTGAGAAGGAGTGGGGAAGGGAAATTTTTGGTTTTAATTCCTTAACTGAGTCTAACCATATTTCTTTATTGTACAGAGTATATAATTATCGATTTTTTATGTTTGGTTAACGATTTTCATTATATTTTGTAAGGATGCGTTTTTAGTCTAAGTGGATTATATTAGAGGCTTTTTCCTATAAGTCAGAAATTGGGAATTCGTGAAGTTATTTGCTGTTTTGCAGACTATTTTTGTAGTATTTTAATTGCGAGTTATTTATTTTGTGAAATTATAATAGTAAATTCTGTGAAAGAAGGGAAACAACCTGTTTTGTTTTTTTTCTCATGTTATTTTTAATGTTATTATTATTATTATTATTATTATTATTATTATTATTATTATTATTATTATTATTATTATTATTATTTTGTATTTTAAAAAAATGCAATTTTAATCTCTATAGGGATATACTAGATGTAATTTCACAGAAGTAAAAAATTGGCAATTCTTTGAATTTTATTTACTGTTATTTAACTGCTAGTTTATTAACTTATTAGTCTAGTTATTTAACTAACTAGTTACTTTATAGTTATTTAAAAATCTAGTTAGTTTAGGTATTTAACTTTCTAGTTACTTTCTAGTTATTTAACTATGTAATTAGTCTAGTTATTTAACTATATAGTTTTTTAAGTTATTTAATTATCTAGTTATTTTATAGTTATTTAACTATCTAGTTAGTCTAGTTATTTAACTGTCTAATCTTACTATCTAATTATTTAAGTGCTAGTTTATTAACTGCTAATTTATTAACTCATGTGAAGTTAAAAAAGCCTTTAAAGGAAGAACAACACAATTTGAGAAAATATTGTTTCTCACTATAAAATAAAAATAACAGTTCATTTTATTGCGGAATTCCAGCATCACAAGCACGTTAAAAAAATGTTGAATTTGTCTAAAGTTTGCTATTTTGATTATTGTTATTTTTAGACACATGTCTATTAACCTGGGGGGGAAACTACTTTTTTTTTAATGTCGCATTTAGTCCACATGACAGATATTATTATGGCAGAGCAGAATAGCGGGCTTCGCCCGCTCTCAGGCCGGTTCAGATATTCGGGAAAACGAAAAAATAGACCGGTAAACTTTTACTTTATAAAAAAAATGACCTTTTTTTTTTTTTTTTGGAAAATGAAATTTATTTGGATTTATTAATTAAAGGATAAAGTGTTTTGAAAGGAATATTAAACGAAACCCTTTGTACGATCTTCGATCACACTTATCCACTTGTTCTCTCATAATGTGTGTAGTGTTGAAAAAGAAAAATTACTTTTCATATTTTGTTTCAGTGTCTCTCCTCAAAGAATTTTGTTTTTAATTTGCCTCTCTTTTCATGGTAGAAATTCCTTTGTTAGATACTTTTTAAGTGTTCAGACTCGTTTACTCACTGTTTTTATTTTTTGTATTTTATATGGTTTTTATTAAAGATTTTTAGATGTAGATTTTTTATATGTTTCGTGTATCTAAGAAACAATGATAGATTTAAGTCTGTTCTTAAGTCTAAATTATTTACTTTAGTCCGAAGCTATATTCCCGAAAATATTTTAATTCTTAAATACTTGAAATCGTCCGGTGTTGTTTTTCAGAAACCAAGAAATTGAACAGCGTTTTTAATTTATCGATAAAGATTTAATTAATTGATTATTTTTTTAGAAAATGGTGTTGAATTCGGCATTTTGAGACAATTCCAGTTCATAAATTGTGCAGCAATGTGTTATAATGCAAGATGTAATGTATTTATTGAAAAACGTTATTCGTTTTCAAATCGCTTAAATATCACCCTATTACCTGCTAATTTTAAAATTTCATCTAAAAAAAAAAATATCAGTGAATGTGTCACAGGTTTGATTTGTAGAGCTGGGTATTTTTTTTTTTTTTTTTTTTTTTTTTTTGCCTTTATAAAATTCAACATAAAATTAAAAAATAAATTGTGCTTTTTAGATTATGATTCTAGCTCTTTTTGTTAATTTTTTCAAGTAAATGTACCTTTTAGTTTGAAATATATTTATTTAGGATAAATATCACGTTTTCGAATAGATGAATTACTGAGGGATATTAGCTTGAATATTTACGACACAGATGTGTTTCCAAATGTCAATTAATTTTCTATAAGTGTTGTAGTTGTAAAATAACCAGAGAATACTATAGGCAAATGATATATGCGAGAGAGTATATCCGCTATAGTTTTACAGGAGAAACGAGAGCTATACGGAAATTAAAAAAATAATAAGAAGAAGTTATACGGCGTATACCACAGTATACTCTCCATTACACCCCCGTATACTGTTAAAATCAATGACACTCAAATTAATAAAAGATAATCTAAGCAAATTGAGAATATTTACGACACTGACGTGTGTCCAAATGTCAATTAATTTTCTATAAGTGCTGTAGTTGTAAAATAACCAGAAGGTACTATAGGCAAAGGATATATGCGAGAGAGTATCCACTATAGTTTTACAGGAAAAACGGGAGCTATACGGAAATAAAAATAAAAAAAAATAAAAAGTTATATGGCGTATACCACAGTACACTCTCCATTACACCCCCGTATATACTGTTAAAATCAATGACACTCAAATTAATAAAGGATAATCTAAGCAAATTGACAAAACAATATTGTAAAAAGTTAAAATTTCAGTGCAAATTCACCTTGTTTAATAACTAAAATTCATAAAGATACAACTAAATGTAAATATATTGCTTGAAGGTGCGTAAAAACATACATAAAACATTTAAAAGCACATGTAAGTCCTTTTAAAAATTCAAAACGTTTTCAACCGAACTACTCGGTCATCATCAGTAAAAAACTAATTGTTGAGTTGAGTTGTTGTCTCTTCGCGTTTTCTTGCTTGCCCGGAATAAACTATTTTACTTCAAGGATTTGGAATATAAGGTGGGATAAATAGACCCCACACTGCGTTAGCAAGATTAGCACAAACTGTACCTATAAAAGTAGATTTCAATGAATCCAAAATTATATTCCGCACAAATAATCACCTGGAAACTATCATAAGAGAGTCTCTAGAAATAATATCTAAAAAAGAAAGTCTATAACGATGTATTATCATATGATATCCACGCAGTCTGGAATGAATTAATACATCATTGATTAACCTTTCCCATCCCACCTTATATTCCAAACCCTTGAAGTAAAATAGTTTATTCCGGGCAAGCAAGAAAACGCGAAGAAACAACAACTCAACTCAACAATTAGTTTTTCACTGATGATGACCGAGTAGTTCGGTTGAAAACGTTTTGAATTTTTAAAAGGACTTTAATGTGCTTTTACATGTTTTATGTATGTTTTTACGCACATTCAAGCAATATATTTACATTTAGTTGTATCTTTATGAATTTTAGTCAACATTGTAATTTTTTGAATTTTTGAATGACACATTTGTACACTAAAATTCTTTTTTTGGACGCAAAATAAATATGAGGATACCATTCGAAATTAAAAGTGCCTAAAACTACGCTTAGGTTTTTAATGTAATTTCAATAAGGTGAAAAGTTTCTTCAACTCTTCTTAAAATTCGATAAAAAAAAAAGTGAGTTTTTTTTTAAATCCAATTGTTTATATAGCGGGGGGAAAAAAGTTTTGAAAAATATTTGTCTCTTGTGACATCGCTTGTGATTTCTAACTATATCCAGAATTTTAAACTTCTCTTGGAATTATTAAATCTAATTTCTTTTTATTTCTGGCATAACGTATGTCGTGGTAAAAAAGAAATTTCAACTTTTTTTTTTTGACTTTTTGTACTGGAAGACTTTTGTTTTTAATTCGTCTCTTATTTGTCATAGAAATTTCTTTATTACATTTTTTGTTTGTCTTGTTCAAACTTGTTTGTTCGCCGTTTTTATTTTCAATGCTGTGTATGCTTTTTATTAAAGGTTCTTAGTTGTAGATTTTTTTTTTTTCCCTGGCTCATGTGTATCCAAGAAAATATAGTAAATTTAATAGAACTCCGTATTAATTAGAAAAAATAATAAATTGAGCTTTTTTTAGATTACAATTTAAAAGCCTTCTAATTTCAAATGTGTTTATTTGAGATAAAATTTCACGATGATTTAATTACTGCATGTAAATTGCTTAATATTTAGACGTTAATACATCACCATTAGAGTTAAAATCAAAATCAAACACCGATGAATTTACAGTGAAAATTATTGATAGTCAAATCAGTCAAGGATAATGTAAACAAATTTAAGGTGGATATATATTTTATTTTTGATGTTGCGTGTGCTTCTTATTAAAAGTTCTTAGTTGTAGAATGTTTTTTTTCCCTCCTGGCTTATGTGTATCCAAGAAACTATGGTAAATTTAATAGAACTGCGTATTAAATAGAAAAAATAATATTCTGAGCTTTTTTAGATTACAATTTAAAAGCCTTTTAGTTTTATATATGTTTTTTTAAGATAAAATTTTATGATGACTAGATTGCTGCATGAAAAATGCTTAATATTTAAAAGCATTGATACAACACCATTAGAGTTAAAAGAAAAATCAAACATAGATGAATTTTCAGTGAAAATTATTGATAGTCAAATCTGTCAGAGATAATGTAAACAAATTGAAGGCGGATAAAAATTATTATTACTTTTGCATTTTCGATTTTAAAATATAATAAAACCGTTATTATTTATTTTTTAATTCATTGATGTTACTTTTCAGAGTTTCTACATTGAAGTTCATTTCCAATGCGAGCTAAATATGCGGATTCCGTTAATTAACGGGAACACTTTAACCATAGCTGCCAACTTTTACGTTTTTTTGCTACCACTAAAAATTAATAGAAAATTTTGGCGCACTGAATCACATGATTTTGGCGGTTTAATAAGGTAAGATTTACTATAAAATTTTAGTGGTAGGAAAAAAGAGTAAAAGTTGGCAGCTATGCTTTAACACTAACACCCATATCCACATATAAATGCATGGTTAAATTATCACAGATCTTTAAGCACATTTTTAATGACATGAGAAGTTTTCTTCAACTCTTCTTGAAAATCGATCAAAATGTCGAATTTTGTCGGATTCAATTGTTTATATAGTAAAAAAAGAAAGAAAAAACATAAATAAATAAATAAAAAGAGGGTTGAAAAAAGTTTGTCTCTTGTGACATCACTTAGGATTCCTAACTATACCCAGAATTTTAGACTCTGTTGGAATTATTAAATCTAATTTATTTTTATTTCTGTCGTAACATCTGTCGTGGTGAAGAAGCAATTTTATTTCTACTTTTTTTCTTACTTTCTGTCCCCAAAGACTTTTGCTTTTAATTCGCCTCTCATTTTATCATAGAAATTTCTTTATTTTATATATTTTTTTTTTCCGTTTTCAAACTTGTTTGCTCACCGTTTTTATTTTCGATGTTGTGTGTGCTTCTTATTAAAGGTTCTTAGATGTAAAATATTTTCTTTTTTTTCCCCCTCGTCTCGTGTGTATATCCAAGAAGCAATAGTAAATTTAATAAAACTCAATATTAGATAATAAAAAAAAACGGAGCTTTTCCAAATTACGATTTAAAGTGCTTTCTAGCTTTTAAACTGAATACACCTTTTATTTTTAAACTTATTTATTTAAGATACGTTTATGACAATCGATAATTAAGTTAATGAATGAAAATTGTCTTCATATTTTTTTGTTTTAAATAGCAATTTTCAATTAACGTCTCATCGCTTCACCATAGCTGCCAACTTTCCGTTTTTCTTTCCCCGAAGTGAAATAATCATATTTGAAACAGAAATTTTATTTAAAAAATGAAAACATATTTAAATCAAGTGACTGGAACAACCGGAAGTGGGTAAGTATATTTCACAACAATTATTTATTTCATCAACAACACTGAAATTTGTTAGGTCAGTATGCAGACTTTAAATGTAGTCTTGTATCTTTTTCAGCTTTAAATAAGATTAAAAATAGTGTCATAAGAAAGAATTAGGGACGGAATTGTCAGTTCTCCGCTTCGCGACTGAACTTGTTCAGTTTATGAATGATTTTCCTGGTCAAGTTTCTAATATTTCCTTTGAATTAAATTATACATTTTTTATTATTGAAGTGAAAACTTCTTTAGGCGCGTTGGGCATTTTTTGAGATGGGAAAAAACCATTGAAATCGCGACACTGTTACCGACATCTCTGTATATGTTGCCAATTCATACAATGAAGCGAAAGTATCAAAAAGAAATAGTTCACGTGCAGAAAGCGAAATGATTGGTATTATGAATAAAAATAATTCAGAAAATAATTTCAAGATAAATTTAGCACGCGCGGTGAAAACAGATAAAAGTGACTCAACTCGCGAGACCAAATCAAAAGATGAAAATGAAATAACAAAACACGGAAAATATTATAATTTAACGAGCACGAGTAAAATAGACGGAAGTAATATAAAAAAAAAAATGAAAAAAATGAAATATTTCACGAAAGTTTTAAGAAACGTGGTTACCGATAAGGAAATGAAGTGAAATCATTTTATAGAAAAGAAAAGTTTGTTGATAGAAATTATAGATACCGCAAACAATACGCGCAGTATGAAGATAGAAAAAAGCATAATGTTCACGAATACCGTAAACAAGACAGGCAGCAAAGAAGTCATTTTTGGAGTGATAGGAAGCGGGAACCGCATTTTGCAGATAAATGTTACTACAAAAGATATGAAACAAAATCTCATGGAAGAAATGATGAATGTATTGAGAGTTGTTTAAATTGTGGATGAAAATTCATAAGTTTCATTGGTATTCATTTCAAAGAATACCAATTAATTAAATTTTATATTTCATTTATTTGTAAATTCACGTTTTAAGCAATAAATTGCAATTTTTGTATGTAAAATAATATGCATGATTTTTCATGTACAATAGCGCATTAAATGAAAATTGTAATATAATTTTTGTAGTAGTAGTGTATAATAATGAATAAAAAAAACACTTCATTTAAAAGTATTTCCTGCACAATAAAGCATTTCCTGACGATTCAAAAAATACACACGCAATTGTTCAAGTTATCACTTCTGTCGGCACTCCCGGAGAGCCATTTTTTTTTTTTTTTTTAGTTCAATCGAAGTAAAGTACTAAAATAGTTAACTTTGTCTAAAAAAGTTAAGGAAAAATATATATATGTATATAAATCTGAATTATGCATTTATACACACGAAAAAAAAAATAATAATAATGACAAGAACATACAGCAAATAAAAATTTTGCACAGATTCTTGGGATTTTTTTTCTCAAATAATTAGCTTTTACTTGCACTAATGCTTGTGATTTTAATGATAAAATGAACAGTGAATTCCCAAATATATGAGATAATATTGGATTGCATCAAATTGCATTGAATTGGCGCATTAATTTTGATGAAATTCCCCGTACAGTAGTCTCAGACGTGTGTAGTCCGACATCTTTTGGTATGATATGAAGTGTTAAAAAAAGTAACAAAAGGCATCTTTCCTTGAAATGAAAATTTGTGGTAAATCTTAGTAGGTTCTAGATGGATTTAACCTTGATAAAGTAAGAGTTAGGTTTCACATCGACATCATCGACCCTTCCTTGTCATAAAATACAAACAAAATTCGATTTTATCTTAACGTATTGACTCATCAGTGCTTTCAAATAATTATAATTGGGGGTACACTTTAAAGTTTAAAGAGACAGATATTTCTTAATCTATGAAAATAATAAAATAACCACGAACGAAAATATACAATACTCTCTTCCGAGTTACCCACTGTTCCGAAAAGCATTCTGTATCTTTAGAAACCTCAGAAACCAATATATTTTAGACATTTAAAGACGAATTTATAAAACAAGTGATATAAAAAAAAAATTTAAAGTCAATTCCTACTTTTTAATCATAAATATATAAAATAAACCCGTGCAGCATTAATGTCCCGCGTTATCTTTATTGAACATTATTTTATAATCATCGTTGCGGTATTTTATTTTTTGTTGGCATCACTCATTTGAGATAAATCTTTCATTTCATTTATGAAAACAACGGGAGAAATTTTTTTCTCCCATATAAAAATTAAAATTAAATAATTAAATTTAATTAATGAATTAATATTTGAAAAAACTGCATTAACGTCAATTGTCATTCAGTACAAGTTTAAAAAAAATTATTTGAACTTGAATGAATGAATAGAAAATATTTTATTAACGATTGAAAATTCCAACAAGATATATATATAGAGAGTGTGAGCTAATAGTAGGAATTTAACAAAGCTCCTTTTGTTCCCAACGATTTTCGGAAACATTTCCGAGTAGTTTTTATAGTGTATTTATTAGTTTTCTCAAACCAGAATATCGGTTTTCAGGATGCTATCGATTCTCAAATAAACATTTTCAGCTGCGTAACTATATATGTATGCGACAGTAACGGAACAGTATTTATTTTAATACCAATGTTAATGATGTTAATTTCACAATACTGTCTCTAAAACAACAGGAAAATGTTTACTTGAGAATTGATACAATCCAAAACACCTATATTCCAGGTTGAGAAAAACTAATTATGACGCTCCATCAGAAATGTTTCCGAAGATGAGTTGCAGCAAAAGAAACTTCGTTTTTTTAAAATGCTTCGTTAAATCTCGAAACTATATTGGTTTTTGAGGTTTCTAAAGATAAAATACGCTTTTGCAAATTATGGGTAATTCAGAAGGGGGGGGGGGTCTCGAAATTGTTTCCCAACCATATGATTTTTGTGGAAATTTAAATTTGGATTTTAATTTTAACTGGGACTTATCATTAAACTAAAAATGTGATTAATACTCAAAGTGATAAAACCATTACACAATAAGGCTTAAAATACCTTCTAATATAAAAATGACATGTTTCGCACACTGAAACGGCGACTTCTTCCAGATCGAAAATGATAAATAAACTATTTTCGCTAAGTTTTTGAAAATGATAAACACAAAACACGAGACCACGTGTATAATGAAAGCAGGTCTTAAAATGGTTAAACTGTAAACATGAAAATTATTATTTTACTTATTGCTTTTTTAATTTGTAAACCAACTCATTCCAAATTTTAGGTAATTCATAAGAGGCTGATTCATTGCATATCTTATCGTTTCGCTAAAAATATTTCTATTGATTCATGGATAATGGATGGAAAATAAACTCTTGATGGAAAAATTATTTTACTATTCTTGAAATCAATCTGCAAAGGCTCTGTCCTATGTGGTCTGGCCAAAGCTGTAGTTTTTCTTTCATATTTGATATATGCCATATGTTCTTTTACTCTCGTTTTAAATATATCTGTCCTATGTTCGTTTATTCTCGTTTTAAATGCTCTGTTTGTTATTTCTGTGTAATACTGTAATGTTCCATATGCTCTGTTGAACGGGATTTCATAAACACCGGAAAGTTGATCAGACTCTATTGGATCTATTTTCCTACATACTATGTTTTTTAATTTTATGGAAGATTTTTTTTATCATTTTAAGCATTAATTACATCTTTAGTTTAACGTTAACAAAGGTGATTTTATTATGTTATTTGGGACTTATCAATTAGAATGTTTTGTTGAACTATTTACTTGAATAAATAAATTTAATTCTTTACAGTTGAAATGTTAAAAATTGACGAAAAAAAATGAAATCAATAAAAGCAAATCTGAAAAAAAAAAATAATAATAATGAAAGTGAATTTTCCCTCTTCAAGAATCACAATATTTAATGGTTCGGTGTTTAAAAGATTTCTTTATGCAAATTTTGTTTCGATAAACATCCTGTCTGCGGAAAAATAACGACGTTCATAGCTATTGATAGACTGGAATGCGACCGTTAAAAGGATATCGATAAAAAAGTATTGAAACAGTTACATCGATTTTTAATATTTCACATATTCTGGTATTTTGAAATTTAAATGCAGAATATCGGTAAATGTTTATGCCAGACAGAAATCGGTCGATATGACAGTTCCAAATACAGCCACAGATAAAACACTTTTTTTTTTTTTTTTTTTTTTTAAATCTGCATTTTCGATTAAATCATGGATTTCACAATAATTCAAATTTTGAAAATACTCTTTAAATATATTGGAGCGTTCTAAATACAATACCCCAGTAATAAACCAATACTGACTCAAAAGTGCGTTTCTATATTCTATTGATTAGCTTTGGATTAGAAATACCATTAATGCAATGCAATAGTTTGCCAGTAATGGCCTTATATCCTAAAATTTTACAATGTAGTATGGCAACAATGTAATGTTTACAATGTAGTACTCGTAATACTTTAAATGGATACAAAATGTATTAATATATTTATAACTTAATGCACATATTTCACACAGATCTTTGAAAATCATTATTTCAATGGTATGTATCGATATCTGCAAAATTAGGTAAACATTGTTGTGATATACTTCATTAATTGCTAAAAGGTTTTTAAATAAATCTATAAAAACAGTAAAAAATGTTTTAATGAATTGTTTACACGTTTTAGCTCCACCGATGCCATTATCAAAACAAATAAGAATATTACTTACCCATCATACGTAGTATAGGGTAAGTCTTGTAATCGTTTTGAAAATCGAAAATTTTTTTTGACGTTTCAGACACTGGAGATTGCGAAAAACATATTTTTAGGGAAAAAAATGCCGTCCGTCTGTGTGTCTGTGTGTCTGTAAACGCTCTATCTCCCGAAAAAATTGAGATAGAGACTTGAAATTTGGTATGTACTTAGTATGTAATAATGGGAAAGAAGCTTATTGAATTTCAGTAAGCTCTATTATCCGGAACTATTTTTTCGGACGCTCGAAATATTCGTTCTAATAAAAGGTACATAAAACTTTTTGAAATTGTTTATTTTAAGGAGTTAATATAAAAGACAATAAAAAAACATAAATTTTGCATAAAGCATGAAGTCGATCGGATAATGAGTTGCCAAGATATTTGTAATCCTATTTCCCACACTCTTCGATTTTTCACGACCTTGTATTTCAGCCAAATTTAAATTCAAAGATATATTTTAATTGGAAATGAGACGCTTAATCAGATGCAATAAACCGCTAGTTTTATACATGTAATGATTTGAAACGGCATTATTCAATTTTTCACGTACTCAAAGGACAGGAGGCGAAACATATAAAAAGTTTATTAAAACCCTTTTTATAGTTTTTAGTTAACATCTTTTTGCAATTAATGAAGTATATTATATCTGGGTGTTGTAATTTGTTATATATTGTTACTACAGTATAAAGACTATTTTTAAACCACCCTAAGATTTAGTAATCCTGACATGGATGTTCTGAAATACTGAACGGTTTACCGTGAAGTTTTAGAATTTTTCTATGGATATTGGCTTAAAAAGAAAAAATCTCGAACAAAATAACAATACATCGAATTGAAACATTATATGTATATGCGTGCGTTAAGATTATATTATTACGAAATTTCATCAAACTATAAATATTACTTATTCTACCTGAGAAGCATATTGTAGCCTCATTGATGCATATCAATCTCATTATGTTTGAAATATCGTACTATCAGTAAAATGCACCGAAACGATTTTTATTTATCGATCGTAATGTAACGGAAATATTTTGTGTGTCCCTGTAAACGAACTATAAATTCTACACATTTCATTTTCAATACCGTACATCCTATAGTAAACCTCAAAACCTTATGAAAATTACATGGCAATCCGGGTTAGAGTTTGAGTACGAGAGTTAGAGCATGGACAGAAAAGCAGACAAATTGAACTCACAAACACTTTTTGGCTATGTTGGGAAATGTTGAAAAAAAAAAATCATTTTAACAATATACTTAAGGGAATAAACGAAAAATTCTTACCATTATCTTCTAAGAATAATTTCCTGTGAAGATTTCTTTTTTCAGCTAGCATTTCTCCACTGTGACATTTTGTGGAATATTATATATTGGGAGAATACATTTCAGAAAGTGAATTTTTATAGCTCGGTTTTCATTCAAGGATTTAAAAAAAAAAAAAAAAAAAAAAAAAAAAAAAAAAAAAAACTCTTGTAAAATAAATGTTATTTTTTGTTTTTGTTTTTTCCTGTATTTGGTTAAAAGATACATTTCCTCTAATGTTATTAGTTTTCCAATTTGAATAACTGGATTTTATTAAAAACGTTTTTGGATATATTGTATTGTATGCCTGAGTCTGTATATGCTATTATGTAATTTAGTATAGAATTATTCTTAACCGGTTAAACCGTTTACAGTGGAATCTCATCTACTACGAAAAATCCAAGCCTGAAACGGGATTTGAATTCGTCACCTCTCTACTTGTACTCAAGTATTTAACCAGTAGTCAAATCACACATGGTTTTGATGTATCCGACGTAAGATGTAGTTCGTTAAGTTTGAAGGTCGCGACTTTCATCCTTCAAATTATTCTGGCAAAAAGTTTCCC
The DNA here is from genome assembly GCA_963931845.1 of Maratus michaelseni. NCBI lineage: Eukaryota > Metazoa > Arthropoda > Arachnida > Araneae > Salticidae > Maratus > Maratus michaelseni. The sequence continues at coordinate 82,122,745 of OZ007591.1, read as the reverse complement.
AATTGAAAATGACCGTTTATTAAACAATTTCTCTTTGAATCTTATAATCCGTAGAATAGAATAATATGAGATTATATTTTTACTTACCGACAAAAATATATTAAAATACGAATGGTTGCATATACTCACACTCTCTTATGATACAATTGTTGTTTCTTACTTTTAAGTAAATTTTTTAACAGTTTATTTTCGTGAAAAAGGTATTAATTTAATGTATGTGCTTGTAACTAATTAAGATTTAACTCCAGAAAATGCGTTGTTAAGATGTAACCCATAATTTAAATTTACAAATTTCACTTTATTCCGTCAGAATTTTAAATTAATGCTTTTTGTTAAATTTGCATTGCATCTGTTACCTCTCAGTTCAAGAAAATTATATTTTATTAAATTAGATAATTTTTTTTTTTTTTTTTTTTTTTTTCAAAAATAATGTAATCACTATTACATGAAGGATATCGAAAAAAAAAAAAGTTTGTACAATGCTCTTTTATAAGTGTAATGTAATTCTGGTTAGTGTGTTAATTAATACATGTTTCAATTAATTATACACTAATATAATTAAAATGGTTTTCGCTACACTATTGTTGGTGTTATATTTAAAACCATGTTAAGAAAAATAACATTTCGTTAACACAAAATTAAGTTATTTGTGTATATTTTGAAAATTAAATTTACATTTCTGTTCTTAAAAGGCTTCTTTTTTTCTTATATTACAACACAAATTTCAAAATTTAAATTTAATTTTCCTTTTATAAAATGTTAATTTGAGCCCGTGATTAAAATAAATGTAATTCGAGAATTCGTTATTCATTAAAATAATTCTTCTTTGCTTGTTCGCTCATGTATGTTTTTTCCTTCTCTCATTATCTCGAATTTCTATCTTGGTACAAAATACTCGTATTGTTTGAATTTCCTTCTTTCTATGTATACTTAAGGAATTTAAAATCTTATTGGATTAAATCGTTATGAAGGAAAATATTCGAGTAGATGGCTTTCTTTTATAAATTTCTTGTTTATTATACTTTTATTACTTATCTATGTACACTTTTTTATTAATTAAAAATTCATTTTGAATACAGTGAAACAAAATTTTTGTAACTTTAATGGATAAATTTATGATCGTGTTATAGTTAAGCATTCTGAAAATTTACAAGAAGAATTTTAAACACGCATGTCGTCACTTTTAATGACGTGTTGTAATTTAATAGATCAGGAAAGGAAGAAAAATATTTTGTGAATAGCAATATTTGTTTTATAATTACTGAGCATTTAATCAGAAATGTCACTGTATATTGTACCAATTTTACTAAATTTTAACCAATACTATTTACAGTATCCTTTTATCTATATGTTTGGCTGTTCCTTACCTTGATTTATTGTTAGATTCTAATAAATCCAAGATATAATAGCAGCGTCACAGAAACTCTATTTAACGCCTGGTGCAAAATACCTATATCATTTTTCTATTGATCACCGATCCACAGATTAACGAACTGATAAAGAGTCTATCCGATTTGGAGCTTTCTACCATGATACTGCAAGTATCATCTTTGCTTTGGCTCTATTTAATACGGCGTTTTCACCAACATATGTGAATGTTAAATAGTACACCATTTCGGTAATAAATTTCGGCAAGTATCATCTTCGCTGCGGCTCTATTTAATAGATCAGGGTTATAGCGGATTATCCAAATCACTAAATTACTGATAAGTTGGCAGAAAAAAAATCATAGCAGAAAAAAAATCATTTTAATAATGCATAATATAGTGTATTAAATAACTGCTGAAATACTTAAAATAATATTGTTATAAAACTATCCGAGATAACCGGCGTTTTCACCAGCATGTGTGAATGTTAAATAGTATATCATTTCAGTAATAAATTTTCAGTTAATGTAAACGTCATAACTAGTTTCGCTAAAAAATGTTAATTAATAAATTTTAAATTTTATTTATATAATTTGAAGATAGTACTTCTTTAATAATCAAGCAATCATTTAATCCAGTCTTTGTGTTTGTTGGAAAAATTCTAATGCAAATATTTCAACTCGATCTTCTGATAGGCTTTCATAAACTCGTATACTATTAATTTAAACATTTATAACTATCAAACAAAATACTAAATCGGCTTTAAATTTTAATCAAATAAGTGGAGGAAATTAAACGGTTGAATCTGTCTTCAGTAATGTTTATAAATTTTAATTAAATACTGATTTGCTTTTTCTGTTTAATTTTTTATTGAATTTGTTGTTTTCTAAGGGTCAATATGTAAAGATATAACTGGTTTACATTTTGCACGTAACTAATTTTTCTAAAAATATTCGGTAAAATATCTTAAAAAGTATACATATTTTATCACACTCAAAGTATAAATATGAATAGAATTTTCAGTGCTTTGTTTTCATTTTACGGATAAAAACCTATTTGATGTTTTTCTAAATTAATGTTAATTATGATAGATTTGTATAAAAACTTTGAAAACTGGAAATGGCTTTTATTATCCCTAGCAATATTTTGAAGACCATTAAACATTTACAAATACATATCGTGGCAATTCTAAAAAAGAAGGGAAAATGCATCAAATAGTAATAAAAATAGTAAAAATAATAAAAATGACGAATGGGAATTGGAAAATAGGTATGAAAAAGCACTTTCTATTTTACTGTATAAAAACAAGATTTAAAAATTCACAGTTGAAACGGAGATTTTGGAATCTGGCATTTTAACGTTTTTGGATTTCTTGTAGAACTTCAATATGTCCCAAGGCTGACAGTTTATGTATCTTTCATATAAAAAGACTTTTTTTTCTTGCTTCATAATAAAAAAGGAAGAAAATTAAAAAGAAAATTTCTGTGCGTCGATTTACTGCATTATAGCAAAACTTAATAAAATATCCCTAAATATCCCTAACTGTGATCTGATTCTATGTTTAACTTTTATTTTTCATGGTCGTTTTAGTTACAAAAACTCTCAGAACAGCAATAAAACAACTGACAAATTATTCTTAAGCTGAAACAAAATAGACATACTTGTATGATTTATAAACCTAAGGGAAACATTAAAAATGAATCGTTAATTCGCCAATAAAAACATAACTTCTTCAGATTTTTTTTTTCGAAAAGAAGTTTCCCAAATAACGGAAAGAATAGCCACATTCGTTATTGTATTTGAAAATAGAATTATTTTAAACATATGTATTTTTTAGTTCAAGTAATCATTAACTTACAAAATTCTACCTTTTAAAAAAAAAATTATTATTCCGTGTTTTCAAACAAAAATTAAATATAAAAAAGGTTGTTTTATTTTTATGTAAGTGTCCTATTAAGCAATTAAAACAGATATTTATACTCTTAAAAGAATTTGCTTTTTTTTCTCTCAAAAATTAGCAGCCTTTGGGCATCGCAGATTTTAAATTTCGTCTTATTAGACGGCATTCCAACACCTTTTTTTTTTCTCTTTTCAGAAGAAAAGTGAAACCTTCGTGTAATTTTTATCCAATTCTTAGTGCTTAACAGATGCTACTTGTAACTAATCAAGTTATGTTTCTAATTAGGGAATTAAATGTATTCAGCAATTCGCAGATTTAATCACCTTTTTATCTGCAGAAACATTTTTAAATGAGCTTTTATGTTAAAAGTCTTTAATTTTTTTCTCTTCTTTCTGAACGGTTTGTTTTTATCTTGTTTTAAAAATATATACAAAACTACATTTTTGTAAAAAAGTAAAGGATTAAATAAGTAACCCGCAGTGTATATATACTTTAGTATAAAATAACTTTTTCAAAAAATCTGCATTGGCTTCTTAAATAAAAGTTTTGTTTCTACATATTTGTTCTTCGTTTTATGTTAAATGAATTGTGAAAAAGGTTTACTTAAAAGCTTTATTTTACTTTACTTTAATTTATTTTTAAGTTCAGTTTTTTTTCGCATTTAACTTAATTTAACTTGCTTTAATAATCCCTATTACATTATTTGAATAATTTACTTATATAAATGTTAAATAAATTTAGAAAAAAATTTATTAAAAGTTTAATTTTAAGCTAAGTTACTTCACTGTTGCGTATGCAACTTATTTTTAATCTCATAAGTATTATATTTTTTTAAACCATTTATTTATATAAAGTATGTATAAACATATTTTTGGGATGAATTTGGAGAAAAAAAAAATATTTTTACAAAGTAACCACGGTACTTTTAAAATGTTCAGTTAATGGGATTTTAACTTTTTGAAATTTGTTTATTTACACATGTTTTATTAAATATAAAATTATGAGCATACATGCCACAACTGTGTGCAACTGTGTTTGTTTCTTGTTTGTATTAAATAAATTAGAAAACGATTTAATTAAAACCTTTATTTTACTTATTGTGTTTTATTTTTTTTATTTTAAACTTCTTTTTCGTGCATTTAATATACTTTAAAGATCTATATTGTCATGTCTTAACTTTATATTTATATAAATCTTCTAAGAAGTTAGGGAAAGTGTTTCACTTAGAAGCCTGATTTTATTTAAGTACAGTTGTTACGTAGTAGTAATTAGTTTAATCTTAATAGTAATTACCTTTTTGATTTAAAATGATAACATTTATTTTGAACAGTCTTGTTCAATAAGCTTTTTTTTTTTTTTTTTTTTTTTTTTTTTTTTTAAGAAAGAGTGTATTTAAATGTATTATCTCATTGATTATTTATGAACAGATTTTTTTCTTTGTATAATGCTGACAATTAAAGAAGAATAACTATTTGGATCTATTTAATTTGAGAATTATCACCACAACGATACACGAACGTTGATGTAGACGTAACACACTAACTTAAATTTTTACTAAAATTAAAAGTTCAAACCCCTACTGAATATGCTCATAGAATTTGTATTTGTTTATAATTTTACTTTCTGGCTGCGTCTACGAATGCTTAAATTTTTCCATTTTCTTCTATCTCTTTAAAACTGCTAGGCATAATACCTTCTCGCACAGCTTGTCTAAATTTCTAAATAATTTCAACGTAATGGTTATTGAAAAAAAAAAAAATTAATAGTAATACAAAAATGTTATACGACCCCAGATTTTTATCTAGATATTTAATAGATTTTTTTTTTTCACATTTTATTACAGTTTTCTTAACAGTTACACTTACAGTTTAACTTAATTAACTATAGGTCTGCCTCTTCAATGGTTAATCAAATAATTAAGATATCACATATATCACTACTAAAGGAACGAACAAAAGAAAAATCGTGGAGAAATACCATCTCTAACTTCCCCGATTGTCCAAGAAGCAGTGCTGTAGCTGCCTTTCGTCTTGCGACAAAGCATGATTGTTTATGTGCTCATCTTTTCCGTCTCCAGATAGTGGATAGTCCTGCCTGCCTGCCTGCCCCCTCTGCCGCAAGGGTGCGGCGATGACTGCTGACCACCTCTCTGACTGTTCAGCACTCAGGAAGAACTGCATTTACTCCTGTTCATGTGGTTCTCATGTTATTTACCCTTTACTTTGTTCCTGTGTTTGGTGTTATCTTTTTACTTATATTTCTGTTTTTTTTTTTTTTTTCCATGATCTCTGTACGGCGTAAGGATAATGTCTGTTCGCCTGCTGCATTGGAAATAAAAAATTATAGTTTTCTCTTAATATCTTTATATCTCTTACGCTGTTACCATATGGCAATCCTATTATTACATTTATGACAAGTGCAGGTTTCAACGAAGAATTTTCAATGATATTTCACAGAGTCTGCATCATTTCATCTTCTTGTTCAGTCTACATAATGTAACGCAATGAAACGCAATATTGCCCAGAATAATGATATTTTTATCAGTATAACATTCTTTACTTTTCTGAAAGAGAAAACTAAAATTTATTTTACTTAATTTATTTTTCTCTTATTTTATCTAAGCGCTTAAAATAATTAAAGATATTTATTTAAAAAAAGAAAAAAAAAGTCTTACAACACTTTAAAATTGCATATATCACTTCAAAAACCTAATTATGTTTCATAAAATTCAATTATGTGCTTATGGCGATACTTAAGTCCTTTTAAATTGTATTTTTTCTCTGAGATAATGAGGGTATTTGCAAAAACAAAGAGATTACCTTAAAATATTTCGCTTAATCGGCTTTAAGTGCACTTGGTCCGTTGTACGTGTAGCGTCCCTATAATTCATTGTAACGCCCCCTGTCGTCACTTTTCTCATACGTTTAAACCTAATTACTCATATTAAAGTCGATTTAATATTTCTGCGTGTTGAAAATAAATCCCCATAAAACGTTAATTTTTGCATTTTATTTATGTTTATTAACAAACTTAAAATAGCATTATGAATTTTTAAACACTTAATCACATTATAAATTTTTTTCTGTAACAAAAGCCAATTATTTTCCTTTTTCTATTACTGTATAGATACAGTATGTTGGACGTTTTTATTGTGTTATTAAGATTTTAGTTACACTATAATTTCATTAAACTTGCTTATGTATTAAAATTGTTAAATTGTATTAAATTGTAAACGCGATTAAATATGTCTCTGAAAAAATCAGATTTAACAGAATTTTTAAAGCCAGCATAATTTTATTCTTTTGTTGCTGAATTAGCAAAATACGGTTATTTAAAATATTTAATTTATAAGTCAGAGAAAAAAAAATATAATTTATGCTTATTTTGTTATTTATTTAGATTGTTAACATGAATGAAAAATAAAGTTTATCTTTTCTAATTTGAACGATTTGTTTTTACTTTAAAGTATTTACTAACTAGCAGTAATTGGGAAATCAAATTATTGTACATTTATCTTTACAAGTTTAAAATTTGCCAGATTTTTCATTCAAGAACAAGTGTGTTGTCAGAAAATACTATACATAAATTTTACAGATTTAGAATAATTATTATATCTTCATACTGCATATTTAAAAATATTTTTATTTATTTAATTATTTATTAATTAATAAAACTGAAATTTTGCATTGTAGCATACTGATTTCGGGAATTGAATTTTTGAAAATATTTGCTTGAGTAAACATTATATTTATGGATGCAATGTGTAAATGATGAAATTGTCGTAAACACCAGATTAATGGAATCAATGAAATTAACGTCTTACTGATGTTATGGCTAAAAATTTTCGAAAATATAAATAGTATTTCTGTCGAAATATGTAATTGGTTCAACTGTTTGTGCGTATATATACCTCAACTCATTTTCTTTAACAATGAATTTAAAATATCATGATATCATTGATTTTAATGTACACCTAAAACTAAAATTATCACGATATCGTGAATTTTAATGCGCACCTAAAAATTATGAATTTCTGGGGGGGAAAAAAAGTATACAACTAACACTTTCAAGGGTAAGTAATTGTGTTGCTGTGATACTGACAACTCACCAAAATTTACGAATAATTTCATTCGAAAATAAATAAATGCAATTTTTTTTCCATGTAAATTATAAAAATAAAATTTTATTCAAAATTTCTGAAACAAATTTTAGTTAAAATTAAGTGATATAAATAACATATCACCACTTTTCAAAGGGTAAATGCCAGTAAAGCTGGGGTTCAGGAAATTTTATATTTCCAGCAGTAACATTTTATTAAGTTCCATGTTATTGAGGCGGTTCTCAAAAAAAAAAAAAAAAAAAAAAAAAAACCCGCTGAACAACACGATATTTCCTGACTCATTTTTAAACATAAAAACATGAAAATTGCAGGCATTATTATTGAAGTGGTTTATAATCGAACAGCGTTTTTTTTTTTTCCCTGCAAATGAATTACATCTTGAATTATAAGCAATTGTAGGAAGTTTTTTTTTCTTTCCTGTGATGTCGAGTCCGAAAAATCAGTTCAAAACGCCATCTTTGGCACATTTTCTGAAAAAAAAAAATCTGACTTTACCTGAAAACGAAAATGTCAGTTAGATTACATACTTTCTTAGTAAGAGAGCCTACCAGTTTAATATGTTTGCAAACAAAAATGAATTAAAAATGTGTCAGAAAGCAGCCAGTTTGGATTTGAAAACAGCATTAAATTAAAAAAAGAAACTTTTTAGTTAGCAGTGTCACTCTCAATAGCCAAATCTATTGTTCTAAAAGTGATTTTTATGCTGTTTTTTATTATATTTTCCCCTCTGAAAACGACAAACTAACTCCCGTTATTTAATCATTAATTTTGTGTCCTTCATTCTGTGTTTGCTGGACATCCTTTCGTTGTCGCACTTAAAGCTGATTGAGCAAGTATAATTGTCACTATCAAGTTTCAGTTTTTTAAGGAAGTGCAAATGACTGAGCTTTCAAAAAAAAAAATAATCTTAAGAAAAACTCGTGGACAAGTCTTGTATAGAGTTTCCGCTAGAAGATATTAATATATCTTATATGTCTAAGCGCGTTGACAGACTGTGAAAGATCTGTCTTTTTGCGGGTCGTTTGAACATTCATATATTTATATCATACTACTTATATTGCATAGATGGCCACTATTTCTTAACTAACTTTTTGAACTCCGTATCACTAGTGCTCATTTAAAGTTTAGAGATTCGAAATAAAACATTTAAATACTCAATGATTACTTTCTACTGAGGCGATTTATCTATCTGAATGCACATTATATTGATTAATTCTACAAAAACTTTAAACATTTCTTTACGTTCTCTTAACACTAAATATATTAACAACCGGTCATTCGTGAAAATATTTCGATTCGAATCAGAAATTTCTTTATGAAATAAATAAAATATAAATCACACATAAATAAATTAAATTGAAAAGTTAAATAGTTTTAAATAAAAACTATGGTGTGAAATATTTTTTTAAAACTTCATACTTTTAATACTTGGAAAATTTTCCAGAGAAAATTTCTCACGCCTTGCATTCATAATATTCAAATTTTAATTGCTTATGAATTTATTCAATTGTCGATGCTGGATTTTCTTTGTTTTCGTGTTTGCCCCAGGGTTGCGGCTCACGGAAAATATTCCATCTTGTGCTGTGTTTGTAGCCTTGCCAACATGTCATGGTGAAAAAGTTCCAGGCTGAGTATCGTTCCTAAGTGATTCAGTTGGTAGAACGTCAGTGCGCTAATCTGATGACCCGGGTTGCGCCTATTAACCCTTTATCTACCGAATTATGAATCAACAAATTGTTCAATCTCAATAATTATCTTCCTTGATGTCTGAAGGTATATTAGACAATTTATATTATAATAATATGAAATTTAGATAAGGTTTTTGATTAAAACTGATTTAATAATGCGGTAGTAATAGTTCTTTTTGTGAAATATTTACAAGAATAATTAGATTAATTAACAGAGAATGCTGTTAAGGAAATATCACAATTCTTTATCGGAACAATGTAAATAAATGTATTTGTTCCTATCATTTCAAATAGAAAGGTTTTTATAGTTGCAAAATTTTCATATAACAAGTTTTAAAAAGAGAAGATCTACACTTATGTAAAAGGTTGAGAAAAATACCACTTTATAAAATATTTAGCTTTCACTGTTTTGCTGTGCTTTCTAAATGTGATCCAGAAAAGTATTTTGTATAAAAACAAAACCTTATTATCATTATTAGACAGATTAAAGAAATTTTATACAAAGTTTTCTCTGGTGGTACTTATAAGTACTGTCAGTAGATAAAAGGTAAAGCAATTAAAATTTGAATATTGAGTAAAATTGATGGTAAATTTAGTGTGAATTAATATGAATGAGCGAAAATTTTATGCGTCCACTTCGGTCGTTACTTAGTGATGACTAAACTGTTTCGCCAATGACCATCAAATTCAGCCCAATGATAGCTGTCATGGCCGGCATGGCGTTAGGACTAGGGGACTCTGATCCATGTTCCAATACAGTGGACCAATGGTTTTTTCAATGCTTTAAGGCAAACTTAGCCTTCTTTGCCTTACTGGTAGTAAGAGAAATACGATACAGTCTTTTCCCAGTGGTTCTCAAATGACCTACTCAACAACGCAAAACTTTCTAGCACATTTTCTGACTCATTTTTAAACGCAAAGGCATAAAATTGGCAGGCCTGAATATGAAAGCTATGTAGAATCGAAATGAGTTTTCCATTTTTTAATAAGCAGATTACTTATCGAGTTATAAGCGATTCTGGTCACGTGACGATACGTTTTTCAACTTTCTCGGGCTGCCGCGTTGGAAATTCGCTTCAAATCGCCGTCTTTGACAGTATTTTCTGAAATATCTGCCTTTACTAAAGAGTAGAATGTTTTTAAAACGTTTTTCGATTAGAAAGTTTCTGAATAAGAACACCTGCTAATTTGATACATTTGCGAACAAAAGTGAATTAAAAAATGTGTCATAAAGTAGCCAGTTTGGATTTGAGAACAAGCCTTAAATGAATTTTTGCAAAATTAACTTGCTCAGCTCAATTTTGTATAGGCCTTGGTTGCGCTGCCCTAGTTTGCATTTGTGTGTAGTATCACATGTATCAGAAAAGAAATTATGGAGAAACATTACAAGTAACATAAAATGTGAATGTTTATGCTGCCTTAAACGAACTGTTTAGCGTGCAAATATGAGAAGCTAAGTCAAGACTTTCACGGATTTGAATCTGCTCAATCCATTTTTAATTACTGTGTCTTTATAACATTAGTGTTTTATATAGTGTACTTAAGTCTTTTCTTTTATCCATGTCTGCCACCTGAAGCAGTACAGATGAAAGTGTAGTTGTTCTATATTCTAAATAATACCCTAACACTCTATATCTTTACTAAGTTCTGCGAAAAGAGACACACGTTTCAACTATACTTTAACTAAAGTAACATTTACTTTAAAAAAAAAAATGCATAAATTTCTTTTGATATTCTGTTATTATAACGACCTCAATAGCTTTCATTTTCAATTACCGTATTTTTGTAATGTTAGTGTTGTACATACTGCACTTAAGTATTTATTTTATCTACGTTGGATATTAACTACGGAAATTTGAATACTAATAGTAGCACGCAAATTAACAGTACTAGTAGTAATAATCAGAAAATTAGAATAATTAATTAATAAGTGCATTTATGTAATCATCATCTAGATTAAGAATAAATGTTCCACAAGTTAACATAATATTGCATTATCTAAAAATATCAACAGCTAAAATGTTGCCTGTTTCAAGTGGCTTTTGTACGTGTTATAGTAAACATAAAATATAGATTTAGAATATTTGAATATATATAATTTTTTCCCATGGGTAGACTTTTTTCCTCATCTGTAGTACTAGTGAATCGATGCGAAATATATAGCAGGCACAGGTGGATGAAAAGGAAATGGATTTAAATAGACTTTATTGCTCCCTACAGATATGGATATCTCGGAACGTATTTGTTACATTTTGGATTTAAATCGTTAGAAAATAGTTTTGCTCACAAAAATAAACAAATTTGTTTACCATTTTTAAATATTATTCGGTTTTACGATTTAATAAACGCAAAAAAATAAAAAATAAAATAAAATAAATAAATAAATAAAACTTTAAATGACAAGTATTTGGCTTGATGCAATTTCAGTCGTTTACCATAGTTGTCTATGGCAGTTTGACTTATGTGTAAAGATTAAAAATGTTACTTGTATTTACCATAACACCTATCAGTGAATAGCAATTCAAAAATTCTGGGACATGCTCATTTTCAAATAATTACGACTATCAATAATTAATGAAATATTTAGGAGAATAATTAATTGTCCAAAATAATTAGAAATGCCATTACCACAAAATCAATATTTTAATCATTATAGATAGAACATTTAAGATACTGAATCCTATATAATTACGATTATAAAAGTAATGAGAAAACGTAAGGTTCTGGGAGGCAGGGCTCCCTTGATGTAGTAAAAAGGTTTTAAAGAAAGTAAAGAGTCGTATAGTATATAATGCATTTAATCGTATTTGGCATTAGAATTCCCAAGAGTCAAACTCTAACTGGGATTGCCATGCAATTTTCATAATGTTTTGAGATTTACTATAGAACAGGCGTCGGCAAGTAATTTTAAGTAGGGTCCGAATACTTTTGAAAATTTTTATCGAGGTCCAGAGAAAAAACACTTAAGTAATAGTAGTACTTATTAATTTTAAATTATTTTTACACATACATACACTATAGAATAGAAAAATCAGACATTTGTTATGAAAAATTACTATATACACAAGTATAAGTTCTGAAAAATTTTATTTACACATTATAAAATAGAAAAAGCAGATAATTGTTGAAAAATTAGTGCGAAAAATTACATTTGCGTTCTTGGGCTAGTTTTTTCTAATTTGGTTCACGTGGTGAATAGCTAATTCGAAGAGTGCCTTCAATGTCTTCATTATACGTAAATTTTAATAAACTATTTATTCCAATTGAAAATTTTTGGCGGCCCAGGATTTGACCTTCCGCGGTTCACCAGTTGCTGACCGTTGCTATAGAATGTTTGGTAGTGAAAATTAAGTGTGTATCATTTAGAGTTCATTTACAGGGACTCACAAAAGAATTCCGTTACATTATGGTCAATATAAATAGTTTACGATGCATTTTATTAATGATACAATATTTGAAACATAATCAGATCAATATGGACTATAATATACTTTGGATATGGACAGCAATTGCTGAAAATGGATTTTTACTGAGTTGTGTGTTTTTTTAATTGCTTATTCAGAAATCTCATTTCATTGTATGAAAAAATAAAATTTCTTAATAATGCTGTTATTGTTGGAAAGTGTTTCATATTCTATGCTTAATACATAATTTTTTGTTCTTGTTATTTATTAGTTCCAGTTTTAAATAAATAATTATTTTTATTGATGTGAATAATTATTTTTCTTAGCTGGAAAAAAATATGCGTTGATATGAGATCACCAATGAGATTCAATGAGATTTTTCTTGTTAGATATTCTGCTTGTCAGATATTCTGGGAGGCGTAGTCTTTTTTGATGAAACACCGAAAAAGCTGCATTTAATGCAGCTCTCATTTCTTTTGTTGGTTTTGAGTGCAGAAAGAAATTTCCCTTTCACTATATCAGGTCTTGCTTGAAAGTTCGAAATCAATAACATAAAAAAGGTCTCACTGTAAATAGGGAACCTGTCGCAAATGTATTTATATTAAAAAAAAAAAAAAAGATTTTAATGCATAATCTTGAAAAAAAGTGGGGGGGGGGGAGGGGGACGCAGTATAAAAACAAAATAACAATTGTTTAACAAATATGTTTTTTGTCATACAGATTTTTATTTCATGAATGTATTTATCTATATAATTATTTTGTTAACTATTAATACAGTGAAAATATATCGAAAATTACTACGATATATATTAAATATGCATAAATAATAAATATATATATATATAATGGCAAAATACAAAAAATTAAATGCACGCATTAATTTTTTTTTCATGAATTAAGGATGAAAACTCTCATTTAACATACTTAGTGTAATAATATATATGACATTTATGAAGGTTTTTTCCAACTGTGATCCTCGAAAAAAAAAAAAGAAAAAGAAAAAGAAAGAAGGAAAGAAAGAAAAAAGATAAAAAGGACAGAAAAAATTTAAATGAATTTCGTATCGTAGAATATAGCTGGAAAACTCGGAGTTTAGAAATTACACACGGTAATTGTCATTCACTTTTTATCCAAGAACTAATATTTTATTTAAAAAATATATATATATACATATATACATAACTAACGTTGATTGTACATTATTTCTTGCTGAAATGGGACTAAGCATATTTTTCAGATGTTCTCAAAACTAAATGAATTAAATATCTTTTTACAAGGTAATTCTTTTGACTGTTCTCGATGCCCATGGGAAGATCAAGAAAACTTTATTTGTGGGTCAGTTGCATAAAACAGAGAAAATTTTCACCATTTCAAACCCTAGGGCCTTTTTAAGTAGAAATTTATCTCGTTATTGAAAAGGAATTATGAAAATATATAAATCTGATTAACTTTTTTATGGGTTCGTGATCTTTTTCATTGCGATAAATTTGATAAAATGTTAATATTCATTATTATTTGATTATAATCGTTATTTGATTAATAGCGTTTTGAGTTGCAACTTTTACCCATATGTAACTTTGTGTTATTAAAAAGACTTTTTGAGTTGTAATTTACGAATATGTAATAATATGTTTCGTAATATTCTTAAATCAAAAGTTAGGAAGTAAGGAAACCGGGACAATCATTTATGGACACTCTGTACTTTCCTTACACTATGTGTCGGAAAGAAAAAATATAAATCTATAGGTATTATATAACATGTGCTAAAACAAACAAAACTATAGTCGTTGGGGGCCACCGTAATACTTACCCATCATGGATATGCATAATGTAAAATATTAAAATAAAACATGTGTAAACTACTTATAAAATGCATTGCAATTTAAATAAAATCGTGGCTTAATGACGTCACAAACTTTAAGGGCTCGATTACTGAATTGCTTGAAAGAAACATCCTTATAACTCCAAAAATAATAATCATATTTACTAGCGGTTTATTGCATCTGATTAAGCGTCAAATTTCCAATTAAAATATATCTTTGAAGTGAAATTTGGATGAAATATAGGGTCATGAAAAATCGAAGAGTGTGGAAAATAGGGTTTCAAATATCTCGGCAACTAATTATCCGATCGACTTCATGCTGTATGCAAAATTTGTTTTTTTATTGTCTTTTATATTTATTCCTTAAAATAAACAATTTCGAAAATTTTTATGTACCTTTTATCAGAACGAATATTTCGAGAGTTCAAAAAAATAGTTCCGGTTAATCTAGGTTACTGAAATTCAATAGGCTTCTTCCCATTATTACATACTAACTACATACCAAACTGCAAGTCTCTATCTCAATTTTTTAGGGAGATAGAGCGTTTACAGATACACAGACAGACGGACGGCAAAATTTTTTTTCTAAAAATATGCTTTTCGGAATCTCCAGTGTCTGAAACGTGTAAATCCGTCAAAATTTTGTTTTAGATTTTCAAAACGATTACAAGACTTACCCTATACTACTTATGATGGGTAAGTAAAATGATAAATTTTCTTTTGAGGGCCACTTCAGAGCACTTTTCCATTTACTGACACGACACTGATAAATCGTACACGATTGTCGTTATCCAACTTCGATTGTATGGGAAATACATTCATACAGGGCTTAATTTTTAACAAAAAAAAGTACCGGAGCCCTAATATTCTGCAGTACTAATAACCGTAGCGGGCCACTTCCCCCTCCACAGTCACTCCAATCTGCATATTTATATTTCATACATTATATGTATTTGCAAAATTTAAAGCAATTTTTTTCTTTTGCAAAATAAAAATTTTAAATATATCTATCTGCATGTATTTAGCTGTGAATTATTCCACTATTTAGTTATCACTCCGGCCGAATAGAAATCTTTGCCTAATTTTAATGTTAATTAATCGCAGAACTCTGCGATTAAATAAAGTAAGGATCGTGATTAGGAAATAGTTTTAACACAAAAAATAATAGTTTGCAGCTATGCATTTTTATGAAAAAAATGAATGAAATTTTCAAAAATTAATATTTATATGCTGAAGAATCGAACAAAGTTTTCCAATTTCCTATAAAAGTTGCATATCTTAAACTATAATCGATTCCTTCCTTATAACAGTCTTTCGTGATGAGTCCTTGAAAATCAGATAAAATGAAACATTTGACACTGTGATCGGAAAGATTCGATGTTTTTATAGAAAAAGGAGAACTGCTCAATTGCTTTTCATGCTTTTCATACAGAAGATACGGATTTTCATGCAGGAAAGGGTAATTTAAGCTTCGGTGTTTCGGTAGCGCTTGCACTGGGCTTCGGTGAATTCTGACCAATATTTAAATATTTACTAAAAGCAGAGAAGTACCGGAGCCGGGCTCTGGTGGGCTCCGGCGCAATTTAAGCCCTGCATTCATATATACCATAAAGACAAAATCGTCATTAAATCAGTAAGTAGAAAAGCACGTACTGTATATGAATGTATTTTGTGTGCACTGTTGTCGGATAACGAGAATCGTATACGATTGATCGGTGTCGTGTCGGCAAATAGAAAAGCGCACTTAGGTGGTCCACAGAACATTCTTATAAAAGGACATCCCACTTAAAAGAAATTTGAGAAACGCTGCTTTAAATTATACACAAGTTGAACATTAATAATAAAAAATAACTAAAAATAATAAAATAAAAATAACTTTATCCAACAAAAGAGACTTTATTTAAAAGTATTTAAATATGTACAATCGACATCAGCAAAAGACACGTTTATTATATGAAGTAAATCCGAAACCAGACACACCTTTAACTCGAACCCGAAATACTTACACCCGAACACGAAATGCAAGAAAAATTAATGCGTATTTTAATATAATTATGGAAAAGTAGTCTACAGTTACATCTCTAATATCAACTTTTATGTTAATAAATGAACATAGTTATACTTATTAATGTTCAATACATAGTTTTATTCATATGAAAAAATAGTCTAATTTTTTTTTTCTTTTAAGTTGGATTTACCCGAACCCAAGTATCAAATCTCAACCCGAATCCAAAACAATTGAAGTCATGAATAGAGTCAGTAGTGAACATTAATCGAATCGATCGCGATCCGCAACCAAAAAAGGTATCATCAATCCTATCCGACCCGATTTGAACTGCGTATTGGGTCGGATTCGGGTAAAATCGGGTTACCGTACCCGATGCAGGACTCTATTCTAAATGTACAAAAGCGGAACATTTATAACGTTAACAAACATTTTTTTTTATTGGGTAACGTTGTTCAGCAAAACTTTACCATCTGCGACATTTTCTCATTTGCAATGGTAATGCTATTTTTTTATTCATTACTTTTCCAATAATGATCATGTCAAACATAAGATCGCACAGCAATGTACTAAACTAGCTCCTAAAAAATTCTACTGGATGATTACGTTTGAAAGAGAACACGGGTATTTTTTTTTCTTTTTTGGTTTCCCTCAATGTTAGTTTTTCTTTTTAAACTTCGATCACTACTGAAATATACCTTAAATAGAAGGGATATTTCTTCTTTCTTTTAGAAGAAAGAAATAAGTAAAAAAAAACTTGACAATACGTGCGCAAAGAAAATAGATCGATTAGTCCTGGATTAATTGATGTGTGCAAAGCATATAATTTAAGAAAACGACGAATTGAATTGATTAATTTGATTTTTCTTTTTATTGCTGTATTTAAATTTTTTTTCATTATATTTTTTTCTAGATTTTTGGTCGCTGACATGATAAACATGATATTAGGGGTTAAAATGCTTTTTTAGTTCAAATTTTCTGATAGATCGACCTCTATAATCGCATATATTTTAATAGGATATTATAATAGCGACATTCACAAATGATTATAGAAAGCTAACATCCCATTACAATGTGTACACTGCACTGCAAAAAAAAAGTTAATTATTCGGTATAATATTGGCAGCTGGGATGCCAGTATTATATCGTAAAATCAACAGTTTTTTTTTTCTTTTTTTTTTCAGTGTGGAAAAAAAAATCCGTAAATAAACAGAAAACGGCAGCAAAGTTGCCGTCTGTTCTCTGTTTTTTTTTTTTTTTTCACAAAAAACTTTCATTTTGGTAATTTCTCCGTTTTCAAGAGGGAAATGTCCCTTTATTCAAGACGAGAAATTCCTGTTCTAATCCATTGTATCACCGCGTTTATTACAAATCGCAACACACACACACTCAAAAAAAAAAAAAAAAAAAAAAAAAAAGTTACTTATACAACGGGCTTTAAAAAACTATTTTATTTACTGCTACTATCTCCCAACACAGCAATTAATATGAACTGTTCATCTCAACAGGCGGCGATACTGAGTTATTTTTTCACGCCAAAGTTTAATTTATCATTTGAGCAGTTTCGCATCGTTATTGCTAAAATGTACTTCGTAAATTTTGTCAAATTAAAGAGGCTAGAGACATCCAAAAATAAACTTTTTACAAAGTAATTTTATATACTTTACAATTTTGCATTAGAAAATCGACAATGTTTATGAGAAGTATGTAATTTTCTGTTTATCGCAGCTGTCAAAAAAAGTACCTTTAAGTCAATAATTTTTAATTTTTATGTTCTGATTTTTTTAATTATTTTTTTGCATGCTTAAAAGGATGTATTCTAACATCTGAGTAAATATTTTTTAAATCGGAGTTGTTGAGTACACAAAGTGTTAAGAAATAAATATGAGCAATTTTATAAAATATTCTGTATAATAATTATATAGTATACTGATGCACATTACGGAACAGGTATTTGTGTTGCATATCATCACACCCATTTTTTTTCGCCTTGCTTTCCTCAGGATTCCAACCTCGGTACTCGCTATTACACTGAAAAAAAAATGATTTTACGGTATAATACTGGCAGCTGGGATGCCAGTATTATACCGTAAAATCAACATTTTTTTTCTTTCCTTTTTTTTTTCTTTTTTTCTTTCTTTCTTTTTTTTTTTTTTTTTTTTCAGTGTAGAGGATGAATGCCCTGTTCCCTTCACCACCAGATCACAACCAACGTCTTGGTTATAGGCCATCAATTATGAAAATTTAACTGCATATTTTCAGTTTTCTCCGTTAAAAGACAGAAATTTCACATAAAATACCCCGTAAATATACGATTTTTTTTTCACAGTGTATGATATTTGTAAAATATCAACTCTTACGATTTTCGGAAATTCGAATGATTTTTTAGTATACATATTTTTTTTTCTAAAATAAATCTGACATATGAGTAACTTTTTATAATTGAAAAGTGACGTTGTTAGAAAAATGAATTTTATTTGTGTATTTTGTTTCGAAAACGTAACAATTATAAAAAGTAAATATATAAATAAAACAACTTTCTCAATATCTTAAATTACTATATTATGTTATTGAACAACATTCATCATGTAATTCATTCAACAACAATCACTATATAGTTCGTTATGTAACTCAACATAATTTAACCCACTACGTAACAATGATTCACAGTCGTATCGTTTATAGTATCTAAAAGGACTATTTTGTATTATTTTTCTTACCACTATTTTCAATCAATAATTTTCTTGTACGTTTCCACTGGAAATATATCAGAAAGCTATTGTAAGAAAATATTGGTAGACAAAATTGAAAAAAAAAAAAAAAAAACCTGGCACAATATTTTATTAACCGGTGCAAAATTTGGTACTTTAACCCCTTTGGCCCTGATTTTTTTTTTCAATTTTGGGAAAAAATTACTGTTATGCTAATAAAATTAAAAATAGCTATCGGAATCACAGAAGTTAGGGTTTAATGGAAGTTAACGAATGCGTTCTTTACCAAAACCTCACAAATGTAGTTATTTTGCGTGTTTTTCATATAACAATAGTCTAAGGAAGAATTTTTGAAGACGTTTGGAAAATGTCGTATTACAACTAAATTAAACAAGCATAAAAATTTAGTAATATTTTTTATCTTTTATCACAAATTACCAATTCGGAAAAGGAGTCCCAAATTTTAATTTAAAGAGTGAAACGTATGTTTTAATTAAAAGAAATGCCAACGGCTTGCTAATAATTATGAAAATTATTATTATTATTATTATTATTATTATTATTATTATTATTACTAAATGCTAAACATAAGTGAAGTCATAATAGGAAATGTAAAGATGCATACTATCACTATTAGGTGCTGGAATTAATAAAAATAATGTTTAAGACAAAATAATACTCAATAAAAGATATGTTCTATTAGTAGGACGTCAGGGCCGAAGGGGTTAAGGATTAAACAAAAAATATGTATAAATTTTTTTCAAATTTTCAAAAAAGAAAAATTTAATGAATGATTCAGTGTAGTTAAAACTAACTCATTTTTACTTAAGTACAAAAGAACGTAATTTCAGCATTATGTAGAGCTGTTTCTAATAAAGAAAATTTTGCGTAACAAAAGCATATTCTATCTTCCGTTAAAAATTGTATGTAATGCAATTGTCTATCTTTTAAATAATTCCAAAGTATCTGAAATTATTTTTGTCGTTTCTGCTTTAGTGTTTATGCTGCACTTGTTATGTTAGAAAGGAAAAACAACTTTTACAGGCATGAAGAACAGTATGTTAGCTTCAGTTTGTCACTCTCTCACGACTCCCGTCTTCTGTTCATGAAAATTATTCCATGTTGAACGTTACATTGATCTGTTTGTTTATCTATCTGTCTATCTATATAGACAATTTATCGGTGGGTGGACTTTTCATGAGATATACAGGGTGATTAAAAATTAGAGGGTATGACGATTAACTCTTATACCACTGAGGATAAAAATCTACTTCCAATTAGAAAATATGAACAAGTCAAATATCCTTTTTAGCTCACGGGCTATCAAAGCCTGAGGGCTAATGTGCCCGCCGTTCTGTATGTACGTAACGCGGTAACTCTTGATAGAAATATACGTTTTGCTTCAAATTTTGTTTATAGGTTCATTGTGATAAGGCGCTTCCCTGATTTATTTTGGAGGTTCATTGGTTAAGTATAAAGGGGGGAACGGGGGGCTAATCCCCCCTTAATTTAAATAAATGGGCTTTTCATGCAGAAATATCCGATTTGATTCAAATTTTTTTTATAGATTCATTGTGATAAGGCGCTCCCCTGATTAGTTTTGAGGGTTCATTGGTTAAGCATACCGGGGGGGACGAGAGCTGATCCCCCCCCCTTAATTTAGATAAATGAGTTTTTCAGACAGGATTATCCGATGGTCTTCAAATTTTGTTTACAGGTTCATTGTGATAAAGTACTTCCCTGATTAGTTTTAGGGGTTGAGTGGTTAAGTATAAAGAGGGGGAACGGGGGGGGTAATTCCCCCTTAATTACAGTCAGTTTCTTTATTTTTCGAGGGGCATTATTCTTTGAAATTAGAGTATAATATACGATCAGTGTGAATAGCCTGTGAGCTCAATGCCATCAGAAATAACTGGGCCCTTTTCTTTTTATTAGGTACGTCATTTGTTTTACAAAGAACTGAATACGTATTAAAATAAGAAATGTAATTTTTATACAGATCCCTTTTCGCATAACTTATATTTAGAAAAATGTTGCCCTGCGCCTAAGCAGGGCATTAAAAAAAAAATCATGTTCTTTTACAATCAAAACTTCCCGAGTTTTCATACTTTGAATTTTATGAATTTGAAATGCTTCCTACTTTAACAATGCATCTTTCCATTTTAAAAACAAAATAAATTAATTAATATATTATTACAAAATATGCATGCATTTTATAAGACATTCTATTAATAATTATATTTTAAAAACCAAAGTCTTTCCTACTTTAACGCAGTTCTCAAATCTTAAAATGACTACTTTCTGACACATTTTCCCATTCATTTTTGTTCGCAAGCGCATCAAATTGGCAGGTACTCTTTTGAATAAATTGTGTAATCGAACTGTTTTTTTTTCTTTTTTCGGTAAAGGCAGAAGATTTTTCAGAAAAGGGTGTCAAATTTGGTGATTTGAATCAAACATCCAATGCGAGAAAGAAAAAAACTGCCATCCTGAGACAACAATTGCTTATAAATGAAGATGTAATTCATTTGTCGGAAAATGAAAAAAAAAAAAAAAAAAATGTTTGATTACAAATCACTTTAATAATCATGCCTTGAAAGTATCAGTATTTTATATTTAAAAATGTGTCAGAAATTTTCGCGTTATTGAGCAAGGAACAATATTATATTGAGAATTGCCTTAATCCTGAAAATTTAAGAAAATATTGACTTAACATTTTTATCCCTTTTTGTGAATTTTAATTAAAGGATAAAATTGTATAACTTTTTTTTTTCGAACTCTTTTTCTTTTTAATCCAATGAATGACCCGAGAGATAGAATACTGGGGTATCCTAAATAATTCTCTACAAATGTATCACAACATTCTATCGAACATTCATCTCTAAATCCATAATATGATGCCCGCGCCATCTGTTGTAGTCTCATCAAACTATAGATACGGTCGATAGGACTGTGAACGGAATGCAATAGAAATAACGGCCGCACACGCAACGCGGGAAATCTTTCGCGCCAAAAATTGCCTCCATCCAATCGTGATTCTTTTGCGTGACAGAATATGAACAGAGGATCCTTCTCACATCTTACCGGAAATTAGGTTTGTTCTGAGGAAGGGGGCAAGGGGACGTGTAAGGGAGAAGATGGGATGTTGCTCTAGAAATGTTCCAATGTTCTAGATACTAAGAACGATTATTTCTGGATGCTGTTGTGTCTCTTTTTGTAGAAAACAAAAGTACGTCTTGTTAATATCCTTTGACTTTTCTTACACGCATTAGAGAACTGTTAATAATTTTTTTTAATTAATTTTTTGAGTCTCATTAAAATGAAGTTTCAGATTATTGATTTATGGCCAGCTGAATTTGTCTGACTTACCATTTTTCAATTAAACACGTAGAATGAAAACGCAATTTCATTATTATAGTACATATTAGGAGTCTACCTTTTGAAGGATTGTTTACAGTTAAAAATATTCAGGATCGGTATTCTCCTTAAAAGGGTCCAAGTGACCAGGTACAAGAAACATTTTTGAGATCCAACATTTTTTTTAAAATTATTATCAAAAATATGTATTAAATTCTCTTTGGAATCGCCAGTACGGAAGATAGGTACGGGTCGGAACTTCTTTACATAACCTAATTTTTGTTCGAAAAGTAATAAACGGCTAAATTTTAAAGACATAATTTACTAAATGTTATATACTTTTATATGTATAATTTTCGGTTTCTCTCTCTCTTTTTTTTTCTTTTTTTTATGTGCCAGTGAGTGTAAAAATAGTTACTAAAAATTTATACTTATGTTAATTTTAATTCAATATTTAAAAATCATACAACAATACATCAGCATTTCCAGACTGCAACCAGTTACTTAAATTGATGGAGAATGCTATTTTATAGCTCTTTTTATTTATTTATTAGCATGTAGTTCAGTACTGGTGCCCGGCAGCTCAGTGGTTAACACATTGCGCTACCAGATTACAGGTCCGAGGTTCACTTCTAGACTTGGGCAAGGTTCATTCCACCTTTGATCACGTTGGGATCGGTAAAATCAGTACAGGGCCAATCATGATGTGGAACTGGATACTGGGGTTTCCGTGTCAGACTGACTGACCACGTGAATGATGCACTTCAGGACCGTGGCCACGAAATCAGAGTTGAGTACCATGGGAATGGTAGCGCCGCCGGAGAGTTTGTTTATTTCTTTTATTTTTTAGTTTAGTTCACTATTAATTGATTTTGATCAGCTAAGAAGATCAGCTAGAAGATACCATGCAAGCAAGTGCTTAAAAATGTCACTTATTAAACGGTCATTTTGAGAACATCGTTATCACTTAACTTAACTGCTGCTAATTAATCGTCGTACATAAGGTCATTATGCGTAATAATTACTGATTAATTGAGTAATAACTTGGCCTAACTTTATAGTTGTAGAAAAAACTAACCATTATCAAATTGTATATTTAAATTCGCCAAGTCCGTGTCTTTACCCCATATTCACGTTCAAATGCCAAAAGGAGGGTTTTTTTTTTCTTTAGTTATTTATAAACGATAAGCATTCTACAAAACACACTGTCAAAGTTGATATTTAAAAAAAATTCTAGATATGAAAATCGCGAAATAGATGCATCACTTAGTAACCGAATACAAAATCTCACAATTCACTTTACAATTAAAGATTTTGCGTAGTTATGAAAATAAAAAATGTGATCTTTAATTTGGAAACATAATGCAGACATCTGAAAATTTCATGCATGCAGAAATGAAAACAATTTTGTAGCTGTGCCAGCAAATTTTATGCTGTCCAGAAGAGAAAAACAAAATAATAACAATAATAACAGGTTGCTTATCTTTTTTTCATATAAGAACATACATTAGAACAATATATTCTCTCCCCTCACCCCTTTTTTTAAAGTAATGTTGTCTTATTGGAAATTACACAATCCCGCATGAAACATAAAAAAATAAGCTTAACAAACCACTCAACCGTAAAACTGTACTGAAAATCTTAGAAATTATCCATGAATTATAAATTATTTTTGGAAAATAAATCTTCAAAAACGATTAACTAATCAGTGAGAAAACTTATGAATAAATTATTCACAAAGTAGTTTTCTCTAATCTCCGTTTTGAAGAAAAAATATAAGCAAACAAAGATTCGAAATGAAGATTAAAAACAGATGCTTGTACTTAGAATAAAATTCATTAGCATTCTTAATAGAATGAGAAAAAGAAAATAAGGACTCCTTTTGTGTGTTTAATTTTATCACCCTTACTTTTTCGCATTTCTTTGCAAAAACAAGCTGGATTCGAGATTAATTTAATGACCGCAGTTTTCAGAAATGGATATGCTTTCTGCGGGAAACGAAATTGCAACATTAAGTCTGAAATTTTAATTCTTTTAAATGTTTTGTATTTACCATGATAATGGGTTTAGTTGATTACAATTGCTATTTTTCTAGGCAAGCATTAATACTTTATTTTTTAATTTGGTGATAATGTTGAGAATTTATTTGTACTTATATTTGTATATATTTGACTTATTAAATGTTTAATAATAATAAATATTTGTTACTGTAATTGCTTTGCTTTTCCTTATTTTGCTTAATTGCTTGATATCGTTGCGCTTTCTTTGGAAGTTAGCATTATATTATGGTGGTAATTGTAGAATAATTTTAATATTTTAATACTTTTTTTTCATGTTTCATTTTGCGTACTTTATTAAACACCCAGTATTTTGGTTTATAATTACTTTAATGGTGAATAATAATTACAATTCACATTTAAGCCACTAAAATCGAGCCAATAAGCCTTTATTTCTTCAAGATTATTAATTTATTTTAAAGAAATTAAAATATTTTTTATGTATTTTCTTAGAAACACATAAATATCTTTCAAAAAATGCTGTGACTGTTTATGTTTCAAACCAATTTCATATACAAAAATTACGAAAAGTATTCATCAGTTAGTAATGGACGAAATAGAAGACTTTAAATGTTTACTGAAAAATAAAAGTTGGTAACATTTTCAGAAATTGGCATTTTTATCATATTGTCATATTCAAAAAGTAGAAAAACATTTTTTTTCCTCTCATGAACACATAAACGTCTTTCAAAAAATGCTGTCAAAGTTTGCATTTAAGAAAGAATAATCATATGCAAAAATTACGAAAAATATTCATCAGTTGGTAACGGACTTAAATAAAAAAGTTTATAAAGTTTAAAGAATTAAAAAATTAGAATGCTTTATCATATTTTTATATTCTAACATAAGAACAACATTTAAAAAAATAATAATAATAAACTCGCCTTTTCTCATAATTTACCACAACACAGAAGAAACTAAACTTAACAAACCGCTCAACTTCGAAACTGTTCCAAAAAATCTTAGAAATTGTCTCTGAATTATTAATTACTTTTGGAAAATAAAACTTCAAAAATGGTTAACTAATCAGTGGTAAAACTTACGAATAAATTATTCACAAACAGTTTTCGCTAATCTCTATTTTCATAAAGTATAAACAAACAAAGACTCGAAATGAAGATTAAAAAAAGATGCTTGTACCTAGAATAAAATTCATTAGCATTAGTAAGCGAATGAGAAAAAAAAAAATTATTTTTCATATTTAATTTTATCACCCGTACTTTTTCGCCTTTCTTTGCGAAAATAAGCTGGTTTCGAGATTAATTTAATGACTGCAGTTTTCAGAAATGGATATTTTTCTGCGGGAAAAATAAATAAAAATCTGCAACCTTAAGCTTTAAATTTTAATTCATTAAAATGGTTTGTATTTAACTTAATAATGTATTCGTGGATTATAATTGCTGTTTTTCTCAGCAAGTATTAATACGTTATTTTTTAATTTGATGTTAACTATAGGACTTTATTTGTAATTTAATTTGTATATGTGTCTTGTTAAATACTTTATAGTAATAAGTAATTTATTACTAATAGTGATTTTGCTTTTCCCTTTCTTGCTTAATCGCTTGTCATCATTGCACATTCTTTGATAGCTACCATTCTACAGGGTGGCGACACATCAGGGATTTCTTTAGGAAGAATATCAGTATTTTCTTATAGAAAAATAGAAAAATTTCTCTATTTTCTTATACAAAAATTTGCCTTATTTAATCGCACTATTAAAAAGGGTGAATTTTTCTATAAGAAAATACTGGTATTTTCCAAGAAAAAGTCCCTGATCTGTCGCCACTTTGTTCTATTCGTGGTGATTCTGAGAATAATATTATTAGTTTCAAAACCGGTTTATGATTTTTTGTGAGTTTTTTTTTTTTTTTTTTTTTTTTTTTGTGTGTGTGTGTGTGTGTGTTTGTGTTTGTGTTTTTTTTTAATTGATTTAATGATAAATAATAAACAAAATATTCACATTTACGTCATTAAAATTGGGACAAAACTACTATCACCCAGTTTCAAAGAAATAAAAAGTTTTTTTTTTTTTTTTCACTTTCTTATAAATGCAAAACATGTTTAAAAAAAAAGTTGTCAAATTTGATTTTCCAAAACAATTTTCTATATACGGAAATTAAGAAAAATATTTGTCAGTTAGTAATGGAATATATAGTTAAAAAATTTGTGTATTTACAGAGAAATGCGATTCTTTTTTTCCTTTGATTCTGAATTAAAATATCTGAAACACATGTAAAAAATAAAGATTTTCTAATTATATTAGAAAATTCTGTGTTTCCGCAAAGTAAAAAATATTGGACAACTTTTTAAAAATTGAATGTCTATCATATTTTTATACACTAATAAATGTAATAATATTTTTAAAAAATTAACTAGATTTTTTTTTTCATATTCTCGCATAAAATAGAAAACAATAATAATAATAAAGTCAGGCTTAACAAACCACTCAACCCCAAAACTGTCACGAATAAATTGTCCCTGAATTATAAATTACTCTTACAAAATAAAACTTCAAAAACGGTTAACTAAGCTGTGGGAAAACTTATGAATAAATTATTCACAAAACTATTTTCGCTAATCTACATTTTCAAAAAGTATAAACAAAGACTCGAAATGAAGATTAAAAACAGATGCTTGCACTTAGAATAAAATTCATTAGCATTCGTAAGGAAATGAGGAAAAGAAAATAAGGAATCCTTTTGTATATTTAATTTTATCTTACTTTTTCGCATTTCTTTGCAAAAACAAGCTGGATTCGAGATTAATTTAATGACCGCAGTTTTCAGGAGTGGATATATTTTCTGTTGAAAAAATAAATATCAACATTAAGTCTCAAATTTTAATTCTTTTAAATGGTTTGTATTCACCGTAATAATGGATTCTTGCATTATAATTCCTATTTTTCTTAGAAAGTATTACCACGTTGTTTTTTTAATTTGATGGTAATGCTAGGAATTTATTTGTAATTTTATTTATGTGTTTGTCGTATTAAATGTTTAATGGTATTTATTGCTAAAAGTGCTGTGATTTTTTTTTCTTATTTTGCTTTATCTCTTGCCATAGTTGCGCATTCCTTGATAACTATAATTCTACTGGTGTTAATTCTAGAATCATTTTTTTAAATATCTTAACCCATTCGCGACGAGCGTCCTTTACAGAATTTTTAATCTTTTACCACCGGTTTTTCAAAACAAAAATTTTTGCCTAGTCGAATCGCAGAAATGCTGTCATTAAATAAGCTAAAGCTTACACTAAAAAATAACTGGTGGTAATAATCGAGGATTCTGAGCATCTTATGCGTCACGTATACGTGTCGCTCGTCCCCAAGGGGTTAATGGTTTATTTTTTATATTTTATTAAATAACCAATCATGATACCTTGTATATTTTTCTTTTTTAATCACCATGATAATAAATAATTCACAGCCTAAGAGGGACTGATCAGACGAAAAGACCAAGTCTGTAGAGCATAGATCTCCATCCCGGTGCCTTTATTAAGGTTTTAAAGAAACTTATTTTTTAGCTGGAGCTGAATCCGCCAGTAAGCGCGACAGGCGAGGAACAAATTACTATGCCCATAATTGACCGAAAGTTACAGAACAAAACCCTTGCTGCCGAAGAACAGATATATCCTTCGCGACACGGGGCAGTGAGGTGTCGAGATTGTTTTAGACAACAGGTGAGCTAGGGTTGCGCGCCACAGACATGCTCTCTCGCGAGAAGGGGCGCTGTATAACATATAATTCATATTTTACTCATTGCAATTGAGAAGTGGTTGTTTTACACACCCAGGCGAAGCTTTAGCATGAGATGTCCTGACCGTGAAATGTTTTAAAAATGCAGAAAATTCGCAAATTAACTACGTACGAAAGATGAGTAATAAATAAAAACACGTTGAAATAGGATAATATTTGAAACAGGCGAAAATGTGTAATATCCTAGAAATATTCGATTATAAATTGTACCTTTACAATGCGTTTTTCCGATTTTATCAATACTTTATAGTAGATAAAAAGTTTCTTTCTGAAGGGCTTCAATATTTCAGCTTTCTTTTTCCCAAAATTTCATGCATATAGATGGGAAAATGATTTTGTAACCGTGTTGGAAAATTCCACATTGTTGAATAAGGAAAAAAAAATGTTTATTATAAAAAATTAAAATTACACATAATATTGTGTTTTATTACCTAAAAGATGATAAAATAGTAAAAAAGATGTTAAACTACATTAAAATTAATCAATGTTAATTGTGGAACTCCAAGCAATTTCAGCTATACACATAACCATCATCAGGGAAAAAATACAAACTGCCATTACCAACAGCTTACTTACAAAATCTTGTCTGGAGATTTGATGTAGTTTAACATCTTTTTTACAATTTTATGATATTTTAAATAATAAAACGCATTATGTGTAATTTTAATTTTTTCGTTTTAAAGATGAATTTTAGCATTGCACTCATTTATCTGCTTATTATATTTTCATGCACTAACATTATAACAACACTAAACAAACAAACAAAATATAAAATAAAACTCGTTCCTTCTGGAATTACATAATCATGCTCAAAATAGAAAAAAAAGTAAGCTTAACAAATCGCTCGACCTCAAAACTGAATTCAGAATCTTAGAAATTGTTCCTGAATTATAAATTACTTTTACAAAATAAAACTTCAAAAACGGTTAACTAATCAGTGGGAAAACTTATGAATAAATTATTCACAAAACTGCTCATGCTAATCTCCGCTTTCAAAAAGTGTAAACAAACAAAGACTCATAACTGAAAATTAAAAAGAATGCTTGTACTTAGAATAAAATTGATTAGTATTTCGTAAGAAAATGAAAAAAATAAAAATAAAAAATACTGATTTTTGCAAATTTCATTCTATCACCCGTACTTTTTCAAATTCCTTTGCGAAAATAAGCTGTTCGAAATTAATTTAATGACAGTACTTTTCAGTAATAGATATGTTTTTTGCGGAAAAAAATGCAACATTAAGTCTCAATTTTTAATTCTTTTACATGGTTTAAATTTAGCATAATAATGGATTCGTGGATTATAATTGCTATTTTTTTTAAAAATATTAATGCTGTTTTCTTAAAAAAACTAAATACCATAGCTAGAGATTTGCTTATAGTTTCATTTACTATACATTTTTCTTGCTAAATACTTAATGCTAATAAGTACTGGTTACTAAAGAGTTTTGTGGGATTTTTTTCTCTTTTTGCTTAATTGTTTAATAGCGTTTCGCATCTTTTGTTTACCTTCACTCTATTCGTCATTATTTTATTCAAAAATGTAATGTTTTTAATAGTATTCTGTATAGTTTATTTTGTGTGAGTTATTAAATCATCAGTACTTTGCTCTATAACAATCTTAATAATAAATAATATCAAAAACTTCATATTTAATATATTGCAGTGGACAAATTATTCTCTTGCACCTCCTAGGGGCACTTGTGCAGTTCCAGCTTACTTAACGGCAGTTTCGTAAAAATGTATTTGTTGTAAAAGTGTTTTTGTTTCGTGAAATAACTATACAGGAGTGCAGGATACATGCAGATTGAAATAGGAGAGCGCCTAAAAACATGCTTACGCAGTGCATTTCAAATTCACACAAACATGTTATTATTAATTTTTTTTCGTGTGGTTGCGTATTGGGGGGGGGGGGGGGGGTAACTATCTCAAAAATTTGAGATAGTCGCATAACTCAATAAATTTAATGATTTGTATCAGTCTAAATATTTTTTGTATCTCCTAAACGCTTGTGCCAACAATTTTCAGACCCCTTTATAATTAAACGCCATTATATTACGAATAAAAAAAAAATATGTACCGATATTGTAAAAACATTGGCATTTTATTGAAAATATTTCATATTTGCTTCAAATATTACACTGGCAATAATACTAATATTATGCTACCAATTTGTGATTTTACGTGTGTATTGTTAAGCAATAGTTTTCAAAATCTAGACTTTCCAAAACTGGTTTAGTATTGTATAAAATTTGGTCTATGTTGCAGCAAAAGTTAAGAAGTATTGGTTTGTTTAATATTAGTTTACTACTACATTTAGATATGTTAGAAAAAGGAACTCAAATATTTTATTTATGTCTGAACGCAAATTTCAAAAAATCATTACCTGCATTTAATTTTTTTTTCTGTAATAATTACAGTTGAACTTGTTTAATACGATCAGTGCTATAACGAATACACTGTTAAAACGAGCAATTTGCACATGAATAAAACTCTTTATCATTTAAACTATATTAAGGTTTTCAGGTTTTTTACGAGCTACAAAAGTAGGATCATGGCTAATCCCGGCTAATCCCTGTCTTATCAAACGCTATTCTCTCTGAGCTATAATACAGCTATAATATATGCTACTTATAATAAATTATAAGAGCTATATATAATTTAGAATAACCTGTATTCTGCATTGAGCTATAATACCTGTATGCAGAATACAGGTTATTCTAAATGATGGACCCATTTTCAAAAAATTGTATTTATTAAAGTACAAATCCAAAATAAACAATCTTTATACCAATGAAAGGAGGAAGTTTCAAAGTTTTTTTTAAGACATTATAAATGTTCAATGTGTCCACCGTTTGCTGCACGGCAAACATTTGCGCGATAGCCAAACTCGTCCCACACACGAGAAAGCGTTCTGCTGTTACTGAGTGCACGGCAGCAGTGATATGGTTCCGCAGATCGTTCAGAGTTGTTGGTAGCGGTGGGACGTACACAGCTTCCTTAACATAACCCCAGAAGAAGTAGTCACATTTGCTTTCTCGTGTGTGGGACGAGTTTGGCTATCGCGTAGATGTTTGCCGTGCAGCAAACGGTGGACACATTGAACATTTATAATGTCTTTAAAAAAACTTTGAAACTTCCTCTTTTCGTTGGTATAAAGATTGTTCATTTTGGATTTGTACTTTAATAAATACAATTTTTTGAAAATGGGTCCATCATTTAGAATAACACTGTATTTCTACAACCAAAACTTGACAAATGCGGTCGCCTGGTCACCACCGCCGACCAGGTTTTTCTATCTGGAGACCAAGATATTTAACCTGGTGAGGGGGGGGGGGGGGTACAAAAATTGACCGAATAAATTAGCACAAACGGCATATATCTCATGAGATGTCTCATCATAGATGGTGGAAAATTACGAAATAAATTTAGAAATAATATTGAAACCAAAAATATTTTAACTTTTGTTTTGAATTTGACAAAAAGAAGTTCGTAAAATGCAAGTTTTAAAACAACAAAATAAGAATTATTTGATTGGCTTCAACAGAAAAATAGGCAAAAAATTGCTTTCCTGCTTCTTTATTTCATCGATGCCCCCTTCATCATATATAGATTTTGTAAGCACTGAACTATGCGGACATTTGAAGCACTAGGCAATCAGCATTTTCCGAACATTACAGTACTTTTTACAGTGATATATAATTTTGATAAGTTTTATTTGAAAACTTAATTTATTTCATCTTTTTAAATTATGTAGTATTCTAAACTATGTCACTAATAATTCTAAACTATGCTTGTTATTATTTTTTCTCCATTAATTCATAAAAATTTTTGGGAGGGGGAGGGGGTAAATATTTTTTACTGCTGACAAGAATATTTTGGCTACCAGATTTTACAAAATTTGTAAAACCCTGTCTACAACTGTCTGTCAAAATATAGTAATTTATCTGTTTTAGACAGAATTTTAACATTCAAGGAGATCCTCCCTCTCCCTCCCCCCTCCCCCTACAAACACAAGAAAATTCGAAAGAATCAAAGAAAGAAAGGAGAAATAAGGACGTTTCAAACACCACCCCGTTGTTACATTTACAACTGAGCCATAGAAAGGAAGGATTATGGAGAAAAGTTTAGATTTGTTTCTTTCTTTAAATATGGACTCTAGGCCATATTAACTAGTCTTTTCATGTATCTTATTTCGCTATTAAAATGAAACGGACATGTGAAATCAATTGCTCGAAATTTGCAGTAACTTTTGCAATGTTAGCCGGGTTTTTTCGGAGAAAAGCGAATTGATCAACTCTACGTCGTTCACGTTCCTTGAAATTACAAGTCTTTACATGCTATGATTTCACTACTGTGATTTCGTCTAAAGAAAATGACACTTTAATTTTAGCATTTGGAAAATTAGAACAATTAATAGTAGTTAATAATTAGTTTAATTATTTGTGCATTAAATTAAAGATATATATGCTTAAAGTGATAAAACATTAGAATAGTAAAAATAATTTACCCATCAAGACTTTATTTCCCATCTATTATCCGTGAATCAATAGAAATCTATATGCATAGCGCGAACATATGCAATGAATCAGCCTCTTTGGAATTACCTACAATTTGGCACAAAATGCTTTACAAATACAAAAATTTAAAAAAAAAAAGAAAAAAGAAAAGGAATTATTAATTTTCACGTTTTCAGTTGACCAGTTTTAAGCACCTGCTTTTATTATACATCTGATCTCTTTGTTTATGTGTTATCATGTTTATTTTCAAAAACTTTTGTGAAAATAGTGTATTTATTATCTTGAACTTGAAAATGTCGCCGTTTGTGCGTTCGAAACATGTCAATCTCTATATTAAAATGTTTCTATAAACCTATTTCCTCCTTTTTGTGTTTTTTTTTTTCACTTTAAGCATATGTATCTTTAGTTTAATGATAATGAGTGATTTTCTTATATAATTTGGTATTTGAGTATTTTTAAGATTTTTATTATTTTTACGAATATTACGAGTAACAGTGAATTACGGTTAATTATTACGGGGACTTTTGCATTTCCCTTGCTTCTCGTATTAACTGGGTTCGACTGAATTAGACAAATAAACATAAAACTAACAAAATTCTCAAAATTATGCTTGCACAAACATTATTTGAAGCTGTCTCTATTTTAAACTGAAAACCGTTGAACTGAAACATCTGAATTTCCGTTTAATTTTTATTCAAACAAAAAATAACTTGGTTTGAATTACATTAATGCTATTTCTTTGATCCAAATAAAAGGGGAAAAAAATAAAATAAAAGTTTCTAACAAATGTGCAAATATATATTTTTTAACTTTTTTTTTTTTTAATAATAATAAAAAAAAAAAAAAAAAAAAAAAAAAAAAAATGTTCCTTTGTGAGAACAATTTTTATCTCTCATTAATAAATTAATTTCGAAATTGAATTCTCTTTTAACGATTTGGAACTAAAAATAAATGTTCATTTCTCTGGGAATTACGGATTATGATTCTAATATTATTGCTACTGTAAATTAGATTTTTCTTGATTATATTTGATTGTTTTGTTGAGGAATTAAAATAATAATAATAATAATTTTAATGTTTTGAATTTTTATCTTTGAGCATTGTTGAATTATAATCTTGGAATGAGCAGATATTTTTAAATTTTATTTTTTTATGTTTATTGTTTATATTTTTTTCCCATCTGTTAATTTGCGATTTCTGTTTTCAAATTTATATCTTATTTTCACCTAAAAACAAGGTTAGATAACATTGGGGGAGGGGGGACAAATATTTCTTTTATCCCTTCTGCATTATTTTATTTTATTTTTTATGTGTATCTTTCTATCCGTCACTTTGTTTGTTCTTTAGTGTGTGGAACTGTATATATTCATATTTATGCCAAACATATTATAACATATGTGCATATTAAAACATGCGCAGTAGATTCCAGTTATTTGGCATAACGTTTAATTGGAACAGCTGTTTAATTTAATGGGAGCAAAGTGTCAAGAACAAATATATATATATAATTTAATTTAATTTTGATAATTGGGGCAGCCGTTTTATTCGGACAAATCGTGAAGGGCAGATGTGTCCCGATTAACCGAAATCTACTGTATACATGTTTATGCCAAAACATAACTTGTGTATAATTTAACCAGAACTAAAAATCATGCATCAAGCATGGATTATGAAACACTTTTCAACACATTTAGAGTACTGTAACAGAACTTCACCGTTTAATAAGCTGAAAGATATCTAAGTAAGCTATATGGAAAACGCTCAACCTGTAAGGAAGTTTAAATTAACTTCAAAACACAGCCTTATTTTCTCGCGTTTTAACAACAGGTTGGAAAGTTAAAATTGAGTTTCTGTTGATCCAGATTTACACGTTAGTTTGAGCATTCTTACAAAGTGAGACAACGTGGCGCCATCTATGAGCTATTTTATAAACATGTCATCCCCCCCCCCCCATCTGTATATTGATTAAAATTGATGAATTATTGCATTTTAAAATTCGGGCATATATGTTAATATTTATGTATGCGCCTGTAAAATTCTTCAAAATGCCAACTTGGCTTTGTTATTTTAGCATCATATATTGTTTAAGAAAACATACTAACAATATTTAAAAGTATGAAATAAGAAAGAAACTTACACAAATGTGCAGTCATCATTTGAACACAATGGAATGGCATTTCGAAATTATCTTTTTTTCCCCTTATACCCATATTCTATTTCCATACTGGCTGTCTGAAACATATTATGAATGATTTTCAGCAACTCTTATCTACGAAGATGCCTTGTGTGTCTTATTAGACTGAAAGGCAAAATACTTTTAGATCCAACAAAATATGACTGCAAAACCCCGGCATCCATTTTCGAAATGAAAAATATCCTAGCTCTTCTATCTTATGCTAGATATGTTTTTTTTTTTTTTTTTTCTGAAAAAATGTACATAAGAACGAGGTATTAAAAACCAGGTTATGTGTTTCTACAATAAGAACGTGATTATTCGTTCATATTCAGTAAATTCTAAAATTCAATAATCATAATAAATATAAAATAAAAAAATTAGCAATTTTATGAGATAGCTGATAAATTTGTAAGCTAGTGGATGTCGTTGTACTATCGCAACCTGTAAGAAAGCTAAAATTAACTTCAAAACACAGCCTTATTTTCTCACATTTAATGACAAATAAATAAATAAATAAAAATAATTAAATTGGGTGTCTTTTGATTTAGATTTACACGTTAGTTTGAACATTCTTACGAATTGAGACAGCGTGGCACCATCTTTTGGCAAAATTTTGAATTATTTTTAAGTTAGTCTATATACAAAATTTATGAGCTACTTTATAAGCATGTCATTTTTTTCATCTACATATTTATTAAAATTAATGAATTATTGCATTTTAAAATTCGAGGTATGTATCTTAACATGTATATCCAAATTTTAAAATGTAGCAATTCATTATTCTTTTATGTGTATATTGTGTATGCATTTGTAAAATTCTTCAGAAAGAACATTCAAAGTTCTAATTTGGCGTAGTTTGTGGCAAAGTGCTAATTTGGCCCATCGTACATTCTATAAGAAAATATACTAATAATATTTAGAACTATGAAATAAGAAAGAAACATATACAAATGCAGTTAAGATTTGAACACAACGGATCGGCATTTTGAAATTATTTTTCTCCTTTTATACCCATATTCTATTTTCATACTGGCTGTCTGAAACATATTATGAATGATTTTCAGCAACTCTTATCTACGAAGATGCCTTGTGTGTCTTATTAGACTGAAAGGCAAAATACTTTTAGATCCAACAAAATATGACTGCAAAACCCAAGCATCCATTTTCAAAATGAAAAATATCCTAGCCATCTTACGCTATATATGTTTTTTTTTTCCTCTGAAAAATGTACATAAAGACGAGGAATTAAGAACCAGTTTCTGTATCTCTACAATAAGGACGTGATTCTTTCTTTCTTGTTTAAAAATAAAAGAAAGGAATTTTTTAAAAAGGTTTTATTATTATTTTCTTTGTATATAATACCAAGCCTTTGCTATTATCTAAAAGAAATCCAGTGTTTATTCCTTTTTTTTTTCTAACTAAAGAAGGGAAAAAAATTTAGTGTTTTTCCCATGTGATATCAAACCCCATAAGAGTTGATTTCCCGTATCCAAGTTAATACTTTTTTATTATTTTACTTTTTTTTTTTTTTTTTCCAGAATGCAATATTTCATTTCCCATGTTATTTCTTTTTTTTTTTTTTCCCGTGGTTCCCAACTTTACTTTTTCGTTGCTTCTTATGTATATGTTTTCTTTATTTAATTCTTTACATTTGAAATAAAATAATATGGAGCTTTTCTATTACCTCAGATGGCAGCGTAAATCGTGTTTTATTTCCGGTTTGAGAAATTCTGAGTTTAAATTCTCAAACAAAAAGTGTTTCAGGTTAAGAGTATGATGATGAAATTTTTAAACGTGATGTTCATTCATTATTACTTTCAGTAGAGCGTTTTTACTGTGTTAATACTTTTTACTTTTGTACAAAATATACTTTATTTTGCTAGAAAATTTATAACTGGTAAAATTTATGATATAGTTATTTTTCAAAGGGGAAAACTTGCACATAATAAAATTTGCACCATCATAACTGTTTCTCTAAAAAATATAATATCTTAACTTAATTTAAAAAGCTAGAGGTTGCAGTGCAACCCGATTTGTTGCAATTACATTACATCAGATCTTTCAATTTCTTGGGGGAAAAAAATCCTATTATTGTACAGTTAGAAAGACATTATAACATTAATTTTAGTAAATACTAAATGTCAAGTAAGAAATGATATTTACAATGTAGATTTTGCAATGCAACATAGGGAATTTTTGATGCAAAATGTTATTTGTCAACAATATAGTGTTAAAAAAAAGAAAAAAAAAAAGATTTGGTTTCTAATTTCGGAGCTTGTGGAATGAAAATTATGCGCCAGTTTGACGAACTTATAACGAAATATTTTAGCTTTCTGCATTAAAAAAAAAAAAAAAAAAAAAAAAAAAAAAAAAAAAAAAGCAGAAGAACAACAAAAAGTCATTTTTACCAGATAAGCAATATTTTACTCAATTTTAATTTTAGCACCTTTGTGAAACGTTTTAACCGCCATCTTTCAAAAATAATTAATTGAAAATGGTACATGCTTTTTCTTAAAAATTTTTGTAAATAGGTGGCAACAATTGCCCGCCTAAACGCAAAAAGCTTAAATCTTCCATCTTGGTTAAATGTAAAGCTCTGCGTTCGACATTTTAAGAGGAGTAGTTGTGAAATACAAACAGTCAGATTTTAATTTAATAGGTTTTGCTTTTAATAATTACAAAAAATGCGTTTTAATTGTAATTCCTGTGATATTTTATCTCAGAATATGTGTTCTCTATAAATAGTTTTGTTTGTTTCATTATTTGCTGTGCTTCTCTTTGGCTTAAAATGCCAATATTTCTCTGTTTTTATTATTATTATTATTGCATGCATTATTCAGGTACGTTCACGCTATGGTTCAATTTTTTACAAGCATTTCGGGATACATTTTACATAAGTCAAGCAGCAAGGATATTTTCTTTTGCCGTTTCTCGCGTAAGTTGCATTAATTGTTGTTAATGCCCCTTGTATTGGTTTTGATAGAGAATGCAGTTATAAGTTAAGAAGATTATCTAACAGCAAGTCGGATGTTGTATACTTTCCTTTGCTAATGAACTAATTTCGGCATACAAATTTATTGAAATACTAGCAGTACGTCCGTTCTTCGCATGGATAGAAAAAAAAATACTCATAAATAGTAAACATAAAAAGTCGTAACACTTCCATTGATGAATATGACATACAGAAATGCATACCGATTATGTCATCCATAAAAATTAAACATGTTATAATGATTGTTTAACGGAGATGGACTTTTCAGTTTTATTTTCAGTCTAGAGCAAGATTAAAGTCCCACATCACAAAGATAATTTGTTTTAATTTTCACAGATAAACCGAGCAGTGAAACTAATAAAGTGGCTAAATGGCAAAAATCCGTCATCTTTTTGAGTCATTTTAAAAAGAAAACGTGCATTTTCAAACATGAATTTGAAGCGAAAAGAAATCCCTTTCATCTAAGGCTCAGACTTCTTACTTGCGCATTACATATTTGGCTTTCTTTTCTTTTCCCAAAATTTAGAAAAACACGAAAGAACTAGTCGGATGTGTCAATCCCAAAATTGTCTTCTATCTCAAACAGGTTTTGCATACATTAAAAACACCAATTTATATCAAGATCTAACTGAATCTAAAGTTTTATTAAATTCCGTGCATTAGTTCTTGATATATGACTATTGCTAAAATCGTGTAAATGCTCTAAAATGCAGAATAGCAGCGCCACCTGTGGAGAAATTTAGACCAAAACCTAATCAACAACAACTTATGTCAACGTCTAACTGAATCTGAAGTTTGATGAAAATAAGTGCATTAGTTCTTGAGATAGAGCTATTGCGGAAATCACGAAAAATGCACCATAGCAGCACCACTTGTCGGGCGATTTTTACCAAAAACTAATCAGCACCAATTTATGTTAGGGACTACCTGAATATAAAGTTTTGTTTAATTTTGTGCATTAGTTCTGGAGATAGAGCGCCCACAAATTTTTTGTCACATACATACATACAGACAGACAGAGTCACAGACAGACATTTTCTAAAAACAGTCAAATCGCGTTCAGGACCTTCTAAAACGTATAAATCCGTCGAAAACCGGAAGTCGAGAATTTTCATGAATCCAATACTTTCTTCTTGTAAAGATAGAAGAAAGGAAAAATCATGCCTCCGTAAAGTTTGGGAACCGCATGGTATAATCTATGAATAATTCTTGAATTTCAAGTTAAGCGTATGTGATGCTTATAGCAAGATTTCTAAGCCACATCTTTTAACCCAGTATTTTAGAGCTCTTTCCAGTATGCACATGAAACAAAAACGAAAGCAAAAAGTTTATTACTTAGACACACACACAGACATAGAAATAAATGTAATAATTGTTACTTTTTTTTCGATATGTTACAAAATTATATGTTAAAAACGGTTAAAGATTTCTTTATTTTGTCAAAGGATTTTACTGTTTTTTTTTTTTTGTTTTTGTTTTTTTGCACACACTAGAAATTTGAAGACTTGCATTTTATTGATTTTATTAATAAAAGAGGTGACGTATGGTCTTTTACGTTTGGTAAATTGTTTACGTTTAAGTTTTTGTGTTTGTAAACATTATTGGCGAGAGAAAACTTAAGAAAGCTGTAGAAATAAATCTATTTTAACTAGAAATCCAGTGATAGTACTTTTAGACTGCGAATAAATATACCAAGCTATGTGAAACATATATGAAGATTTATTATACTACCCATTTTAACCCAGTTTACATCTTAGTGCTAAGTAAGGGGTAAAACCTTTTCACCTTTCAACCTAACTTAGGTCGCTGTGTGAGAGAAAATCCCATCCAGGGACAGTGGGGTAGCATCCTTTCGTTGCCATGACAGCAAGTGATGCGTAGGAGGAAAAAGAGGGCGTGGCGGTCATTAGCATCGATCTTTTCCGGGTGTCATATTTGGGCGCTTCATTCATATGGCACAAACGTGTGTGTGTGAATCAGTGGGGAGGGTTGCGAGGATTCTTAGGGTATGATCGTAGAAACAGATGTTGATAATGGTCAAGAAATAGCACAAGAAAAATGAAAAGTCGGGGGAGAAAAAAATAGGGAGATAGGAAAATTGGACGGAGCATTGTACAAAAATTAATTTTAATTAAAAGGAAAAAAACTAAATATAGCTTCTCTTTTTTGATTTTACAGTTTTATAAACCAGACTAAGAGATGCGAATAAACGCGCCTTACATAAAAAGAGAGAGAAAGAAAACAAAACAAGAAGAAATTTTTAATGAATTTTATTTCAAAATATTTTATATGCTTTTAAACCATTTAGAACCAATTATCATTTAATTCAAAATTCGGATTATGTGAATACACATATTTATGCATTCGTGTTTGTGCACGACCGTGAAAAAATAACAATAACACCCACCTAATTCTGCCAGAAATAATCCTGGTGGGAAAATATCAATGCCAGTTGACTGAAAATGTAATTTTTCCCCCTTAGTGACATTTCTATACTTTACTTCTCTTACTAAAATGAAATCAGCTATTAGACATTTAATTAACTACTTCGGTAGTTACACTGAAGAAAAATACTTAATTAGTCTAAATATAATG
Source organism: Maratus michaelseni (assembly GCA_963931845.1). Lineage (NCBI taxonomy): Eukaryota > Metazoa > Arthropoda > Arachnida > Araneae > Salticidae > Maratus > Maratus michaelseni. The sequence continues at coordinate 82,082,278 of OZ007591.1, read as the reverse complement.
TTCCAACTATTAGTTTCGAAGTTATTAATTATTCTAAAATTAACCTACTTTAGGGGTTCTCTCTAAAATGAAAATTGATATCTTTTAAGTATAGAATAAATAAAAAGGGGAAAGGGAAAACAATGACATCAATATGATGCTGAAATTCTATGCTATCTTTCAGACTGAAAAAAAAAAAAAACTTTCTTTCAGTGATTTTTCAGTATATTTAAACTACGAAAATAAAATATGAATAACGTAGATGCACCTATAGTGGGCCATGTACCAATAGTGAGCTAGTATTATTTTTAATTTAAAAACAAGTAAAAAAATCTTATATTTGTTTAAGATAATATAAGTCATTCTAATAGTTAAATTAACCGTATAAAACAAACAGTTTTCATCACTCATGAAGGACCATGTGGCAAAAAATTAGTATACTCTTTACGACAAACTTCATTGCTTCTAAATACGTTTTCATTGTTGTGTATGTTTAGTTCTAAGACTGTAAAACAAATTATATCTTCTGTATGGTACACAGAGGAGCTCACTGTTGGAAGCCCCCTACTGGTACTTAAGACATTGAGTATGCCCATTATTTGTGCAGAGCGGAAAGTAACGTTTCTTATTTTTCATTTTTTCCAGGGCATATGTATTTTGAAACTTTGAATGTTTATTCTGATAGATGAAGGTGAGGTTAGGACTAGGCTGAAACAATATATTTTGGAGTTGTTCTTAAGTTGCTCACTATTGGTACATTTAACTTATTTCACATATATTAGGAATAGTATTTTTCGATATTGATTAAAAAAAAAAAAAAGGCTTCTTTAAAAGATGTGATCCATCTAACCCTGCCGAAAAAAAAAAGTGGGAGGACTGGAATCACAATCTGTATGTCTATTGGAATAATTTATTAAAAGTCCGATACGTAAATTAGAATGTTGAATGTGAGCTTCGGTGAAATTTAAAGAGAACTCTGTATACGTCTTGCAGCATATAAACCATTCGATATCCAAAGAATAAAAATCTTTTCGCCTGCTAACGCATTTACTTACTTTTTCAACATTCTTCAAAATTAAAAACAAGATATTGAGCTCCAGGTTATATTTCCATCTAGATTTTGTTTGGTCCTCACAAAGGTAGGGAAACAGCGCCACCTGGAAACAGTTTCACAAATTGGGAATCGGATGATTATTATGTGGGTCCAGATCTGGGACACGAAAATCTTCAAAATTTTTTTAAACATTTTATTGTATTAAAACATTTTCTGTTTTTTCGCTTAAACTGGCGTTTAAATATCTTAATTAGAACAAGATATATGATTTTTTTTTTGTTTTCAAAATCTAGCTTTCAAGTAGTGGTTGTCATGGAAACGATTTTGCGGTTTTCTGCATGATGGGCTTTCACACCAATTCTCGTCTTTAAATTGTTATAAGTCAAAATCCTTTAAAGACACATAGTTCAAACTTGGAACATGTGATTTTCAGTTATGATACTTTAATTTTAATTCAGCAAATTTGAAAAGAAATATTTACTTCTGAAAATGTGAATTTTTAAAAATAAATTACATCATTAAACAAAAAAAAAAAAAAAAAAAAAAAAAAAAAAAAAAATATTTTAATTTTTTTCTAAATTATTATTTTAAAAAATGCTGAATCATAATTAAAGCTTATATCTTTTGTTTAATTAAATGAAAAAAGTTTGAAATTTGACGAATAGTATTTCGAGTTATAACAATTTCAAACTACCCCACTTTTTTTTAAATTTTAAATTTAAATTAAAAAAAAATTATTAGAAGTCTTATGATTTGATTTTGTTTACAAATTATATGCTTAACCACCATCAAAAAACTCAAAATTCGAATTCAATAAATAAAAATATTTTTAAAATGTTTCCCGGACCCCCTTAAATAATACAATGGAAATAATTTCTAAAAATACCATAAAAAGTGAAAAACGTTTAACGCTTTTTGAAACACTGAATCTTTTTTTCTTCATGCGTAGAAAGACGTTCTACCACATTGAGAGCAGAAGCATTAGGGAATGGAAATAAGAAAAAAGGACACGTAGAAGAAAAGCCAATAGAGAAGCAAGCGATAAATGACGCAATCCATTAGAAGTTGACACCATAAATACAATAAGAGGGAGAAGATGAATTTAAAAAAAAAAGCGGGGAAAGGGACGAGTAAAATACAAATAAAATAATAAAATAAATAAATAAATAAATAAAATAAAATAGCATGAATGAAGAAGGAAAATTAGCCTTGTTCGTGTTCTCAAAAAGGTAATACATATGTTTGTGTGTGAAGAAATAAGTTTTTGGAAACACCTTGAGCGTTTTTTCACTTTTAATAACGTTTTTTCCCCCCCATTATATTGAGTTTTTACAATACATATAATTTTTGTCTGTGACTAATAATTAGTTTATAGCCTAGAGCGAATATATTTATTTAACTGGGGGAAAAAAAGATAACGCTGCCGTGTTTTGTTAAGATTACATTAGAAATAAATATATTTTCAAAATAAACAAAGATGTTCTATTTAAACTGTATTTTATGTTTTAATACGCAAAATTAAGATGCGAACTTTAAAAAATTTTACATTACAATAGTCAAAAAATGATAAAATCTAGTCTTATTTTCCTTTACCAATTTCATCCGATATGCATTTCATGCAATTCCAGCACAAAAAAATTTCACATAAAGTCAGTTTTACTTCAATAAAAGCAGGAATAAAAAAAAAAACTCACCAAAAATAACAAAACAATCTCCTTTCTCAGTTGAGCTTCCACACGTATTCCCTTTTCACCAATAGCAATTCTAGAAGATAAAAACTATCGATTTCAAAAACGGAAAAATGTACACGAAATCTTCTATTCTCAGAAGAGAGGAAAAAAAAATCGCATACTTTATACATGTATTTCTTTATTTTATCGTACAAAGAGGTTTTTTCAGGGTTACTTACGCTCTCTGAAGAAATATAAGAATGTTGAAAATTTATATCTTCGGTATTACAGATGCCTGGCAATGCCTAGAGCGTGAAATGGGGAAGAACTCGGTTAATATTCTCGCAAGACAGTAGATTCGCCCCGGATTTTAAAATTTTCCTTTAAGATAAGCCATCATTACCGAGTTTGATCACGAAATGTTCATGATTTAAATGCATTTTAGGGTTTCCAGATGGCGCTGTTTCCATCCAATTTAAAAGAAAAGAAAATAAGTTAGAATCATAAGAATTTATTGAAAGATACACAGAGTTATCATAAATGATTCAGTGTGTTAGAAAATTTTGCTTTTGATATAAAAAGGATTCTCTGAGGAATTTCATTTGCTAATGTATCAAATCTGTTCCAAATGCACTCTAATAACATCAAGTTTATGAAATTGGCACCAGATTTTATTTAAAAAAAAAAAACTTATTTAAAATTATACATATACACGATTTCAAGTATCTTATTCTACATATATCTGATATTCAAACTTTGGAATCTTTTACATATTGCTATATCGTTATGACAAAATGGTATCTTTATCATGACAAATACTTTTCAAGCATATTGTAAAAATCTATTGCAATAGTCAATCAAACAATATACACAGATGTCCAGAAATTAAGGGGTAGTGACCGGACACTTTCGATTTCAGACATTTTGTGGAATATCTACTGAAATTCGTGAGGAAATGCCCGAAATGCCCTTGAACTTTGAGGATGTAAAGAACATGTTTGACTTCATGTTTTTTAGCGAAGATTTAGTCCCGAGGACAATTAGGGGGGGGGTAATAATAAATTTAATAATAAAATAATATTTGCGATCACCCAATTAACAGAAAAGGCTCAAAATGGTCTGTCACTGTAGCAAATGACTATGTAGGTCCTGTTCAACATTTGTGTGCATTTGTATAAGAATAGCACGCATATTCTTGAAGATGTAAACGTTTCTGTAAAAAATCCAATTTTTTTTTTTTTTTTTTTTTTTTTTTTTTTTGGAGCATGCAGAGTTTTTAACCAAATTTAACGTCACTTTGAAGTGAGTCGGGTTCAGGGTTCCGAGTTGACGATTTTTTTTTTTCGTTGGGTTTGGGTCAGGTGTCAGGTTGATTTTAAGCAGGATTTTCGGGTTCGGGTCGGACACAACCAAACCCGTGCAAGATACTTTTGCCTCACTACAATCAAAACTTGAATTTTTGTGAATAGCTGAATCCAGGACTTGACAAATGCTCAAGTTTTTATTTTATTTGGCAACCAAGTTATTTGTTCTGGCTTTTTTTTTTTTTTTTGTACAAAAAATCACCTAAGAAATTATTACAAACGGCATTAATAAAATCAGAATTATTTGACTGACTTCGCCAGAAAAATCGGCAAAAAATTGTTTTCCTGCTTCAATATTTCATCCATGCCCCCCTCATCAGACATAGATTTTGTAATACTCAACTATTCGGACATTTGAACTATTCGGTAATCAGAATTTTCCGAAATTTTCCAATTCAATCTTTACAGTATTTCTTTTTTCTACTGCTGTCTTCTACTTCTTCTTCTTCTTCTTTTTTTTTTTTTTTTTCTAATGTATATAATTTTGTTAAGTTTAATTAGAAAAGTTATAGTTTGTATTATCTTCCTAAATTATGTACTATTCTAAACTATGCAAGTTATTAATTTTTTACCAATTAATCAATGACGTGTGGGGGGGGGGAGGGGGTAAATATTTGTTACTGGCGACTAGAAGTTTTTGCTGGCTACCATATTATATCAAATTTGCAAATCCCTGGCTGGAACTATAGTGAAGATATTTTAACAAAAACAGATAACAAACTTACTTGCTGTTTGTGAATAGTAACACTATTACGAGAAGTGATGAAAGTGGCCATTTTGGGGAATCACACATTTGATTTCAACTTGAATCAGGATCCAAACACCACTGAATTTGACGCTTCATATTTTCGAATGGACCTTACACACTGTGTCACTGACTGAATTACTGTGCCTTTCTAGTACTTTTCGTGATGTCACACAAGGTGATTTCATACAAGGCAATATAAATTTATTAAACATTTTATGAAATAATCTAACAAAAAGGAATTCGATAACAATATAATATATATATTTAATGTAAGCATTATAACGATAAATAACAATACCAACAGCAATGACACTTAAACTGATTATAATATTTAACTCAAAATATATCCTTCACATCTATAGTCGATTGTATTTAATATTTTACGAGGCTTAAAATTTAAGAAAATTTAAACCTTGCCACATTAAATATTTTATAAAACGTTGACTAAACAATAGTAAAGCTAAAAAATTTTTTCAGGGATAACAAATATATTTCTAGAAGATTAGATATATTATGCTAAATTTCTTAAGATCTCTTAAAATCGTAAAATTTTATAGCATCATTCCTTCGGGAAATTCAGTACTTTTCAACTATAAAGCACTGTCATGTGGCAATAACTTGGATTAAGCAAAAATAAAATGAAGTACATTTCTTTTTTAATGATAGAAAAATATGGATCCATTTTCCAAAAGATTAGCGATACTATTCTAAGTTTTAGGGTCTCTTAAAATCGTACAATTTTACATTATGAAGCCTTCGGGAAATTCTACACATTTACTATAAAACATTGCAATGTGACAATAGCGTTATTGTCACATTACAATGTTTTATAGTACATTATGTACTTTTTTTTTAACCTATGTAACTAGCAGTTCATATTTTTATAACTCTCCGCCCTGTAGTAAAATTTGTAAATGTCCCCTTCACTTTTAATCCTGTTCCTTCTAAAACGATGCCGCTCGACACTTTATTGCCTAGAGCTTTTCAGCTCATAAAAATGTTCGAACAAACTGAATAACAAAGTAACAAAGATCGTAAATTAGATAGAAGATTTTTGCAATCCACCCTATAGCTTCAATTCTTGTGATCAGCAAGAAAAACGCTCTATGCTTAGGGCATCGTGAAAAAAAAAACCTGCAGATATCTTATAGATAAATCTCAATTGTTGAGAGTGTTTGTTGCATCGTTAAAAATGTCCTCTTCGAATGTGCATTAAATTATAAACAAGTTAAATTCTCCTTTTTTTTTTTCTCAATCTACACATTTTTATTATTCTCGTGAAAGTAGGTTAAAAAAAGGAGTTCTTAATCTTGCGTATGGATTGGAATTATTTAAATTTTGGAACATGAAAAAAAAAAAGTTAAGTTGCTGTTTTACCTTAAAGATTACGATTCATTAAACGTTTATCTCTGTTCGGGTAGAATATATTAATAAAATTATTTTGTGAATTATTAATTGATAAAATTGTTGAAAATTAATTATTAATTAAGCTGTGTTGTAATATTTTTTGCTATGGATACGCAACTTCAATTTTGCGATTTGAAAATAAATCTGCTTGTTTAAAGTATTGAGAGAAACATCGATATTTTTTGCATTGTCAAAAATGTGTTGTAAGAATTTGAATTTAATTGAGAAAAAGCTATTCGTGTGAAAAAGGATAAAAATGGTATCAATCACGCACCATGGATTATCTAAATTTCGCAACATCTAAATGGAATAAAAAGTTATTTTCCCAGCTTAAAGATTACCGTTCACAAAATGCTTCTTTCAGCTGTAGTAAGCAGTTGTTCTCAAAATCAAACATTAAAATTACGTATTATTTTTCTTATGAAAAAACAGAATAACTGAACAGAGAGGTATTGACACAGAATCATTTGCAATGGAAAAATATGTAATTGAAGTTATTTGTAATTTTCATAATTACTTATCCATCATACGTAATATAGGCCATATAATCAATCGAAGTTGGATAACGACAATCGTGTACGATTTATCAGTGTCGTGTCTGTAAATGGAAAAGTGCTCTGAAGTAGCCCTCAAAAGAAAATTTATCATTTTACTTACCCATCATACGTAGTATAGGGTAAGTCTTGTAATCCTTTTAAAAATCGAAAAAAAAAATTGACGGATTTACACGTTTCAGGCACTGGAGATTCCGAAAAACATTTTAAAAAAAATAATAAAATAAAAAATCCGTCCGTCTGTCTGTGTGTCTGTAATTTTGGAGTTATGAGCAGGGATGAGAATTCTCCGTCTTTTTGCATACCAGTATAATCTTAGAGAAAATGTTATTCTGTTAAATAGCAGAGTGTTCCGATTAAATAAAAAAACATTTTCTCTAAGATTATACTGGTATGCAAAAAGACGGGGAATTCTCATCCCTGTATGAGGATGTTTCTTTTACGCAACTCAGTAATAGAGCATTTAAAGTTTATGACGTCATCAAGCCACTATTTTATTCGAATTGCAATTCATTTTGTAAACAGTTTACACATGTTTTATTTTATTTTCATATTTTATTTTATGCATATCCATGATGGGTAAGTGGCCCCCAACGATTAGTTTTTTTTTTTTTTTGTTTGGTCTTAAAAGGAAGAAGTCCTAGAAAAGTTTACTTAATTTGAAACACAATCACATTCACATTTTTAGAGAATTTTAGTTGTATTTATTCTTATAACATGCATATCTTGATATCAATATGGCATTGTAGCGTTTTATACAGGAACTTGGGGTATTATGGAATACGATTTACATTTGCGGCAACAACACATCTCGATATCGTTAACAAACACGAAAACCGAATACAATTTAATTACAAACTTCAATTATCTGCGAATAGCTTTTACAGACAATACATAATAATAATAATAATAATAATAATAATAATAAAAGTATTGTGAGATGGACTCGAAACATGGAATAGGGGATTAAAAATAAAGAAAACGAACAAAATTTGGCAAAAAACGTAATTGGATCAAGAGAGCATGATCAAAATATACTGTCTAGATAGTCAGCCAATATATTCCAGTTCGTACTTCAGATTCGCACAAATCACACTCATAAGGATCTGTCTTAACGCCACCATAATCATGGACTTATGAGATATTTGTAATTGGTATTCTATATAACCCGACACCGCCAGTTTGGGAAAGAGTTACTCTATGTTTATTGGTGTGAATCGCGAGCTGAAAAATGCGTATTACATCATAAAATGTTAGTATTTCTGTGTACATTATGCTTAATTTCAATGTAAAAATATTACTTCTAATAATGAATTAAAATATGGAAAAATTATCTCCTGAAACTTTCCAAAGACGAAAAACAAATATTTATTCACAAAAAGCGCTCTGACGCCGACCGACGAACTGAGCGTTTTGGGGGAACATTCTGGAAACGTTCTTAAATAGTTTATGATATTGCCGCTTGGTGGCAGCACTTTACCAAACAGAAAACTTCGTATTGTATATTAGCCGACTAATCCATAATATCCGAAGTTCTTCATCTTTCTTTTGTTTTTGTTTGTTTCTTTTTCCCTCCTCCTCCCTCTGTGTGTCTCTCTCTTACTCTATCTGTGCTTAGTCAGAGAAAAGAGAAAAATATAACAATTAATATTTTTTTTTTTTCTGAAAGTTCAGCGCACTTTTTTTTTTTTTTTTTTTTTTTTTTTGAAAAATCAGTACAGTTTTTAAGAAAAGAGTCTTATTAGCAAAACATTTATCGTTATATTGTCGTAACAAATATTTTTATTTAGAACTTCTTCATTTTTTAAATTTTTACTTTTATTTAATATCTATAGTATATGTATAATAATAGCACTTACTTTTTTACATAAATTTAAAAATCGTTAAAGACGTTAAAGTTGTTGTAATAACATGTGACGTATTTTATTAATTAAAGTTAGTAGAATATATAAGATATTTGAATGCTTTTTTGGAAGAATGGCCTATGTTAGAAATTTTGGAAAGTCAAGTTTTTGTTTGTGAAAGGGCTTATGTGAGAAGATTGATTATTACCCAGTGTTAAAAATTGCAATTTCATGATATACAAGTTTTTTTACTTTAAAAAATTAAAATTTTTAAACTTAAAGTAATTATATTGCTTTCCTTACTTTTCTAACTAGTTTTTAACACTTTCCAACATAAGTTGTAATGTGTTTATGAATTCGGTTTGTCTATCTGCTTGTCTGTCTGCCGTCTGTCCGTGCTCTAACTCTCGTAAATATAGAAGGATTGTTATGCAATTGGTATATGTTAATGAGGCTTATTGTGGCATGTTCGATATTGAAAATGATGTATGTACTATTTATACTTCATTTACAGATACGCTCAAAAGAATTGCGTTATATTTAGGTCTTGGGGTGAAATCGTTTGCGGTGTATTTTAATAAGGTTACACTATTTCAAACATACTTAAATTGATATACATTACTTAGGCGCACTAAAACAGGATTACTATAGAATAGCGTGTACATAGCATTCATAGTTTATTTACAGGGATACACAAAATAATTCTGTTAGAGTATTGTCTAAAAACAATAATTGCTGAAAGTGTGTTTTGAGTTGAGGTACTCATTTTTAAATTAAACTAAGTTTTTGCCTATTACTTGGTGGACATAAATTTTATAGATGATATACAGGACAGCAAAAAAATTCTTGAGTACAATTCCGTTTATCAACGGCGATTGCTAAAGGGAGATTTACAACTGTGCTATGCGTTTCCTAACTGAATTAAATTTTAGAATTACTATATAGTATATATACAAATCTACATAGATCATATACATGGCTGCACAAAAGTATTCTGGTGTTTTTCCAACTATTGATAGTAATTCCTGTAATTGAGTTTTCAAACATGCCAGTCGTTTAAAAAATTGTTTACGTTAGACATCATCTTTCTCCTTATTAACCCTTTCACAGGTGGTGGTCACAAATGTGACCACTTAATTTTAAATCCGAACTGCCAAACGGCACCCGGAATATTTTAATAAGATTTTACTTTTATTTTGAACGCGAAGAAAAGCAGGTATTTATTTTCTAAAAAATACGTTTGTAAATTCTGGTGTCAATCAATCATTTCACCATTTTACGTGAAAAATTGCTCTCGCCAGAAAGGGTTAAACGGTGAAGTTTTGTTAAATTATTCTGGAAGTGTTTGGCAAGTGCTTTATAACCCATGCTTGACGCATGATTTTTAGTTCTTGTTCATAACTCCTCAATGCTCAGCATGAAGACAAAAGTGTAAGTTAATTAAGATCGGAAGAAGGGCCTATGTTGCACTAGGTGCTTCAGGACATCGCTAATCAGTGACATTAATAGTTTTTCTCAATTTCTGTAAAATTAATCCCTTAAACATATAAGATCTTCTTCCAGACACCTATTCATTTGTTTCTATGAGTAGATTGTAAATTAAAGAAAATAAATTATTTTATATTTATTAACCATTGGGAAAATGGTTGTTGCTTTCGGTCGAGAATGGACCAAATGATGTTCGCATTTTCCTATTTTAAGCGTTTTTAACGAAATTCTGTATCTTTAGAAGAATTTTTTCTTTGAATAGGCAATAGAAATACATAAAATCGTTACAAAAATGTTAAAATTATGAAAAGGATAGATGCAAATTATCAGATATGAAAAATAAAGTAAGAAATTTGGTACTTTCGTGTTATTGCGGCACCCAAGGATGAATCGCCAAGCGACCAAGATTTATCGCCAAATTATAAAGCATATATGACACTATAATAATATATGATATATATAACATTTCTTGACGTATGTGGCCACGTTATAGTCATATATGATGCATATATGATGTATATATATGACATGTGTATGTGATATATATATAACATTTCTTGACGCATATGGCCGCGTTATAGTAATATATGATGCATATATGATGTATATATATGATATGTGTTTATGATGTATTTACGACATATAAGACGTAAATAATATGTGTATAATGACGTATATGGCACATATAAGAGTGTTTGGAATATATATATGCGTATATAGGATGCATATATAAGCTTTGCGATGATCTTGGCGAAATCATAAATCATATATTTTTTATTATTTATTTAAAACAAAAAATAAAGTGCGTGATAGGAACCATTTTCGCTTTATTTTTCAAACATGGCAATCGAAAACACTTTGCTGATCATTTTTCTCATATATTCCAAAAAAGTTTAGTAATTTTTTTTTTCTATTCACAGAAATATGATTGCTCTGAAAAAAAAAAAGTAATAATAAAATTCCTTTTTATGGTTTCTTATGAAGCAGCCGAACAACTTTAAGAAGTTTAAACTGCACTTTTTATTTCAGCCTAAGGAAAAACACATCACCATGGGGTTCCTTTATCGAAGATTTTAGCATTATTGAATCACGTATATTTTAGGATAAAATGTCAGAATTTGAGTAACTTAAATGCGATTTCAGCCACAAATAAAATTAGTTTGATAAAATTTAACGCTTTAAAAAGAGGTATTTTGCTCTAGATTTTCAATAAACACAACTTAACTCTTGTGGGTAGTAATAATAGAGTATTCCTTTACATTTAATTTTATTTTATCTTTACAATTATATTTGTTATTATCTGCTTGCGTTATTATAGTGTATGTCTATATTTTTACTATTATCACTATTTATTACTATTAATTATCTTTCAGCATTTTGCAATAAAAGAAGGAAAGAAAGTTTTCATAAAACTCTATACACCTTTTATTTCAAACATGCGTTTCATTCGTTAAACTTAAAAATAGGGGTATTTGTCCGAACGAATGTTTTATGATAAACAAGAACGAAAAAAAAACACCATGCATCTAGCATAGATTATGAAACACTTTCCAACACTAACAAAATATTATTAGTTTTTTTTTCCTACAATGATATCTATCATAATCCTTTCTGTAATCAATTTCTTTTGTGCATCTCTGTAAATGAATGATAAATTCTACCACTCCATAATCTATAGAAAACATGTTTCATTGCACCTCAGTTAGTTTTTGTTTTTAATTTCATTATTTTTGAAGTATTATAACATCATTAAAACCCATGACCAACTATTCCCCCCCCCTTCCCCTAGTTCATAATGTAGTGGGATTTTTTTCTGCATCCCTGTAAATGAACTATAAATGCTACTTTTTCTATATTCCTGAGAAAGCATGTTTTTGTCCACCTTGGTGATCCATATCAATTTCACTGTGTTTGAAATATTGTAATTTCATTAAAATGCAACGAAGACGACCCCCCCCCCCCCCATAGATTATAATGTTACGGGATTTTTTTTCTGCGTGTGTGTGTCCCTGTAAACAAACTATAACTGCTACATATGTTCAATTTCAATACCGAACATTCTATATTAAATATCAATAACACATAAAAATTACACGGTTATCCGAGTTTATTTACGAGAGTTAAAGTACGGACAGATGAATGGAGAGACAGACCGAATTCCTAAACACTTTTCAACCTTGTTGGAAAGTATTTAAAAACAAGTTTGGAATTGTACGTCAAACGTTACAAACGAGGTGCGTTCGTACGCACGTTTTAGAATTAAATTCATGATATCCCGTGCGTAGAACGGGTTAAACAGCTAGTTAAGTATATATTTTATGATACTGTTCATACAAATATCTTAACTAGTTATATAAATATTCAGATATATATGTATCAGCTAGTTATATTTTTATTCAGATCTTGATGATTTTTAATTCTGTGAAATGAATTATATCGTCTGCAGATTAATTTCTGTCATAAAATAAGTATCTCGGTCGCTTGACGATTAAACCTCGGAAGCTCCTCTAACAAGAAAGCACCGATTTAAAAAAAAAAAAATTCAAATTTCTTAATAAATATTTTTATTAATATATCCTAAAGTTTTGATTCGATTTTAATAAAATTTGAAATGTCTCGACAAAATTCTGCAAAGATAATATATTTTAAATTGCAAACCATTTGGTTGGGTAGTTTTTGCGTTGTTATATGCGGACAGACAGACAGACGGACAGACAGACAGACAGACGGACGGACCAAACGACGACTATAGGTGCTACGTATTTATATAATTACGAACGCACCTAAAAAAGAAAAAAAAAAGTGCTGGAAAGTTGTTGCGTCTATGTAGTCCTGTTGTAATACGATATTTTTCAAACGCCTTCAAAAATTCTTCATTAGACATTTGTCATATATTATTAGCACGGAAATTAATTAATTATAATCGTTAGATCTCAACAAATAATATATTCGTTAAAGGATGAGGGTCCATAAGGCAGATTTTTGGTCCAGAAAATAGTGTAAGAAAATATATGTTTCACTTACGTAATAAATTGTATTATTTAAAAGTTGAACAGTAGGACTTTCAAGCAATATTTTTACGCAAATAGCGGGATTTCTATGTCGTCGAGACCTTTAGAGCTAAGTATGTTTGTAATTATTTTTTTTAAAAATTGCTTGTTTTTGCTTATTTATCCTCTTTGATTGTATGAGCGCAATGACGCAATAAATTTTCTTTTAAATATGTTATTAATCAGATACTGAACAGCATAAGGATTTGTTACACGTCTGACACTTACTGAATTGACTCCCTTCAAACAACCACAAAAGGTTTGTATTTATTTTTTTTCACTAGTTCTCTTCTTGTATCAATTACGAATATCATTAACTTAATATTTCGAAGGTAACCTTACAATACATGCTTAACACTTTAATGCAATTATTTATCAGGAATTATTAACGAACACTTTAAATCCACTTAAACCGAAATAAAACTAACATCGATGCGCAGATTTGACGTTTCGCATGAACAAGTTACGAGTTGGATATGTTGTGTTCTTAATAACAGCGCTGTGTTGCAATATTTTTATTTTTCTCTATATTGCACCTCGTGATGTCCTTAATAACATATTTAAAAGAAAATTTATTGCGTCATTGCGCTCATACAATCAAAGAGGATAAATAAGCAAAAACAAGCAATTTTTGTGCAATATAGAGAAAAATAAAAATATTGCAACACAGCGCTGTTATTAAAAACACAACATAACCAACTCGTAACTTGTTCATGCGAAACGTCAAATCTGCGCATCGATGTTAGTTTTATTTCGGTTTAAGTGGATTTAAAGTGTGTTCGTTAATAATTCCTGATGAATAATTGCATTAAAGTGTTAAGCATGTATTGTAAGGTTACCTTCGTAATATTAAGTTAATGATATTCGTAATTGATACAAGAAGAGAACTAGTGAAAAAAAATAAATACAAACCTTTTGTGGTTGTTTGAAGGGAGTCAATTCAGTAAGTGTCAGACGTGTAACAAATCCTTATGCTGTTCAGTATCTGATTAATAAATGAATTGATAATCGACATACAGTTTCAGCAGATATTCGAAATTTCTACAATTAATGTAAAGCCAGGAGAGATGGCGCGGTCGGAGAGATTGCGCACATAGAGGTTCGGGGGGAAGGAGTAGAGTGAGTGCGCAGCGACTCCAGGTAGTTGTACAACAGCAGTAGTGAGGTGTCTACTTAAAAGTGCACGTTAATTGTTTTGAGCGTCTAAGATAAAGCATTACTATTTTGTTTTGTTTTCCCAAAGTAAGTGCTTGAATTTTCATAGCTATTCACCAGAATTTCTATACAATGTCAGTAGTACAAAATATTTTAAACTTAAACGATTTCTCATAAGCTACTAATCTAGACTAACAATGTGAACATCAACGGTTCGTTTTAGTAGCGGCCATGTTTAAATAAAAGACCGCACAATCTCTCCTACCGAAATTGGAGAGTTTGCGCATCTGCTACTTATTAGAGATGGCGCATTGTTCCCATTAGTTTCCATGCTACGAGAGATTGCGCAGCTTATTGGTAAATTTGCATAAGAAATTTAAAAATGAAAATGGACTAATTTTAAGTTAACGTGTTATCAAGTAACTTAATGTTATTTTGTAATCTTATCTGGACTTGCTTTTTCTTATTCTTTATTTTTTTCCCTTTAATTAAAATATTTTAATCGTTTTTAAAATTATTTCCTTTTTCTGATTCTTTAATCATTAGGTTGAAATATTCACTTCTAATACAAGAATATATGTTCACAAAAACCTTACAACATTAAATGTAATTATTATTGTTAACAATTTAATTGTAGTTTTTATAAGTAACAATCTCTCCTACCCATGTGAGCAATCACACTAACCCTGTAAGGACAGATTGCGCAAAATAACTTTCTTGGTTTTATTACAACTGCTCTATTAAATTCCAACATAACAACAAAATAGCAATCGAAATGCATAAAAAACAAATGAAGTAAAAATTATTCATGGATAGTTTAGCAAAAAATTAATATTTAGATATTTTATTCTTATTCTTTTGAATTGTGTGTAGACACTCCTAGCTTTACCTTATAATAGCGACATCGAAATATATAATGCTTGGACAAAGTATAACAACTGTTTTTCTCCACTCATTTCGTCTAGGTATTATCTAATGCAAGGAAGAAACGCATGCACTGTTAAAAATTGTTCAACAAAACGGTTCAGTCATTCGACCGTTTTTATTGAAAATGGTTACATAACTGCAATTTAACTCTCTTCTGACCATATTAATGTCCATATTATGGTCAAAATAGAGTTAAATTTTGGTTATCTAAGTGTTTTCTATAAAAACGGTCGAAGGACTGAACAGTTTTGTTGAACAATTTTTAACAGCGTGTAGTAAAGCACTGCTCGCATGAGCTTCCGTTTAATGATACTTAGAGCACCAAAAACACGTCTTCAAAGTGGAACCTTATAATACTAATTACAGCGATTTTATCATAGATTCTACCACCACCAACTGGTCAAAAAGCAACGAAAATGATAAAGAAGAGTCTGATAAAGATAGATTTGATGTTTTTTTTTGTTTTTCTTTTTTCCGAACCTACACATAAAACTAAACTAGTCGTTCGGGGCCACCGTAATACTTACCCATCATGGATATGCATAATGTAAAATATTAAAATAAAAATGTGTAAACTACTTATAAAATGCATTGCAAATCGAATAAAATCCTGGCTTGATGATGTCCTAAACTTTAAATGCTCTATTACTGAATTGCTTAAAAGAAACATCCTTATAACTCCAAAAATAATAATCCTATTAACTAGCGGTTTATTGCATCTGATTAAGCGTCAAATTTCCAATTAAAATATATCTTTGAAGTGAAATTTGGATGAAATACAGGGTCATGAAAAATCGAAGAGTGTGGAAAATAGGATTCCAAATATCTCGGCAACTCATTATCCGATCGACTTCATGTTTTATGCAAAATTTATTTTTTTTTATTGTCTTTTATATTCATTTCTTAAAATAAACAATTTTGAAAATTTTTATATACCTTTTATCAGAACGAATATTTCGAGAGTCCGAAAAAAATAGTTCCGGTTAATCGAGGTTATTGAAATTCAATAGGCTTCTTCCCATTATTACATACAAAGTACATTCCAAATTGCAAGTCTCTATCTCAATTTTTTCGGGAGATAGAGCGTTTACAGACACACAGACGGACGGCAAATTTTTTTTTCTAAAAATATGTTTTTCGGAATCTCCAGTGTCTGAAACGTGTAAATCCGTCAAAAAAAAAAAAAAAAAAAAAAAAAAAAAACGGTCTTTAAAACGATTACAAGACTTACCTCACACATACGCGGATTTATTCGTTTGGGCCAAAAACCTGCTTTATGGAGACTTATTTCCCTCAAAATTAAAAAGAAATTGGACCCGAAAAAGTTAACTTAATGTTTTTGTCATTTGTTTATTACTATCATTCAATAAAGCATTACATCAATTTAGTGTTACACTTTAGTGTTCTGCAGTATAAAAGAGCATAGAAAAAACGAAATAAAAAGAAAATGTCTTAAAACTTTAGTGAAGTAAAATTTCAAAAAAAAAAAAAAAAAAAAAAAAAAAATCCCGTTTAATTTACTGAGCTTACTGGATCATCAGAAACTGTGTATCCCGTTTTATTTGTGGTTTAGTGATACTAATGGATATTTTTTAAAGTCTTGGCAAAATAATGAAAAGCTCCTTAGAGTCTAGTCAGCGACCTAGACAATGAGCCTTTTATAGTACTTAGTGCATCCTTAATGCAGTTTACTCTTTTACAAAAACGTACTAATGGGCTATCTAATGTTTCTTCAAAACAAAGTTTTTCTTTTAGACTGATCTATAAAGCATACAAAGAAATAAAATTACCTTAGATTTTTGTTTGTAGATCATTTTCTAGAAACAAAACTCAGCTACTATATAATTATATTTCATTCTTAAAAAGAAAAGTTAGATTTAAAAAACACCAATTTTATTATTATTATTATTATTATTTATCTACCAAGTGCCTAAATTTAATAATTAATTTTTAATTTTTAAATTACTCCCATTCACGGTAAATCTCACATTTTGAATTTTGCTTTATAAATCCCTACTTTATAATGCCTAATGACCTATTTGGATTGTACAGGGTTATACAAAAAACAAAGAAAAAAAAAAGAAGGAAAAAGAAAGAAAGAAAGGGAAAGAAAAAGAAAAAATAATTTTTTAAGACGTGGTTGGAGCATAGTAAAACAAACAATTTTTGTATAGGAAACCAAAGTCGCAAATCAATTTTTCGTTCAAAATATAGGGTATCTAACTCTAATAAAAACAAAATATTGTTCAAATGAAAAAACTCGCGCGTAATTTTAAAAGTACATGAAAATTAAATGATAGCATTTCAAATAATAACTTCAAAGACCTTGCAATTATAGAATATTCCCATTTGTTTTTGATAATAGTTCAAAGTGAGCCGAAACATATCAACAATCTAATGAAAGTCATTTTACTATATATCATGTTTTATAGTTTACACCTTTTAGCATTTAAAAGAAATATGATGTTCATCCCATCAAGATATTTTAACAAAATTTACACAAAAGGTGTATCTTTCATTGCGTGAAATGTAATTGTTGTTTGTAACATTAACAATCATGAGTATATTTTAACGAAATTTGAAACAGACGACATATCTTTCATTGTGTGAAGTGTAACTATTGTTCATAACTTTAACGATCATGAAGATATTTCAACGAACTTTACAACAGACGTATCTGTCATTGTGTGAAATGTAATTACTTCTCATAATTTTAACAATCATGAGGATATTTTAACAAACTTTACAAAAGACGTATCTTTCATTGTGTGAAATGCAACTATTGTTCATAACCTTAACAATCATGAAGATATTTTAACGAACTTTATGACAGACATATCTTTCATTATGGGAAATGTAACTATTGTTCACAACGTTACAATATTATGAATATATTTTAATTATGAATATGTTTTAATTAATTATGAATTAATTATGAATATATTTTAACGAAATTTACAACAGATGTATTTTTCATTGTGTGAAATATAACTATTGTTTATAACAAACTTTAACAACCATGAAAATATTTTCATCATCACACTTAGGACTTTCGACTAAAGAGTGGATTTTCTCGATCCAAAAAAGTATTTTCGAGTGTTCTTTTCCATTTTTCTCTGTTTAGGGCAAATGCATCATTTAACTTATAGTCCTCCAATGATGCTTGAGTAGAATTTTTCCAAGTTATTCTTGGTCTACCCCTCCTTTGTCTTCCTTATGGGTTCTATTCTAAAAGGATTTTTGGAAGGCTCTCTTCTTTCATCCTGCGAACATGTCTATACCATCTAAGCTTATTATGTTCGATTATATGTAGAACACTGTTTGACTTGCATGATTTCACGTAACCTTGAATTTTTAACTTTTACCAGCCTCGATGTTCTTGCTGATCTTCGCCAGAAGTCCATTTCGGTAGAGAGGAGTTTCTTTTCAGGGCGAGATTTTAAGTCCATGTCTCTGCATCATACAGTAAAATGCTTTGCACGATTGCACTATAAAATAAACGTTTAGTTTTAGGAGAATATTACTTACTTACTAACTTTAAAACAAAAGTATCTTTCGTGGTGTGAAATGTTGCTATTTTTCATAAAGTTATCATGAAGATATTGTAACAAAATTTACAACAGACACATCTTTCATTGTGTGAAATGTAGCAATGTCACGGGAAGTGGTAGAAATGGCCATCACCCACATTTAAATAGCGCTGAACTAGAGAATCCACATTCTCGAATGTAATTTAATACGATATAGTTTCATTTACCGAAATACTGTTCAATTCTATCACTTTTCTTGATGTCATTGCACTTCACACAAAGCATGGTCTGTTGAAATTTTCTTTAAATTATTTTTATTTTTGCAAAAATTATGAACAATAGTTATGATTGTATTGGGGTGAGACACTCTGTATTTTTGAGTGAATATATGAATCAGGACACTGTAGTAAGCTCAGCCACATCTTAAAGTTTGTCAAAAAAAAATTGTTAATCACCCTGTATAAAAATAGATTAGGTTCATAAAATAATAATGTCAATAGAATTTTTTTCCTCTCTTACACTGAAATTAAAAGCATATTTTTGTACAGAAACATTCACAACCAATGCAACCATCTTTAAATGTATGTGCTGTAATTTGGAAATCCATTAATATTTGCCTCAGCTATTTTTCGTTATTTATGGCTTTAGTAATTTATCAAGTTAATCATCTTTTCTAACATAGAGCAATGTGTATTTTCCGCTTGTTTTATTCTAACAAACGCTTTAAATGTAGTTTTCATTTTGTAATTTGGGTCATAAGTAATTAGATTTTCGAGGATAAAAGTTTAAATTTGGGCTCATTGCCATTTTTGTCTTTTAAATTTTAAGGATCGCAACAAAACACTAGTTGATTATCTGGCTAGACTACAAGGGATTTATGAGCCACATAGGAGGGAATTTGAGCTACAATTTTGTGAAGAAAAATATTTGGGAATTGCCATATTTTTCACAATGTTCGAATAAGTGCTTATTTATATCTGTTGAAGGCACATATGATATCTCGACAGTCTGAACAAAGCAGATTTAACATGAATTTTATAGTCATCTAATTTGTCTATTATCACATATAAAGTTTGTTTTTTTATCCCATTTGCAACAGGTATATCGAGTCTTTTCTGCCAAATTATCGTAACGGACAATTTTGTTAAAACTTTCCAACATAGTTCATCATCATCGTTATCCCAAAACATGGTTTAAGGCTATAAGCCTGTTCCGACCTCAATCCATCTCTTTCGTGGCCTTTCTCTGTCTCTTTTTCCCTTTGGTTTATAATTCAAGGCTGCTTTTGGTATGCAATTAGAATCCATCCTTTCCATGTGATCCCTCCATTTCCTTCTGTAATTTTCTATTTTATTCAATATTGGCATACCTCAATCTCTCTTCTGATGCAATCATTCCTTATTTTCTCCATTATCGAACATTCTTTCACACTCCTCAAAAATTTCATCTCTGAGGATTGTATTTGTCTTTCCTCATTTTTTGTGAGTGTCCATGCCTCACTTCCGTATAGTAAAGTTGGTATTACCATTGTTTTAAAAAAAAGTATTATTGTGTCTTTTCTTGTGTTTCGAAGAGTTCTTCTTATAGTACCACAGATGTATTGAAATTTATAAAGCTTATTTTGTATATCGTTGTCATAGTCATAAGATATGTCACATCCTAAGTAATTAAAATGTGATAAGTGTTTATGAATTCGGTTTGTCTGGCCGTCTTGCCGCACTCAACCTCGCGTAAATATCCTCGGATTGCCCTGTAACTGATATATGTTATTGAGACTTACTATGGCATGTTCGATATTGAAAATGAAGTGTGTAGCATTAATTTATAGTTCGTTCACTCAAAAAAAATTGGAACATTATGCTCTATGGGGAAAAATCATTTGCAATGTATTTGAATGATGTGAGACTGTTTCAAACATATTAAAATTGAAATATATCACCCAGGTGTGCTACAAGACACTTACTGTAGAATATAGTGTGCATATCATTTATCGTTCATTCACTGGGACACACAAAAGAATTCGGTTACAGTACTGTCTATGAGCATTAATTGCTGGAAGTGCGTTTCCAATTGTGGTATGCGTTTTTAAATTTAGCTAATTTTTTGCATATTTCTTGGTGCATACAAATTTTATAGATGACCACATGTATGGCTACAAAAAAAAACTCGAGCACACTTCTGCTTATTAATCTGATTTAGAAAAATGCCCGATAAAAAATGCCGAAAAATAGATAATACTATTATGAAAGTGGAACAAATTCAAAATAAACCTTCTTTTACCACATACAAAAAAAAAACAACAAAAAAAAACATATATTTATAATTGTATAAAAAATCCAATTTATGAGATTGTTTTGCAGTAACGAACGAGCCAATACATGGTTTTTTAAAACTTTACAACATAGTTGAAAATCATTTATAAATTCGGTTTGTCTGTCCGAGCTCTAAATATAGTCGGATTGCCATGTAATTGATATATGTTATTGAGGCATAACATGGCATGTTCGGTATTTAAAATGAAGTGTGTTGCATTTACAGTTCGTTTACAGGGGCACTCAAAAGAATGTCGTTACATAATGGTTTACGGAGAAAAATTATTTGCAGCATATTTTAATAATGTTGCACTATTTCAAACAACCTGAAATTAATATATATCACTGAGATGCGTATTATCTACTGATTACTCAGTAAAAATCTTAGTAATTACAGATTTTTATTGAGTTATGTGTCTTTTTAAGTTGCTTATTTAGCTATTTCATTTTATTCTATGAAAAAATGGAATTTCTTAATAATATTTTGTTAGTGTTGTGAAGAGTTTCATACTCTATGCCTGATGCATGAATTTTCTTTCTTGTTATAATTGAGCCCTAAACACTTTTACTTTATTTATGTCCACCCTTTATTTATATCGTATTTTATCTATTTTACGTGCTGTAGAAGTTGATTTCCAAAATATTATATCATTTGAATTCATCTTGTAAGTATAATAAATATTTTACATTTCAATATCGTATGAATTTTGTTTTCTATATTTACTGTGACTGTATTGAATACGTCCTCTTTCATATGTGTGTAATGTATCTCTTTCCCACTTAAAAAAGAAAAAGTATATCAAAAGTTATTTTTAAAGAACTGTGCTTAGTATTAGATAGTGTGCTGTTTGTTTAAAAATTCATTTTTTAAAACAAGCTGCTATCTTCCCACACACTTGCGTTAGTTTGATTTTCTTCAAAAACCTCTGAAAAATATTGAAGCACGTTTGCATGCCGGATATCATCTGGATAAATATTTTATAAGCAGCTGTAACTTTAAAGCTCTTTTCCTCTTTCCAATTTCACGCTAGGAGTCTCCGAAAACTTCCTTTATCCCGAAAAAGGAATAAATTTCGCTTCCCAGGCCACTTTAGTGATAGAGTTGCAATGATCGCGTAGGATTCTCAGATTTCAAAATACGAATAAAAATGTTTGTTGATTTTCCAAAGTTGGAAAAAAAAGAAGAGTAAAAGGGGATTTTGGATTTTTATGTCTTTGATATTATCGTCTGCTAAGAGTGTGCGAGGAGGCCTATCGACTTTGAAGGGATTTTCTCGGCGTACTTTAAAAGTTTTTATTTAAGAGGGACAGCTACACGGTGCCTGTAAAATAATGGAAATAAAATCTGTTTAAAACTATTAACAAAACAAATATTGCTAAAATGTTCTTTTAATGATTTTAATTAAACGAGAAAATGTTAAAAGTACACTGTAAAAAATTTTGGTCAAAAATTACGGTACATATACTGGCAACTTTGTGACCAGTATATACACCGTTATTTAACTGGACGGTACAAGTACCGTTAATTTACGGTACATCTACTGAAATTTTACGAAATTTTTTTACAGTGTAGGGTGCAAGTGATTTTAATCGGATGATTTAAAAAAATCATTGATTGAAATCATAAATTATTTTAATTTTTAAAATGATATGGAAAAGTATTAAAATCTAAGATGAACATAATTTTCAATGTTTCTTAAAATATTTTGCCTATTATGATCGCGTCAGATTTTCAGATTTCAAAATACGAATAAAAATGTTTGATTATACAAAGTTTTTAGATTTTATGTATTTGATATTATCGTCTGCTAACAGTGTGTCAGATGGATAATCGCCTGTAAAGGGATTTCCTCAGCGTACTTTAATGGTTTTATTCAAGCTTGGCAGCTACACAGAATCTAAACTAGTATGAATAAAATTCGTATAACTAAAAATAGGTTAAAATGTTTTAGACGTACAAATACATTTTATAAATTGGAAAGAATGAAATCTGTTTAACCCATTTTAGTCCAAGCATAGAAATTTTATAAAATGTGGTATTTTTTGCATTGAAATTTGCTTAAATTACATTCACTAAGACACCAAAAATGTTTCGTGCAAGAAAAATAATATTTTATTTAATTTGACGTTACTATTATTAATTTATTATTAATAATTTACCATTAAATTTAAATTTAAAAAAAAATAAGTTTTCTTATGGCATTTGTTTTATTTTTATTTTATTTACAGAACTTGCAACTTTACGCTATTATAAAAACATATAATTAATCTCAAGTGGAATAATAATACATTTTCAAAAAGTCGATCAAGTAAAACACCAGCTTATTTTGAATATTTCTCAACAGAAAGGGATTACTTCAATTGAATTACTAATATTTTATAGATGTCTCCAGAACCCTTAAAAATAGCCGAAAAATAAAATTAGTGAAAAATATACGTCACAGTGTTAATAAAAATATATTTATTGAAATGGTGCGTTTACGCACCTTTGGCCGAAAATGGGTGAATTGAACAAAAGTAATACAATAACGTTTTTAAAAAACGACATGCAACTATCCAAAATTACTCCTTTAATGACTTTCATTAAAAGATAAAATGTTAAAAGTAATTTAATACAGTTTCAAATTTTAAATTTATAATTTTCTGGGAAACAACGAACAAAATTTGCTTACATACATAGAAATACACATTTTTATATTAATGATATAGTCAGTGAATATTTATAAAATTATTGCTTAAGGAATTTTAATAAATCAGTCATACTGATGAAGAAAATTAATTGTGGCATATTAAAATTTATTCTCAATGATTTCGCGACGAGCGTCGCCATCAAATGACCAGAATCCTAGATAATTCATACAAGTAATTTTTAATTGAAAATTTTGCCTTTCTGAATCAAAGCACTTCTGCGATTAAATTAGACAAAAATTTCTATTTTGAAAAATCTGTAATATAAAATTAAAAATCGCTCATCGCAAAGAGGTTAATGACCACTTGCTTTGCTTCCCAGGTCACTTTAGTGATAGAATTGCAATGCTTACGTAGGATTTTCTGATTTCAAAATACGAATAAAAATGCTTGTTGATTTTAAAAAGTTGAAAAAAAAGTAAGAGAGGGGAGGGGGGGGGATCTTTATGTGTTTGGTATTATCGTCTGCTAAGAATGTGCGAGGAACCCTATATAGACTTTGGAGCTTTGGAGGGATTTTCTCGGGGTAGTTTTATTTAAGATGAACAGCTACAGAATCCGAGAGCTTGTAAAATAAAATCTGTTTAATTAAAATAAAATAAAGTTGTTTTCAAAATAATTTAAAAATACTTCAAAATTATTTTTTAAATTATTTTAATTAAAGAGAAAATGTAAAAATATATATATATATTGTAAAATGTAAATTTCATGTTATATATTTTTTTTTTTTTTGAGAAAAATAACAATATTTATTTACATAAACAAGTTACAGTATTGTTTATATTAATAATAACTACACTATGGACACGCACGTGGCTTTTAACTGCAATCTTTGTTTGCCTATACGTTTTTATTATTATTATTATTATTATTATTATTAATTTTTAATTAACTACACTAGTAGACCCGTGCGAGGTTTTTGCACTGCAATCGGTGACATTATTTGCTGATACTTTTTTAATAAAATTTTAATTAACTTCACTAGCAAATTCGTGCGAGGCTTTCACACGTCAATCTTTGACAATATTTGCGGCTATGTTTTATCATTAATTTTTAATGAACTACACCAAAAGACCAGTGCGAGGCTTTCGCACTGCGAAATCTTTGAAATTAGTTGTTTATTACGTTTTCTCATTAACTTTTATTAGCTGTAAGTATACTACACTGTTAAAATTTTGCAGCAAACTGTCGCGTCATTCGACCGTTTTTATAAAAAAAAAAAAAAAAAAAAAAAAAAAAAACAATTACATACAAACAATTTAACTCTTTTCTGACCATAATATGGGCAATAATATGGTTAGAATAGAGTTAAATTATGGTTTGGTAACCGTTTTCTATAAAAACGGTCAAATGACTGTGCAGTTTGTTGCAAATTTTTAACAGTGTATGTCAGAAGATTGTTCAAACACCTTTTGAATGATATCTCATTCATAGTTGTGCATTTGGTATGTGCATAGATAAACAGATGTCTACATCAGAAAATATATATATGATTATTAATATAAAAAATATGATATAAAAGGTATAAATAATATAAGGCGACACAAAATAATAAAAAAAATACAAGATAAGATAAGAATAAAACATAAATATTTATAAAATACTGGCTGAAATATTTTTAGTTAAAACAATAATGGTGATGAATAAAGTTACTTAAAACTTTCAAAATGTTTATACGCTTATTAAATTTTCCAGCAAAGCTGTAATTTTCAAAATGTTGTTTAAAAAAGGGGGTTGTAAATTCTTATTGAAAAAAATATAAGTATAAAAATTTTAATCAATATTTATTTGTTTAAATGTTCAATGTTTTTAATTATGGAAAATATTATATAAAATATATAAATAACATAAGGTGACACGAAATTTAAAAAAAAGTACAAGATAAGATACGAATAAAATATAAATATTTATAAAATCCTGGCTTAAATATTTTTACTTAAAAAAATAATGGTGATGAATAATATTACTCAAATATTTCAAAATGTTGTTTAAGAAAATAAATTGTTATTGAAAAAAAAATATAAGTATAAAAATCTTAATTATTATTTATTTGCTTAAATATTCAATATTTCTAATTATGTTTTATGACATAAAAAATATTGCATTTATTTAATTTCAACACTATTGTATGCGTTATATTAATATAGTGTAACTTAAAATAAATAATGATCAAATTAAAATATAATAAATAAAGTTTCATTCTCTTATTTTAATGGCAAACATTTAAAGCACTGAATGCATTAAAGAACATTAAGAAATTTTATGACTTAGTTAATACAGTGTCTCACAAAAGTGATGGGACACTTGTGCTTTATAAAAAGAAACTGCAATAAAATAAATAAACAAACATGTGCAAAAATTTTTTGGGTGTGTTTCATATTTAAAGTTAGTAACAATTATTACATAACATACATTTTGTCAAAATATTAAAATATTAATTTAGTAAAAATACAATTGTTCAGAACGGAGCAAAAAATGGCTCACATAAGTGATGGGACACTTACTTTTCCATCAAATATTTATCCAAAAATTTTACTTTTTAAAAGGTTTTAATATTTTGTTGGATTTCCTTTTACTTTTAAAACATGATTTAATCTTTTTGGGATGGATTCGACTATTTTTTTTGTGATTTCTGGAGTGATTTTACCCCATTCTTCTTGAAGCACCGATTTTAGTTGTTGTTTTGAAGAAATGGTGTGTTTGCGAATTCTTGATTCCAATTCTTGCCAAATATTCTCTATGGGATTTAAGTCTGGAGATTGTGGTGGTGTTTTTATTATTTCAGGACAGTTATATAGCAGCCAGAGTCTAACGTTCAGAGCAGTGTGCTTGGGGTCATTGTCCTGGTAGAATTTAAAATCGTTATGAAGGTTCAATTTTCGTGCTGAAGATTTCAAATTTTGCTTTAAAATATCAATATACTTGTACTGATCCATTATACTGTCAATAAAAACAAGATTACCAACTCCAGCGGACGACATACACCCCCATACCATAACTCCTCCTCCACCATGTTTTACTGTTGGTACCAAGTTCTGTTTGCGAAGTTCTTCCCTGGGTTTTCTCCACACCAAGATTCTACCGTCAGAACCAAATATATTAAATTTACTCTCATCAGCAAATATAACTTTATTCCAGTAATCAGAATTCTTATTTATGTTGGATTTTGCGAAAGCTAGTCTGAGTTTTCTATTCTTTTCACTTACGAAGAATTTTTTCCTGGCTACTCTACCGTGATATCCAGCAGATCGAATTACCCTTCTAATAGTTTCAGGATTAACAATTATTCCATATAATGCTTGTAAATCAGCAGCAACTTTTGAAGCACTAATTCTTGGATTTTTTTTAATATTTCGAACGATAATTCGCTTTATTCCATTGGATAGCTTTGATGGTCAGCCAGGTCTTCTTTTATCCTGAATCATATGATTCTTTTTATATCGTTTAATGATATTGAAAACTGTTGAACGACTCAAGTTAACTGTTTCAGCAGTTTTTCTAATAGATTTTCCACGTTCAATATGCAAATTAATAACTAATTTTCGAATTTCAGGCGAAGTTTCTTTTCGTTTAGCATTCATGACTACACAGAGCTAAAAAACACAAAAATTCCAAAACAAACTGGAGAGAAATACTGCAGACGATTTTATAAATTATTGCCAATTGCTTTTAAGTAAAAATAAAACCCCAAAAAATATTTTTATTGCTTATTTCAGACGATTTTTGTTGCATATATAATGGTGTCCCATCACTTATGTGAGCTATTTTTTGCTCCGTTCTAAACATTTGTATTTTTATTAAATTAATATTTTAATATTTTGACAAAATGTATGTTATGTAATAATCTTTACTAAATTTAAGTATGAAACACACCCACAAAAAAAATGTGTACATGTTTTTTTAATTTATTTGATTAGTTTCCTTTTGTAAAGCACAAGTGTCCCATCACTTATGTGAGACACTGTAAATAAAAATTAGAGTCCAAGTTTTTAGGCTAAGTTCTTTATTTTTATTAAGTATTCCTTTGTTTACATTATAACTGTAAATAAGACTTATCTCAAAAAATTAGTTTTAATTAATGTAAAAATAGCGATACATTCCCGTGTAATTATGCTTAAAAATTTATTTTGTGGCTAAAAATTATTAAGATTTTCTTAAAAGCTCTTAGATATATTTTAACTCAACTTTATCTTTTCACAGAAGATTTAAATCTGTGAAATATATATTAAACTCTGTTGCCTTTGTTATATTCTCGTTAAATGTATAAGAGCATTAGAAATTTCGGATAAAGAGTACAATAAACACTGACAATGAAAGACTGCTATTATAATTTGACTAAAACCCTCTCATGGGTAGCAAACTAATTGGAAAAGAAACACAAAAGACGAGAGTCAGAATAGAATTTTTTAGTCACTGAATAGAAGAATAGTTGGTGAACGATAATTTCTGCAAGAACGCAGACGATAAAAGCATAATCTATTTTGTCAAAACTTGGCAACTGTTTGTTTTTAAACTAGAACAATGTTGTTGTCAAGTTTAATCAGGAAACTAGTTTCTGTTTACTTGGTGTTTTGACATTTTTTTACTAGGTTGTTAGGGATTACCCCTATATATTTATCTATTTATACGTAAACCTATCTATATACAGCTGTCTATATATGCTTATTATTGTAGGAAATTTGTGGGTTTTTAAGGTTAAATTTTTGCTTATTTTTTATTGTTGTACTAAAAGAAATTAAAAGTTTAATCTGAAAGTTGGCAGGGTTTTATCAAAGTGTAGTGTTAAATGGTATTCTTAATTTTTTTATTTTACTATTTTTATTTTATTTATTTATTCCAACTTTCCCCCAAAAAGTAATGAATTTTTTTTCTTTGGGTTGAATGTATTTTCTAATATTTAAAAAAATCAAAATCATAGGTAATGCATTAATAGAAACAAATGCCAAATAAACGCTCAATGCGAAGTATCAAGGGAAAAGTAGAAACCAGTTTTTAGAAAAAATATATATATTCTTTAAAATATAGATGTGTAATTACTTTTATTTCTATATATCAATGATAACTGTTACCTCCGTGCCGTGAAAGAAATAATGAAAATGAAAAATAAATCCTCTAGTACTTTTTCTCATTATGAATTAATTATGCTTGATTTTTTTTTTCTAAATTAGTGCACTGTTTTGTGAAAAAATTTTTTTTTGCATTTATGTTTGTGAAAATAATTCTTTAATCTTTATTTATTTATTTATTTATTTATTTATTTTTACTTTACATTCTTTCTAATTTAAAAACTGGAGAAGATTTTTGAATAAAACGATTTTGAGTTTTTTCAGTAAAAATAAATAAATAAAAAAAGTATGTTTCGTGGTTGGTTAAGTAATATGATTATACAACATTTTGCTTGTAGTGATTTATTTTTAAAAAATTAATATACTTTTTTTGTACTAATTTACTTACTGTTTATTTCATCTTTTACTAGATTCTTATTTTGTTTTATAACTTATTATTTCTCTTATCTTTTTACTTTTTTTCCCCTCGTTTCGGGACAAAAAAAAAAAAAAATGATGTTTTCTAACTTCCTTATCCTTTAGCTAAGTTGTTTACGATTTTGTTATTATTGCAGTGGAAAGTCTGATATTCCGCAGTACTTTTAGAAACCGAAAAAAATCGATTTTTGGAAAAGTCTAATGGAAAAAAAAAAAAAAATTACTGCATGTGCATGCATTGCAAAATTACATCGAGATATCGGAATTTCAAATTAAACAATTTTTACTTATAGATATTGATATTGAATTTTTACTTATGGTCTTTTTGGAAATATAGATTTCACTTACTGTAACTTCCAATGTTTCTCTCTCTCGCTCTTTTGTTTTCTAAAAAAAAGTATGATAGTGTTTAGATAAATATTTTCAAATATAATTTTGAAAACTTATTAGATCATGCCATTTAATTGATGGGAATCTAATTTTTAAGCAGCTAAATTTATGCTAATTATGCATTATTCTATTTTCATTTTAAACATTATTTTAAACAATTGAGAAATGAACTTTCTATTTTTTTTTAACTCCCTGAATCTCACAAATAATTGCTATAAAAGAAAAGCAAAAAATCTGTATCCTTTCAAACGTTAACTTATTTAAACATTCGTTGAAAAATTATTCACAAATTTTTCATTTGTTATTTTGAAGGATAAACACACTTTCTTGTAAAACCTTCTTTTTTATATCGATGCATATTAAAACTGAAAAATTGCTACAACTCTGCTTAAAAATGCATGTTTAAAATATTACATTTAGGCTTAATTTTTCTGATTACTTTCATGAAAAATTTTAAAGATTATCTTAAAAAATCGTTTGTTATAAATTATGTTTGCATTAGATGAAAAATAAATCAGTTTCAGTTTTAAAAACTCAACTTTAAACCTTGATATTTTTAAAAATAAAATAAATATGTAAAATATTTTCCTCAAAATACATAATTTATTCTATCTCGGATTAAGTTACGCTGGTTAAATTGTTGCATTTGAAAACACCTTTAAGATTACATTGTTTAACTTTTTTTTCCTTTATTTTCATAAAGACATAATTTATGATTAAAATTTAACAAAACAAGGGAATTTCAAGGAAAATGTATATACTTTAGAATACGTAGTCGTGTGTACATTCTAAATAAACTGTAATCTCAAGATTTTTTTTCTTCTTTTCCAACAAGTTTTATTTGTTTAGTTTACTAACGAAATAAATATTAATGTATAATGATAGCCACAAGGTAGTTTGAATATATAAATAATTACTGTGGAGATCTATTAAAAAAGAATTTCATGTTTATTATTATTATTATTAAAAAACACGCAAATTATTGTATAAAAATGTAACTGGTACCAATCGATTAGTAATAATATCTACTAATTAAGGCTTTACTTACATTTTGTTCAAGGGGTCGTCTACATATAGAAATTGTACCAAACTTTAGAACTTTCAATGATAACATTTAATTTTTACATTATTTGAATTATCCGGTAAATTTTACCTTACGATACCAAACAGCAAGTCATTAGGTGAAGTAGTTTAAGAAGTATGCAGTAGAGCACGGGCTCGAGCCAATTTTCATTCACGAGACTCAGGCCGGGCTGCTCTTCACTTTTTCCGGGCCTGACCCTGGCCGGACCAGACTTCTTTTTTCCGTGCCAAACCGGGCCTGGACCCCATTTTTCCTAGAGGTCTGCAGGGGCTGAAATTCTCAGGTCCAATTCCGACCTAACCCGCATGAAATCATTGGCCCGTCATAAAGACATAATTTATGATTAAAATTTAACAAAACAAGGGAATTTCTGCCTCGTCCCTGCAAAAATCAGTAAAATGAGGCCCGGCAAAACAATTTTTGCAAAAATTGCATAGATTTTTAAATGGCCATTGTTCTACAATTAAAACTCTTTTTAAAGAATAATACAGACATTTCTAAGCAAAAAAATTTAAAGTACAGTTAAACCTGTGAAATATAATTCGTCTATGACGGAAACCTGTCTTAAACGGTAAAAGGTCGTGATCAGTGCAAAATGAATATACTAATCCGTGCGAAAAGTTTACAATACATATACAACAGACGATGTACCTGCTAAGAATAGAACCTGTTACATATATAACTATATTATAACCTGTCTTCTCTCCTGATTTTTCTTCTCTTACTGAATCTTCATTTGAATGTAAATTGTCTAAGTCTATTTTTATTAATCAGTGTTTATGAACCTAATTGTCTAAGTGATCATTAAAATTGTTGATATTTTGTATTCCATGCCTTTCGAACATAATCCTAAAATAAAATCTAAGCAAGTGTGCTTTTTGAATAATTTTAATTGTAGGATAATGTTGCTTTAGAAATATCGACATGTTTTGTAGAAATTCAGGCGGGACAGGCCGAACTTTTAGCTTTTATACCGAGCCGAGTCGAACTGAACTTTTTGCTTTTAAACCGCACCGGAACGGGCCAATAAAATTTTTGTATGGGCCGGGCAGAACTTTTAACTTTTATACTGGGCCGGACCAAAATTTTTTTTGTACTAATCGAGCTGGCCCGGGCCTGGGAATATTGGCCCTTAGCATTATGAGTTACAAAGTTTAAATCTGCATAATTACTAAACTATTTCACCAAATGACTTACCATTTGGTATAATAAGATAAAATGTACAGGAGAATACAAATGTCAAAGTTAGATGTTGAAATTTTTCGAGTTTGGTACAATTTATATATATATATAGACAACCCTTAAGCAAAATTTAAGTATAGCGTTAGCTAGCAGATGCTATTAGTAATCGATTGCTACCAGTCACATTTTGATATACGATGATTAGCGGCAGAGTTGGTATAGGGTACGATGTTCTCAGTTTTTGTTTGTTTGTTTGTTTTTAGGACTGTGCCATTACATTATTATTTTTTTTCTGTACAAAATGTTACCGTTTCTTTGTAGTGGAATTATTTTTAATAACTATTAAAACATGCAACGCACACATCTTTGTTGCAACCACACTTTCTTCTTTTACTTCTTGCTTTTTTCTTAATTTACATTTCAAAATGTTTATTTAATTTAACTGAAGTACTTATTTTACTATATAAATAAGTAATTTGCCAGTTATTTGTATATTTATATTGCATAAAAATACTTTTCTATTTTCATACAGGCTAGTCAGAGTAGAAAAGAAACTTTAAAAAGAAACTTTAAACATTTAAAAATATTTTGTTAGTTTCTAAATTTCCAAAAAGACTAATTGCTGCAAAAGAAACAGTTTTATACTGAAAATATTTATAAAGTAAATAACCATTAATTTTTTTCTTTTCTCCTTTGTTTCTTTATTATTTCATTTCATTTCATTTTATTTTCTCGCAACACTGTCACTGCTTTATTTAATAAATCTAATAAATTAAAACTTTAATATGTCTTGCGAATTTCGTCATTTTGATACCTTTTAAAATTTCGGAATATTTTCCTGGTGTAGCAGAAACGTTTGTGAAACTTCAATACAAATAAGTGTTATATATTCAATACAACCTTCGATATTTTTTTCCACTTACCAAAATATTCCCCTTATTTGTATAATCTATTTGAAGTAGAACCAATCAGAAACCTAAGACAACAATAGGCTTGTGAAATGTATGAAAACCTTTCTAAAAGAGGATCCCCTTTCCCGCCCATGGATTTTTTATTCTTTTACAGGTAAGAGAAATGTTTCCAGAATCATGGGTAATTACGATGATGCACTAAATTCTTAGTGCTTCTTCCATATCAGGGAATCTTTCTCAATTTTTGCAGAAAAATTAACTGCAACGGCTTCGTATTGGTATGTAATATTGTTTAGTGAGATGAAAACAGTTTCATAATATTTCTCTTATTTATAAAACTTTCTGCACAAACTAACAGATAAAAGATTAACACATAATTGTCAATTAAACAGATTGTCACATAATTTAATGTTTTATATTAAAATTTCATTAATTTTTAAGAGTTTATTCGTTTTACTAATTAATTGGATTGATAATATTTTTCCTGTATAATTAGATGAAATATGATGAAATATATTGTTTAGTTAGCACTAAACTTATTAGTGATTAATAATGTTACTTTTTTAACTGTGTGAGAAATATTATCATATATAAAAGAAAAAAAAAAAGCAGCTTTAGTTTCAAAACAAACATTGAATAAATTATCACTAGCTTTTCTTCTCTCCCCGTTTTTCTTTTCTTTCCTATTCTTTTTTCTTTCTTTTCTTTGTTTGTTTTTGTTTTTAGCTTGATTCAGTTAAAATCGCTTCATTCGATTAAATTCTCATTAACTTTTTGAGCATTGCCACATTATTTGAAATGATACTAAGTTTCAAACAATTAGTATAAAATAGCATTAAGCATTTATTTTCATGATATTTCTGCTATCTTGCAAATTTTCTGTAAGTCTATGAGATATAAAAGGCAGTTTTAATATCAAAGCACTTATAAAATATATCGTTACTATTTTTTTTTCTTTACTCCTTTTTATTCTGTCATTTCGCCTTTATTTAATTTCCTTTCTCTGTTTGTTTGTTTTTTCTCCCTTTTTTAATTTTTGATAGCTGCATAGTCTAAAATATTTGATTAAACTTCCATTAACTCTTAAGAATTTCTACGCTTCACTAATTAATCGAAATTATACTAAATGCTGCCTAATTAGATAAAAATCGTTTAGCGAACCGACGAACAAACGTGCATTCTACCATTCAGAATAAAATACATTTTCGAGCTTCACAAATCTCCGCTTTTACTCCTACGTGGTTTCAGGCGATGTCTCAAAAGAATGGAATTATTTTTCCACTGCAGAAGGGGTGGAAGGGCGCGAGAATGGTGTCATTTTCCTACACAGGGCGTTTAACACTCCTGTGCTATAATTAAATATTTTAAGCGGTTTTCGGTAAATGGGAAATTAAGAATGTTTAGATGATTTCTAATTCGGTATCTCTTTTGTTCACTGGTGATCTCGTTTCAACTAGTATGGCATGTGTGAATTGCTTTTTAAATGAGTATCGTAAATTAATACAAAGATGTTATAACCTTGCAGGTATTTTTTTTTTCTTTTTACTAATTGAAATTGTGAAACGTAGACGATGTCTGATAAAGAGGCTTTGGTGTTGATGTTAATTGGTTACGTTACGACCTATTATCTATGCGAGTGGGGTGGAGAATGCCCTGTGTACAGGTCGTTCTACTTTTTTATTTATTTATTTATTTATTTTAGCGATTTAGTAAGAGAACCCATATTTTTCGCACAGTGATGAATTCAGAGGGTGACTCAGGGGTGGGGGGGGGGGGGCATTGCTCCACTGGAGAACCCAATTTTCCTCTCCGGATGATCGCAGATTTTGTGTTTGGTACTGAAAAAAAAAAGTGCAAATTTCCACTCCGCTTGAATTTCATACTGTCCCACTCCCCTCCTCCGAAGCTGCAAAATTTCCTATCGGAGAAAAAAATGTTCTGAATTCAACACTGGACGCAAGTTCAAAGAAGAAAACCACCGGATAAAGCGACAGGCTGCTTTCTTCATAGATATTTAATTGTTTCTCGAAATAGCGGACACCAAACTGCACTTAAATTTTTATAACTTATATCTTACATGGCAAATAGCTAGCACATATTATAGAAATGAGAAATTCAAAGATAGGGAACAATTAGAAATGATTTATTACTTACCCATCATGCAAGTCTTGTAATCGTTTTGAAAATCGAAAAAAAAATTTTTTTTTTTGACGGATTTACACGTGTTAGTCACTGGAGATTCCGAAAAACATATTTTTAGAAAAAAAAAATTCCGTCCGTCTGTCTGTGTGTGTGTCTGTAAACGCTCTATCTCCCAAACAAATTGAGATAAAGACTTTAAATTTGATATGTACTTAGTATGTAATAATGGGAAGAAACTTATTGAATTTCAGTAACCTCTATTATCCGGAACTATTTTTTTTTTTCGGACTCTCGAAATATTCGTTCTGATAAAAGGTATATAAACATTTTCGAAATTGTTTATTTTAAGGAGTGAATATAAAAGACAATAAAAAAGCATAAATTTTGCATACAGAATGAAGTCGATCGGATAATGAGTTGCCGAGATATTTATAATTATATTTACCACACTCTTCGATTTTTCATGACCCTGTATTTCATTCAAGTTTCAATTCAAAGATATATTTTAATTGGAAAGGAGACGCTTAATCAGATGCAATAAACTGATAGTTAATATGATTATCATTTTTGGAGTTATAAGGATGTTTCTTTTAAGCAATTCAGTAATAGAGCATTTAAAGTTTAGGACATCATCAAGCCAGGATTTTATTCGATGTGCAATACATTTTATAAATAGTTTACACATGTTTTACTTTCATATTTTATATTATGCATATCCATGATGGGTAAGTATTACGGTGGCCCCCAACGACTAGTTTTATTATTGTGCTGAAGTTGACGCGGCTTTCATTGCATGTCATAATATATTCACAAAATAAGAAAACTGAAGAAAATGCGTTATAATTTTTTAAAAATCTAATTAGGTATAATTTAGAATAATTCTTATTAATTAGAAAAACGAATAAATAATAGAAAATTGGTGCAATTTTTAAAAACACTTTAGAGCTGTAATTAAATATTTTAAGCGTTTTTCGGTTAATGCGAAATTAAGGAAATTTAAATGGCTGGTAATTCGGTATCTCTATCGTCCACTGGTGATCTCGTTTGGATTTGTACAACATGTTTGAATTGCTTTTTAAATGAGTAACCGCTTTAAATATATATATATATATATAAACTTATTGTAAAAATTAACCATTGAAACATAAGAAACTGGCCATAGACAATGAAATTCACTATACCCTATAGCAGTGTCAAATTATAAAATATGATATATAGTCCTAATAAATGAAGTATTATTAATTCAAATGAAAAAAAAAAGGAAACAAGAGTATAAACGCATAAGGAATCTTATAATGTCATTCACTTTTTCAAGGGCAGGGAAACTACGTTATAAGCAAAGAATGATTGTTTTCAGTATATGGCACCAGCTTAATGCCAAAAATTGTGCCAAATTTCTGCCCGAACAATCATTGAAACAAGATTGAAAAGCAAGGATACCTTTGAAAATGGAATATTATAAATCATACTAACAATTTCAATAAGAGGGGAGAAAAAATAAATAAATAAAAAGGTAGATAAAGAAAATTTATATATTACTACATTCATTATTTACCCATATTCCGAAGCATAATTTGAAAAGCACATGGTTATAAAATTGTATCTAACAGAATAGGTGAAATTAACAGTTAAGGAATATCTTTCAGATCATAAATTGTTACCAACAGTTGCAGTTATTATTTTTAACTACAGAGATTATATATATATATACATATACCGGGTGCGTCATAAGTTCGTGCAAACTTTAAAAAATCATAATAAAAGAAGTAATGCTCGGAAAATTTTTCGGTTTACACGACTATGATCAGAAGGATTTTGGATTTTTTTTCCATGTATAATAAAAAATGATTCCAAAAGTAACCGATAGAGGGCGCTCACACGTCATACTGAGGCGTTTTATGCAAATCAGGCTTGCAATAAACCACCTGGCTGGAAATGGATTCATCATTCGATCTCGGCAGCATGCTATCGTTACCAAATCGAGCGCTGATGGTTAAACTTTTCTACAAGAATGGTGAATCTACAACTATTGCATTGTGAAAGTTTCGCACGGAGAAAGGCCTTGCAAAAAAAACCTATTTCATTGAATGGGATACTCAGTTTAGTACGACGTTTTGAGGAAACGGGGAGTTTGCCTGATTTGCATAAAACGCCTCAGTATGACGTGTGAGCGCCCTCTATCGGTTACTTTTGGAATCATTTTTTATTATGCGTGGAAAAAAATTCCAAAATCCTTCCGATCATACTCGCGCAAACCAAAAATTTTTCCGAGCATTACTTCTTTTATTATTTATTTTTAAGTTTGTACGAACTTATGACGCACCCGGTATATATGCCTAATGTAAATTGTGAAACATAAATGTCGTCGTATATAGAAGTATTTTACTTTCTTGCTTTCTTTATAGATGTTTAACTATTTTTCCAAAATAGCTGAAAACACATTGAATTAACAATAAATTTACAAGGCAGTCATATCTCATCAAAAAGCAAAATTAAACAGCTAACAATTACATATATTTTTCCGATTGTGTTAAAGTTAAAATTTCTTTTTATTGCATAGGATGTTCTCAAAAAAATATATATATTTCCTCCCACAAAACTTTTGACACAATTACGGACCCATTTTTAAAAGTAAAGCCATGAAGTTTGCGGGCATTACTATTAAAATGACTTTTAATCGAACTATTTTTATTTGTTTGTTTGTTTTTTCATTTTTCGATGAATGATTTGCATCTTAAATCATAAGCGATTATAACGTCTTATAACGGCTTTTATCCGGCTGCTGTGCCCATAAATTCGGTTGAAAACGCTAAATTTGACATCATTTTCTAATAGATTCTCTACTTTTACCAAAAAAATGGAAAAACTATCCGATTTAAGAGTTTCTGAATAAGACCACCTGCCAATCCTATGCGTTTACAAATAAAAATTAATTCAGGAATGTGTCAGAAAGTAGATCATTGATGACGGTAAGCTGAATGCTACTGAGACCTATATGCATTATTTTTATTGAATCTTTTAGTGTTCTAAATACTTTTAGGTAGATTTCGTAAGAAATACTACCTATTACATTCTCTCCTAAGTTGGAATTTTTGAAAAAATTTTGCAGATCTACGCCGATTATGACTCCCAGAACCCAAAACCACCCCCAGCTCAAAACTTTATCTATCTATCTATCTATCTATGTTACTTTTTTATGGACACGACAACTCCCACAATTCTGCACAAATCTCTTCCAAACTGATACATAAAATCTGGGTCAAGTTCGTTAATGGGCAAAATCGAACCAAGGGGGGAGAATGGGGGTCTTTTTGCGAAAACAGAAAAAAACCCATAACTTCTTAATTATGATACGTATCGAATCCGTTTAAAGTTATTATTACTTCTAGGAAAAGGGCCGAAAATTTATGTATGACAGATTTTTGATATAGTTAAAAATGGCCCCAAGAGGGGGGGGGAAAAGGGAGGTTTTAGAAGAAAAAAAGTCATAACTTCGTCAATTTGGCAAGTTTTTTATAGGACCAACCTTATATATTAAAAAAAATCCCTTCTGGCTCCGCCTGCAAACAAGTTAGATTTCGAAGTGGGCGGTTATAACTGTGGCATCATGGCAAAAATGTAATTTCTTCCGCAACTCCCATCAAACAGGCGCCCTATGGTCTGCGTCTTCGAAATCTACCTGGGCCTGTAGGCCGAGCCGTCAGGGATTTTTTTATTTTATATATATAAAGTCTCATTTCGGTCAATGTTGTGACTGGCACTATTGTGACGTCACTGTGTTGTCACATCGATTGGAAGTGCTATTACAGTGCTTCGATTACAAAATTATAACACAAAAAATACTTATTAAGCATTTGTAACGCAGTTTTAATCTAACTAAGCATAATTTAGAATCATTTTGATTAATTATCTAAACTAATAAATCATTTTAATAAATTATTTAATTGGATCTAGTTTTTAGAAAAAAATATTTTAGATAATACGACAAAGAAAAAATAAATAAAACTATGAAAAGGGCACGATTTATTATAAAATTTATAAAAATTTAATCAAAAGTATTAGAAAAGTATTTTCTTTCAAAAACAAAATGTAAATGTATCGACGTCCCGATATTCAGAATTTTTAGTTTATTAATTTAGAATACATTATTTTTACTTTTCATTAAAATTTATGTATAAACATGCAAAAATGTTTAATTGAGATATTTTATCGAATTAGTCTAGATAGATATTTGTACCAGTTTTTTGAGTTTGGAGATTTAAAAAATAAAAATAAAATATTTTTTTCAATGTTGATTTTTTTTTTATAAATAAGTATTTCTTAAAAATAATAGCACAACAGGTATACTTTTTTTTTTAACAGAAAAGTTAACAAAAAGAAAAGAATGGTTTAAAAAAATAAAGGAAAGCACCTTTACTTCTTTTACAGTTTACTTACAACATCGCCATGCGAATTAGATTGTAGAACTATGTGATGCTAGTAGCTAAAATATAACTACAGAAAAAATCAAGTTTTTTATATTGAGAAATACGTTTTAGTTTTATCCTAAATATTTACATAGCTTCTTATTCTCATTTTTATGCATGAAAACTGGATCGCGTATGAAAAATATGAAATCGAGACACTGAGCAAAGCCCGACATCCCGATCTAAACTCACAATCTAATTAAAAATAACATAATTCAGGAAAGGCAGACTACACGATATAAATTTTTTTACTGCCCGAACTGCACTCGGGATAAGCCAAAACGGTATGTTTCACTTGCCCGAATCCAGCCTGGGTTGGGCCGGAAAGGGGTAAATTATTTTATTTTTTTCATTGATTTTAATTAATAAAGTTTCTTTAAAATAAACGTTCGAAAATTATATAACACGAGCAGGGAAGACCTAGCTATGCTCTGTCAAAATTAGCTTTGAGTTCAAATATCATGACCCACTAATCGAAATTTCTCGAACATTTAACCTAGCCCAATAGTCTTCTCGTTCCCTAAAACTGTAAGATACTAAATTTAGTTCAAATCCTCTGATCCGTTTTTACGATAAAAGTAACTTGAACCATAATGACTCATGACCAAAATGACCCATGAATCGAAATTTCTCGAACATGTGACAGCCTAATAGTCTTCTTGTGCCCGAAAATGGTAGGATACAAAATTTCATCAAAATCGTTAGAGCCGTTTTTAAGATAAAATTTCCACACACACACACACACACACACACACACACACACACACACACACACACACACACACACACACACACACACATATATATATATATATATATATATATATATATATATAACCACACACACGATTTCCTAGTATTAAAATATATAGCAGTGATTCATTTGAAGGCTTGCATCTAGCTGCATGCTTGAATCTATATAACAACTATAATAAAATCCTTTTCTG
This sequence comes from Maratus michaelseni, assembly GCA_963931845.1. NCBI lineage: Eukaryota > Metazoa > Arthropoda > Arachnida > Araneae > Salticidae > Maratus > Maratus michaelseni. The sequence continues at coordinate 82,041,903 of OZ007591.1, read as the reverse complement.
TTTTAATTTAATTCCTTTTCTGTTCTAATCCTTTTCTGTTCTTTTTTAATAATTCAATATAATAATTCTCACTATAAGTTTAATACATAGGTGTCCTGAATAAATTGGTCATTTAGTTCATTTCATTAATATTCATTGTCTTAAATGGAAAATCTTTAAAACATCACACATCCTTTTCATTTGTTCCTTTTTTCCGGTCCATCGCAGGCTTTTCTTGAAAATTTTCTCCATTTACACAGTTCAGCTTAATGTAACTTTCACTTACCCCGTTATCTTCACCATTTACTCTTCAAGTCACTCCACCCCCGCCTTAAATGGAACAAAAGATGTTCTCTCTCTATCCACTATACGAAGTGCGAATTTCCTTCGATTACACGCCCAATTGGTTCTGCTCTCCCTGCATTTAGAATTCCTTATGAAAGGGTAAGTAGCTGCAACGTAATTAGCCCTTTTTGAGAAAATGGAATTGCGGTTTAAAGACAATCGTCTCTGAGGTTGACCTACCTCTTTAATGCTCCCTGCTGATTTGAAAAATGATGCGGTTATTTCACTGGCATTCCCAGTTCGTTTCCTTTCATGTTCTTCTAGTCTGGTTTGCGACTATATTTATTCTGCAAAACATTAATGACAATTTAATTTAATGATCGTTAATGTTGATTGATTTATCGAATTTAATAATTTAATCAATCAACAAGAATATTGAATAAATTAATTTGTGAATCTATTGTGTGAAATATTAATAATAATTAAATACTTCGATTATTAAAGACAATCGTCTCTGAGGTTGACCTACCTCTTTAATGCTCCCTGCTGATTTGAAAAATGATGCGGTTATTTCACTGGCATTCCCAGTTCGTTTCCTTTCATGTTCTTCTAGTCTGGTTTGCGACTATATTTATTCTGCAAAACATTAATGACAATTCAATTTAATGATCGTTAATGTTGATTGATTTATCGAATTTAATTATTTAATCAATCAACAAGAATATTGAATAAATTAATTTGCGAATCTATTGTGTGAAATATTAATAATTAAATACTTCAATTATACGCCAAACTGGTCCTTCTCCTCCTCATACCCTAATGAAAGAGTAAATAATTGCTACGTAATTAGCCCTTTTTGAGAAAATGGAATTGCGATTTGAATACAATCGTCTCTGAGGTTGACCTACCTTTTTAATGCTCCCCGCTAATTTGTAAAATGATGCGGTTATTTTACTGACATTCCCAGTTTGTTTCCTTTCACGTTCTTCTAGTCTGGTTTACAACTGTATTTATTCTGAAAAATATTAATGATACTTTAATTTAATCATTGCTAATGTTGATTAATTTATCGAATTTAATAATTTAATCTATCAAAAAGAATATTGAATAAATTAATTTGCGAATCTATTCTGTGAATTATTAATAATAATTAAATGCTTCGATTATACGCCAGATTGGCCCTTCTCAACCTCATACTTAGAATTTCCTATAAAAGAGTAAAGAATTGCTACGTAATTAGCCCTTTTGAGAAAACGGAACTGCGGTTTAAAGACAATCTTTTCTAAGGTTGACCAACCTTTTTAATGCTCCCCGCTGATTTAAAAAATGACGCGATTATTCTTATTTTACTTGCATACCCAGTTTGCATCATCCTCTCGCTTTGTAGTCGGATTAACGACTATATTTATTCTGAAAAACATTAATGATACTTTAATTTAATGATTGCTAATGTTGATTGAATTGTCGAATTTAGTAATTTAATCAATCAAAAATAATATTGAATAAATAAATTTGTGAGTCCATGCAGTGAAATATTTATTCTTCGATTACACTTCAAATTGGTCCTTTTCTCCCTCGTATTTTGAATTCCCTATGAAAGAGTGAATAACTGCTGCATAATTAGCCCTTTTGAGAAAAGGGTATTCTTCACTCACTTGAAAACACCCGCTCGATAATGTTAAACCTATGGACAGGTTGTTTTCGAATTTCTCGTTTAAATTTGAATATTTTTAAACGATTTTTTTTTTTTTTTTTTTTTTTTTTTTTTTTTTTTTTTTGCATAGTATAGCTGAGGTCGATCTCTAATATGGTTATTTTCTAGTTTTTCGATTTCAGTTGCAGATTTTTTTTAATAAAGGTACTTTCACTTTCAGAACCGGTTTCGAAAGTAAAAGTACCTTTATAAAAAAAAATCTGCAACCAAAATCGAAAAAGTAAAAAATAGCCATATTAAGGATCATCCTCAGCTATACTATGCAAAAAAAAAAAAAAAAAAAAAAAAAAAAATGTTTAAAATATTATATTTAAATTTAATGTTTTCTGAAGGTAGCCGTGATTCAATCGTCTCTCCCTGCATTTAGAATTGCTTATGAAAGGGTAAGTAGCCGTAACGTAATTGGCCCTTTTTGAGAAAATAGAACTGAGGTTTTAAAACAATTCTCTAAGGTTGACCTACCTTTTTAGCTCTCCCCACTAATTTGAAAAATTACCCGGTTATTGCATTTGCATTCCAAGTTTGCTCCCTTACATGTTCTTATAGTCTATTTTACGACTATATTTATTCTGTTAAAAAATTAACGCTAATTTAATTTAATTATTTCTGTTATTAGTTGAAATAGGAAATTTGGTAATTTAAGCAATCAAAAGGAATATTGAATAAATTTATTTGTAAACCTTTTGTATGAAATATTAATAATAATTTAATACTTCAATTACACGCCCATTTGGACATTTTCTCCCTTCATTTAGAATTCCTTATGAAAGGGTAAGTAGCTGCAACGTCATTAGCCGTTTTGAGAAAATAGAACTAACTGTGGTTTTAAAACAATCGTCTCTGAGGTTGTCCTACCTTACACTATATTGCCAAAGGTGACCGGTCACTTGCGATTTTAGACGTTTTGTTAACTATCTAGAAAAATACATGAGGAATTAACCTGAGACTGCAGGTGTGTAAACAGTATAGTATAGGTTATATATTTCCGCGAAGATTTTTTTCACGAAACCCCATAGGGAACTGTCAACAAATTGAAAAAGAACGAATATCTTTCGAATAACCCTGTAAAAACTGATGTAGCAAAAGCGTTCAAACTCGAGATTATTAATAAGTGGCTTATTGTAATAGACTTTGTTCATTTTTATGAGGATAGCATGTATACTCGTAGAGAAATTAAGGTTTTTATAAAAACAGTCCCAAATTTCGCCAAGTTTTTTGCTTATAATTTGCAGAGTTCTTAATATAAAAAAAAGTTCTTTTCAGAAAATATGACAAACAACATTGTACATAATACTCTGCAATCAGAATTAAAAAATAATAAAAATTGGATGAAAATTGAGCAGGTTTACTAAAAATTGTTTCACTGCGCATGCGCGAATACAATCAAAATATAATATGCATAATGTATTAACTAAGTATAAAGAGCAACTTTTGTGAGAGTCTCAAAATCATAGCTTGAAAATTCTGAAAATTATCGTCGATAGAATAAGCTCGAAATCCGTTGTTCCCAAAAAGAAGCAAGAAGATGAGGGGTTGTATCAAATATCAGTTGATTAGTGCCAAGATAGCGTACACAATATTGCACGTACTACTATATTTGGATACAACCCCTCATCTTTTTGCTTCCTTTTGGGAACAACGGATTTCGAGCTTATTCTATCGACGATAATTTTCAGAATTTTCAAGCTATGATTTTGTGACTTTCACAAAAGTTGCTCTATATACTTAGCTAATACATTATGTATATTATAATTTGATTGCATTCGCGCATGCGCAGTGAAATATTTTTTAGTAAACCTGCTCAATTTTCATCCAATTTTTATTATTTTTTAATTCTGATTGCAGAGTATTATATACAATGTTGTTTGTCATATTTTCTGAAAAGAACTTTTTTTTTATATTAAGAACTCTGCAAATTATAAGAAAAAAATTTAGGCAAAATTTGGGAGTGTTTTTATAAAAACCTTAATTTCTGTACGAGTATACATGCTATCCTCATAAAAATGAACACAGTATATTACAATAAGCCACTTATTAATAATCTGGAGTTTGAACGCTTTTGCTACATTAGTTTTTACAGTGTTATCCAAAAAATATTCGTTCTTTTTTAATTTGTTGACAGTCCCCTATGGGGTTTCGTGAAAAAAATCTTCGCGGAAATATATAACCTATACTATACTGTTTACACACCTGCAGTTTCAGGTTAATCCCTCATGTATTTTTCTAGATAGTTAACAAAACGTCTAAAATCGCAAGTGACCGGTCACCTTTGGCAATATAGTGTATTAGCTCTCCTCACTATTTTGAAAAATTACGCGGTTATTTTATTGGCATTTCAAGTTTGTATCCTTACATGTTCTTATAGTTTAGTTTACGACTATATTTATTCTGTTTAAAAATTAACGTTAATTTAATTTAATTATTCCTATTATTAGTTGAAATATAAAATTTGTTAATTTAATCAGTTAAAAAGGATATTGAATAAATTTATTTGTAAATCTTTTGAATGAAATATTAATAATAATTTAATCCTTCAATGACACGCCAATTTGGATCTTTTCTCCCTTCATTTAAAATCCCTTATGAAAGGGTGAGTAGCTGCAACGTAATTAGCCCCTTTGGGAAAATGGAACTGTGGTTTTAAAACAATCGTCTCTAGAAGTTGACCTACCTTTTTAACACTCCCCGCTCATTTGAAAAATGACGGCGACATTATGATTAAATAGCATTATTTTTATTGGCATTGCAAGTTCGTTTCCTTTCATGTTCTTCTAGTCTGTTTTACGACTATATTTATTCTGTCAAAATATTAACACTAATTTAATTTAAATATCGATTGCAATATCAAAGAAGATGTGAAAATAAGTATTGATTTTAGGAGTAGATAATAGATATGAGTTCGGGTTCTTTTTTCGGAGCCCGAGCTCGACTATTTGAAATACGTGCTCTTCCGAACCCAAAAAAGTTGTGTCACCGGAGCCCGAACCGGATACCGAAAATACACAGTAGAAAAAATTTATTAATATTTTTAAGTTCAAGATTAATTTTCTCATTTAAAAATATCTTCTTATCTATAAATACGTATTAATCTTAAATACTCCCTCATGATGACGTTTCATGAACCATGATTTTCATATTCCTGAATATCCGTGTAAAATAGCAAATTTGTTATTTATACCCAAACATTGGCAGAAGTCTGCAAAGTCATAATTCTTAATATCATTGTATTACTATGGCATGAAGACATGAGTTCTATTTCCCAGTAATTCTGAAAAAAGACTTCAAACAGAAAGCGAGGGTAGACAAGGGATATCCCGCAGATTCTTTATGTTACTAACACTGGCCATGCAAAGGCTTCAGAATCAGGTAGAATATTTCTTCTTATATCCTATCAATAACAATAGGATTAAGCAATATCCACGTTTTAATATACTCAAGTAAAGTACTATTTCAAAAAATACATAAGGAATACATAAATAAATTCTTTTCAGAAGAAGAAAAAAATCACTCTCCCTAATAAAACCACGCATAATGTCAAGAAAATATTTGTTTACGGTCGTTTTTCATAAGCAGTTACAAAACATTTTGGGTCAAATAGACCCAAAAAGAATAAGAGGAAAAATTCATATCAACATAAACAAAGCATAAAAATAACATAAAATCTAAAATAGTAAAAATACAGTAGAACACAGTTCAATCAAAGTATGGGAAAAAAAGGGGGAAAAAACTTTACTATTTAACTTGTTCGGATTATATCCTATCAATAACAATAGGATTAAGCAGATAAAATTTGAAATATTATGAATGCAAGGCGTGAGAAATTTTCTATGGAAAAATTTCCAGGTATTGAAATAGATTTATTCAATCATCGATGCTGGATTCTGTAGTTTCGTGTTTGCCCCAGGGTTGATGGCTCACGGAAAAATATTCCATCTTGTGCTGCGAATGTAGCTTTGCCAACATGTGTGATAGTGAGAAGTGCCAGGTTGGGTATCGTTCCAAGTGGTTCAGTTGGTAGAACGTCAGTGTGCTATACTGATGACCCGGGTTCGAGTCCCGACTTGGATACTTTTTCACTATGTTGACTATACGCCTTTTAAGCAATTAAAATTTGAAATATTATTAATTTGAAATAGGATTCCTTTTCAAACTGTTTTTTGAAGGATTTTTAAACACGTTAAGAAACATAGACTACATTCTTGTTTCTGTTAAATAGCAAAGTTTTTTTTTTTCCTTTTTTTTCCATACTTTGGTTGAACTGTGTTATACTGTATTTTTACTATTTTAGATTTTGTTATTTGCATGCTTTGTTTTTGTTGATATGAATTTTTTCAGCTTAACCCTCTTATTCTTTTTGGGTCTATTTGACCCAAAATGTTTTGTAACAGCGTATGAATAACGACCATATACAATAATATTTTCTTGACATTATGTGTGGTTTTGTTAGTGAGGGTGATTTGTTCTTCTTTTGAAAAGAATTTCGTTTATTTATATATTCCTTATGTATTTTTTGAAATAGTACTTTACTTGAACATAATAAATGCGAGCAGATTTCCCATTTTACCGAATCAGTAACAGTTCAATTACCTTTCAAACTTATTTTTAAAAAAATTGTAAAACTTATTAAGAAAAATAGACTGGATTATTTTTTTATCAAATAGCAACTTTTATCTTTTCTTTTTTTTCAGTTTGTGAATACATAAAATTTTTACCTTAACCCCTTGGGGACGAGCGACACGTATAGGTGACGCATAAGATGCTCAGAATCCTCAATTATTCCCACCAGTTACTTTTTATTGTAAGCTTTGCATTATTTAATGACAGCATTTCTGCGATTCAATTAGGCGAAAATTTCTGTTTTGAAAAACCGGTGGTAAAAGATTAAAAATTCTGTAAAAGACACTCGTCGCGAAGGAGTTAAGCTCGAGCCCGTTTTGGGCCCGGTTTTTGGCTCGAGCTGAGCCCGTCTCATCTCCTTAAGATAAACATTGATTTTGATAAACATCACGCCTTTCATTTCTGAAACGTCTTCGTAAGTCTCAGGACCCTATTGTTTTCTGAGAATTCTGATATGTCCCTCTCCAAATGATTAATGAAGATGAAGAATATTTTTCAGAATCGTGTGTAACTACCATCAAATATTTGAGGGGGTCGGGGCAAGAAATTGCCAAGCCACATTTTTGGTGAAGTAAATCTAACATTGTAATCTGTTGCTTAATATTGTAAATTATAATATCCAACATATAATTTGTTGCTAATGGCACTTGGTGGCAGCATATATGACAGATTTCGTTTTTGCCCCAGGTGTTTATGCCTCCAATGAAGATATCTGATTTACAAAAAACGTAATAGCAATATCATTAAAGTATTGTTACTCAGAATATATCAAATGTTATTAAGACATTGGCGAAAAAACTTTAGGTTATATATCTTGATTTGAGTATTTAATCAAATTTTCAAATTGAAATATTTAAGAAGTTCAAAAATGTGGCTTAGCACTCTCTTGTCCCGACCTCCTCATTTGTAAGCGTTTTTGCTACAGCAGGGACATTTTCTGCAATGTTTTACAGCATTTCGAATAAGCAATTTTAACGGTATAGCGGATTTTGAGATTGGTTTTACTTATTAATTCGATTTATGTATTTAAAAAATATTGGATTAATTTTGCGATCACAATTTTTCACTAACATTATTTATTTCTTTTTTTTAATTGAGTGTTTAAATGTGTTAATAACAATAATAATAATTTTATTAAGTTAGCTGCAAAGTTCTTCACATCTATTTTCTTTTCTTTTCAGGTTGGAAAAGTGTTTTCGATGTGTAGTTCTACATGAAAAGCATGCAAATGTTTTGCAATATAAAGAAAGTAAGTTCTGTATACATATGCTTTGTTTAACTGTAAAATGGAATGTATAATGTAAAAAATAATTTTTCTTCACTTAAATTTCATTGATTTAGAATCATTGATTATGTTTAAATCGTAATTAATTGCAAGATGTTCTGGAAGAATTATTTAAATTTTTATTTTTAATAATTGCTCATGCTGTGGTGAATATAAATAAAAACAAATGGTCTCAAATTTTTAATTTTATTTATGTTTACCTAACAGAAGATATATAACTATTTGGTTAGCATTGTTGAAAAAAGCATAGTTGTGAACAGAGATATAGCAAGGAATCAAGGATATATATATTAAGGCGTGAAAATATGTGAAATTTTCTGGCATAGAGAGTGGGAGGTGGGGACACGCTACCATTCTAATTTAACTTCTTAACGTATTAAACTATTATTATCCATTTCACGCATTATTAATAACAATACAGCATTTTATAAAGAGTAATTGTTCATTTTTGACAAATAGAAATTTTCGTTGCTAACAAAAATAGACAGTGCTTCCAGCTTCGAAACATTGAAACAGAAAGAATAAATAACAAATTCGTAACTTTTTAAAGTATATCAGCCCTTATTATATTATTGTTTCTATATAGAATTTTTCAACCACTTTTACTTATAATAAATAAATTTTATATCAATTTAATCAGTACCACAAAAATATAAAATACATGTTTTAAAATAATTTTACTTACAATTCTAACATGTAATTATAATTTTTTTTTATTGTAATGCTCTTATATTTATCTTGCTTGTACAATTTATTATAAATGTAACTATCTGGTTATAAATTTATTTTCGATACACATTTAATTTGAACTAGTAGTATAAAAATATAAACATTGTGTACATTTTATTCAATATTTTTGTGTTGTGTAACGTTCATCATTATCATCTATATATTCTGAAAATACAAGTTGATATTTTTACTATGCATTTCCCAACAATATTAGATTTAGATCTTCAGAGAAGAGCAAATTTTTATTTCTGTTCTTTTCATTACATAAAATATTTTTAAAAATCCTTTTTCGTACTAGATTTTAAAATATTTCGAAAAAATTCTTTATCATAATAAGTGCTCCTAAAAACTTATTTCAAATATAATAGAAATTTTAGTGCATATTGTTGATAAAAGTTGCGCCATATGAAAGTGTATTTCTGCATTATTGCACACCATAGCGTCCTTTCCTGACTAAAATTCATATAACTGGAGAGAAAGCCTTTGATATTAAAAGCTTTCAACGTGGCTCTTCAGTTCAGTTCAAATCTTTTGAAATACTGCGACGGATATACGAAAAATGCCTTTCGTTTAACTGACTTTAGAACATTTTAAATGGAAGCCAAATATAAATTTATCTACCATTTGAAGCCATTTTCAGCTTTTCTGAAATGGAAGGTAGTAAATAGAAATCATATGATAGTTTTCGTCTGTATTAAATGTCTAAAAAAGAATTATTGTCATTATTATTGCTAGGGAATCCAACTCGGGCTTTCAAAGTTACAGAATATATGTAAAAAAACATTTTTTTTTAATTGAAAACTAATATATATTTTTTTAGATTGCACACTAATAACACCAGAAACGATTTTTATATGAAAAATATCAATTATGTATTCAAATAGAGTTTTAAAATTTACTAAAATCGGTACTTTCATATTAGCCTCGTGCCAGAAGTCAAATAAACTGCCGAAGAAATCGCTAAATATTTCTCTTCTTACAGCAGCTTTTTTGATTCTGATAATTTTATGATGTGTCGAGTACTCTAATTTATAAGGGTAGGCGAAGTTTCGATTGAGAACGTAGTTTTTGTCCACTAACAGTCAATGTGCGTAAAGTGATATGGCTATCTTTCTTTAACTTTCGATGAATGAGTGTGGAAACCTCGGAACTTGTGAAATTTCTCTTCGTTTCGATAGTTCTGCAAATTTCTGCATCTGGTCAATCGATATAGCAGTATTTAAGCGCTGGGGAAGTGGAACTTTTGTATCAAGTTTTTCCCTACTGTGGGCTTTGAAGTTCTATCGAGTTAACTAAACTATTCTGGAATAGAAAAAGCGTGCCGTCATTCGGTAATAGTAAATTTTACCTCATTTTTGTTCTAATTGAATAAGAATAGTTTGGGGCTCACAGAGTGCCGATTTTAGAACTGCCGTAGGCGAACTTTTTAGACGTTGGAATTGTACTCGCAATAACTAGACTTGCAAAATGGAAGTTAAATCTTTCTGAAAGCACCTCAACGGATATTTTGACGTTCGTCCAAGTCGTAAGTTTGAAGTTATCTATTTATTGATATTGCTAATTGAAGTTTTATTTTCTGAGTGAAGTATTTTGGGGATTGACTTTCTTTCGGTATAAGGCAAATTAAAGCAGCACTTTCTCAAATTCGTTTTCTTTAAAGTTTTTAAATAAAGACTGTTTGATTTTACTTAAACTTGTTCTTTATTCGAATTAGCTACCATTGATCATCATAAACACCAGTGACATGTCTGTTACAATTTAAGCGGTTTAAGCGCGTGGTTCGATTGCATTTCTGCCAAATTTTCGTTTTATTTATATTATTTTATTTATTGCTTGATGCAGTTTTAATGTCGTTATGGAATATTAGCTGGGAACAAATGCTGAACTATTATTGTTTTAAGATCGCCAACACGTGATAGAGATAGATTTAAAACAATTCATGCTTGAAAATTATTTTAAAAACCATAATAAATGAGCAAATTGGGATACAGTTTTTAAAGAAATTGCATTTGAAAGTACGTTTCTTTTCTTATATGACAGTTTGAAAATGAAAAATATGCGATTAGGAGTTATCCTTCTTTATCCATTGCCTACAGCGTATACCCTCTGGTTTTTTTAACTGTCTTCCATGTAAACGATTTAGTTCCTATAATAGCTAACTGGCAGACTGTTCGACCAGAACCAATCTTGCGCTGAATAATGATATGCAAATTATTGCATAATTTTTATAGTATATATGGTTAATAAAAGATATCTCTAAAACTATATTTTCGGATTAATTCACACTACTGCGTCCTCCTTAGACTCAAAATGCACATAACTCAGAAGAAAAAATTTATATTAAAAGCTTTCATCTCGGCTTATCAGTTTAGTCGAAATCCTTTTGAAATACTGCGATTGATATGTGAAAAATACCTTTCGTTTAACAGACCTTAAAACATATTAAATGAAAGTGAAATATAAATGCCTGTAAATTTGTAACCTATATTCATATATTAAATGCAATCACCATACTACATAACTCTCGCCAATATTATATATATACATATAAAAAAAAAACCTTAACAAGAATTATTATAATGATTAGTACAAATTAAAAAATTTATCTGTTTAAACTCATTTTTTTTAATTAGTAAATTTTTTTAATGTTGTAGGTTTTGAATTATTAGATATATTCTATCTTTATTATAGTAATCATGTACCTGTTATTCATTAGCCCTGACGGGTATAAGATCGATCTGCAATGCCGATTTAAAAAGGAAATATAAATGGACGTTCACGATACTTTACCCACCCGCTAACCGTACCGATGTAATGACGATTTGATGATTAATGACGATTTGAGATCGCAATGACGATTTGAAGGAAGATAAAAATTAGCGATCGATATTAAAAAATCTGTAATAATCTTAAAATATCTGTAATGATATCGATAAAAAAAAAAAAAAAAAAAAATTATAGTAATGATAATATCGAGTTGGCCATTGTATCGATAAAATCGATAAAAAGATCAACATCGATAAAAAATTTATAGTATCGATAAAATCGAGTTGACCATAGTATCGATAAAAAAAGATCGACATCACCCATCTGTAAGCAAGTCTAAACTCTTACGGTAAATAGAATATGAATTTTACTGTATGGTGGTTATGTGAAATCACATATGGCTTTAAAATATCATATTTTCCTTTATTACATTTCTCTGTTTTTTTTTAATTCGTTGATTAATTAATTTTACATTTTATTTAAACTCTATGTTTTTTCTATTCTAAATAAATAAAATAAATAAGTATTTCTATCGATAAACGCTTCCACGTAAGTTCAAACTTTTATCATATCGCCACATATATACCACATTTTCATCTAAAAATAACAACAGAAATATTTTAAAGCATATGTTTCTTTCTGAATCATATTATAGCTCTTTTTTTGTCTATCTATGCGCTTCACATTGGGTTTTCAAAATTATTGTAACGTACTGTTGGCATGCTTTCTGTCTTTCTAACTTTTGAAGTTTATTCTTATAAATTCGAAAGTCTCCGTATGTTAATTAATACCTAACGGATATTTTATGGTTCATATGATCTCGCTAAATTAAATTTGCAAGTGCGATAAAAGAAAAAATTTGTGGAGAATGAGTTTCATCATTCCTTCTGTGACTGCTGTCTCGGTCATGATGTAGTATCTGGATAATATATGCAAATATCCCGGGAACAGCTGCCACTGACAGCCGTTAGTCATGGAGCTTATAATTGTTCTGTACTTGTGCATTATGATGTGAAACTGGACAATTAAAGTATTTTTCATCTATTTCTGATCTATTCTTCTAATTGCCTCTTTGCTTACCTGGATTTTTTTAGTTCCGAAATAATTAGAAATATATTTTAGCAACCATCGTTATAATGATGTCGGTAAACATTTCCTTATATAAATCTATTTTTTTGTGTCATTGAACCATGTACTACCATCCTTCTTTGCACTAAAATGCTCATAAATTAGGAGAAAACTGTAAAAAAATATAAAGAGCTTTTAATTTCGCCAACCAGTTCTCAAACCCTTTAAAATCCTATAAAAATTTTTAAATGAACATTTAAAACGTTTAAATTGTAGAACATATTAAACAAAAGTAAATATTTTTTCTTTAAAAAAAAAAAAAATCTACAGTGTATCTTTTTCGGATAATTTCTTTATCGAAGTAAACAAGTATAAACTCTTACGGTGGATGCAATAGAATTTCTTATAGTGCATTGTTGATAAAAGATCTCTCGTATAAAACTACATTTTCGGATTATTGCACACTATTGCATCCTCCTTTGACTAAAATTCTCATAACTGAGAAGAAAGCTTTTTATATTAAAAGCTTTCATCTCGGCTTATCAGTTTAGTTGAAATCATTTGAAATCCCTGCTACGGATATATGAAAAATACCTTCCGTTTAACAGACTTTAAAGCATTTTAAATGGAAGTCAAATATAAATTCCTGTAACATTTGGACCCATTTTCAGTCATTCTCAAATAAAAGGGAGTAAACACAAATCTCTTTTATATCCAAATTTCCTGACGAGTCTACATAGTCTGTGAAGTCCGAATAGTGAAAAAAAGAAACTGGATCTACGCCTCCAAAGATTCACCGATATTCGATTAAGATTCTTTGAATCGATATCTTTTTTGTCACATCCTCGCATAGTAAGTGTCAGTGACGACTTGAATAAAACTCGAAATATAGAATCAAAATCCTTTAGAGTCTTCAAATCTTCTGAATCAGATTTAGGTGAAAAGTGAATAAAAATATCAACGCAGAGCTTACTGATACTTTTAAAAGATTTGGTTTATTTTAAGGTTAGTTTATCTGTCTTTTTCAGAATTTCCAAGAAACTTCAAAGCGAATCAATATTTTATTTCATGCTTGGTTTTTCTTTTTATCCTGAGTTGTAGAGAATATTCGTAGTAGAGAGTATGATTTTATTGTAGTGAATAGATTTTTTTAAGCTATGAGACTTTTGTTCTTCTGTAACTTTTATCGTTATTTTTATTTATTTTTACTTTTTTGTAATAGTATATTAGCATTAGCAGTTTAGAAATATCGGTTATTCTTAATTTAAGAGCAAACAGAAATAAAGCCATTATGTCATTTTGACGTAATCATTATAAATAATGTTCTATTTATAAATGAAAACACTCCATTTGAGCCAAGCATGACATCATTTTAACCAGTGGCACAGTTTAGTACATAATCAGATTAATGTAGATAGTTTTTAATTTTTCTTCTGTGTTTAAGGAATTATTTTTTAAATTCAGCATTTTAAACTATAGTTTTCAAACTGCGCAATGCTAAAGTTATAGAAACTGAAATAGTTATCCTGAGTTTGATTGTTAGAGTTTGATTATTGGCTGATTGGTTTAAGTTCCTTTGAGTTCTTAAGGGGCCGCTTCACTGAAACTCCCCGATCGCGAAATCCCATGTTAACCTATGGGAAAACTCCGAAGCGCGATAACTCATTACCTAATATAATTATTAAAATACGGTTTTCACCATCAAAAAGTAGACGCCAGATGCCGACGTTGTGCGTTTTTAAAAATTCTCTTTAAATTTTAATTATTTAAAAATTCCTTATAAACTTTGAAATTTCCACTTGATGAAATTTTATCATCTTCTTAGAGATACTTAAAATTCACGGAGACAATTTTTAAAAACGCACAACGTTGGCATCTGACGTCTACTTTCTGATGTTGAAAACCGTATTTTAATAATTATATTAGGTAATGAGTTATCGCGCTTCGGAGTTTTCCCATAGGTTAACATGGGATTTCGCGATCGGGGAGTTTCAGTGAAGCGGCCCCTTAAATTAGTAAAATATATCCTTTTGTAAAAAGTGTGAACGCTTATTTCACATTAAGCTTCGTGATTCTTTTGCTGGTGACAAATCTCTTTTGGCAAATGCACCAATGTGTAGGCTTATTTAACTAACCATAAAAATATCGTATTCATTTACCTTATTCTTCTCCCCCGCCCCCCTTTTTTATAGTAGTATGCTCATTCATTGACCACAGGCCTACAATGAAAAAAAATTTTTTTTTTCAAAGTAATGGCAAAGTAAAGTACTTTTGCATTTTTTATACTTATTTCGGGAAAAGTACTCAAAAAGTTCCATCCCATACAACTTCACCACACTTTCAGTCTAGTTAGTGGATTATAAATTTATTCATAAAGACAACAGATATTCTAGTTTTGTAAACAGTAAATTTGCTACTAGATATATGAGACACTAATAAGCATGGTAGCCGACTCCTGCTGGTTACTGAATAGGAAGCAACTAGAAGACTGAACAAGACAAAAATTTCAAAAGGAAGGGGGGCCATCTTTCTTTGAGGAAAAAAAATTACAATGATTTTTGACTTTGTGGCAAATATGGCAAGCATGACAAAGTGTAAGATACAGCATATTTTTAAGTATTTCCTCCATCATTTTTTTTTTATTTATTGAATCTGCTTCAGCTTTAGCATGATTTTTCTGAATCTTCATCGTCACTTAGTTGGAGGAGAGGAGGAAACGTGATAAGGGAAAGCACTCAGCATTTTTAACTCATTTTATCGAAACGCATTAGAAATATATAAAACAACGCTGAAAAAAAGTAAAGTTTTACTTGCATGCCTGTATAACCATTAGAAAACAAAAGCCATTATAAATGACTGTGAAAATAATTTCTAAATCGAGGATTGTAATATTATATTATCTTTACGCGCGTGCTTTTATGCTCAAACAGCACACAACAGTAAATAAATACAGTTAATAAATAATTATTAATTCCATTTATAAATGTAAATATTTTACACTATTACATTACATCAAGGTTATGCATATAAAAATATCCAATGCATAAATCTTTTGAAAATTCATAAAAAATGAGTGATTCAGCGTATTTGATTGAAGTTGGCAACATATTTATGGCTTCTATTAACAAAAAAGACTTCTATTGACACAATTATGAACTAAAGTTTTTTTTTTCCTTCATAAAATAATAATAATAATAAACTTTTTGAGAGTATTTTTTCTTTATTCAAGGATATTAAATCCTTCAACCTATAGGAGTTTGCAAAGTAGTTATAAAGTTAAGGAACATCTTGAAGGAAACATTATTTTTTTAAATACATGGTAATAAATTATCAATAGTTCCGTTTCATAGCAGCAATAAATTGTCTTCAATGAAAATATTGATGACACACGTATTCGTGTGATATGGCGCCCCGGGAAATATAGCTGGCGCATATATTTTTGTGCCATGTCACTCAATGTGTTAAGAATTTTTCGTTTTTGGGTGATATAAAATTGAATTTGCCATCCAAATTGTCCATTCTTCGGAAGTTTTTTTACATGGGTAATATTTATTATGTGTCAACTAGGGTACGCGTGCTATAGGATTGCCACGTCTGCCCTAGATTTTTTATTACAATGCATTGCAAAATGTAAAATAGGAATTTTTAAAGTATTTACAAATGTATGTAAGACCTTGTAAATCCGTTTTTATCTAAATTTTTATTTCAATTTATTGTAGCGTCAACATTAGGGTACACGTGCCTTACGCTTGCCACGTCTGCCCTAGATATTTTATTACAATGTATTGCAAAATGTAAAATATGAATTTTTAAAGTATTTACAAATTCAAATGTTACAATAAAATGTATGTTGTAACACCTTGTACATCCGTTTTTATCTAAATTTCTATTTCAATTTATTGTAGCCTCAATATTTTTATTGTATCTCTCCCCCCCCCCCCCCCCCCCCCCAACTTTTCTTTATATTTCTACTGAAATTTATACAGTTATAATAATCTTTTTACAAAATACAACGATGAAATTTCTTTTTTGACATTTACAATCTATTTAATTTGTCAAGTTACTATTTTCATGACACTGAATAGCTAGGCATTTTCCTTCAATGCATTTCAAAATGTAAAAGAAATTTAAAATGAATAGGACTTGAATGAAATGAATAGTACTTGATTTAAAAGAAAAAAAATATATTGCTCAACCTGTTTAAATTACATTTCACTAGTAACAAAATGCGAATTTTCGAAACATGAATGATGCTTTTCCATAAATATAACAATTCTTTTAGGGATAAAATCAAATTTCATCACACATTTCATATCTTTTTGGCAACTATCATTGTAAACTTTACAGTGCTATATGAAAACTATTTGTAGGTATGCTAAGGAAAATCTTATTTTTAGATACATTTAGCTTATGAAGCTTTGACAAAAGCACTATTTGATATCCAAATGTAACGTTTATATTTACAGATTTTGAGAAAGTGAAAGAGTAAAACACATTTATTTGAATTTAAAAATGAGACTGTGTATGAGAGATACAAGTTAGAGACACAAATGTGACTCCTATTGCAAATTCTGGAGTTAGATGCATTTGTAAATGACATAAAAATGTTTTCTATTTAAAAATAAATAAATTAATTACTAAATTAAATTAAATTAAAACATATATTCTACTTTCAATAATAATTAATTAAAAAATAATAATAAAGAAAGAGAATAAAAAAAAAAAGAAAGAAAGAAAAAGGACAAACAAACAAACATACTATTTTTGGATCCTGGTGAAATTTGGACGATCATCAAAACGGAAGAAGCAGAGATAAAGATTATATTAATCGTGATGCTTAGAAATATGCTCTATATGAAATTGCGTGTTATGGTCATTTGGTCAGCCTAATTTTATAGCTATAAAAAAGAAGAAATGGATCTAATTCACAAAACAGAATAAAATTGGAGAGATAATTGGTTTTAACTAAATTATCATTATTTTTTAAAGAGGTTAACAATATTATGTTACTGTCACATACTGGTTATTAATTCTGTATATAATACAAAAGAAAAAAGTTGTGGCCATCAAAAACTTATGTAAAATTTGTTTCATCCATATATTTTATCATCTTTATTTATTTATTTGATAACTAATATAGTTTATTGTAACTTGCATTTTTTTTCTTTCACAGCTTACTGCTCACCTAATCCTGCACATCAACAGTTAGAAACATTATGTACCGAAATTAATGGAGATGCCCTGTTATATTCTATGTTTAGATGTAAGTACAATTTGTAAAAATATAATACTGTCAAGTGTAAAAAGAAAAAAAAAAAAAAACTTTTAAAAAAAATCTGCATTAGAATTTCGATTATTTTATCGATATTCTATGTAATTGTACCAATGTTAATTATACAAAATTTAACATTTAACAACATGCTTTGATTCCACAACACATCACACACTTCCCAAAAAGCAATAGTCATATCTGTATCAGAGAAATTGCCATTTAGTCTTTTGTTGGTAGGTTTTATGTCCCTCTGTACATGTTTATATTTTATACCCTTATACTTGTATTCTATAGTACAAATTCAGTTTTTAAAGCTGTTTTCAAATCCAAACTCGCTACTTTCTGACACATTAATTTCTATTCCATCATTCTTCTATTTCAAAAATTGGTTTAGAACGCCAAGTTTGACGGCATTTTCTAAAAGACTCGTTATTTTTCTAGGAAAACAAAAATCGCTTCCTAAAACGAAAATGCACGATCAACTTAGATATCAAACAGCGATTTTTGTTTTCCTAGAAAAATAACGAGTCTTTTAGAAAATGCCGTCAAACTTGGCGTTCTAAACCAATTTTTGAAATAGAAGAATGATGGAATAGAAATTAATAGGCTTATGTACAAGGCCTATCGTATTTATTAGGGTTAAAAAAAAAAAAAAAACCGCCATTCGATTTTTAAACACCTGAATGTTAATAATACATGAAATTCTCAGGCAAATAGGAATGAATATGAGATCGTGAATATGTCAAGAATAAGGAGGACAGTAAAATACCACTATTAATATCCTATATGTTAACACTAGAACTATTTAGCCCTCAATATCATAAGGATCAGACAATAAAATAGGTTTCATATTGGAATGACCTAAAAACATATTTACACAATTTTTTATGCTTTAACAAGACAATAATTAGGTGCTGTTACGTTAAGTCTGTTTTGGAAGGCCCAAAATACAGTTAACCCCTGACCGCCGAGCAAATCGGCATATTTGTAATGTTGTTTTCCCTAATTTTTTTTCAAATGCTAAGAAAAAGATGAATTTTCAAACTTGATATGAAAATCTTAATTATGTATGTGAGTATAATCCTTGAGAGTATCAATCGTTATTCAATATTTTAAAACTGAATTATATTTGTAGAAATATATTAATTTAAACAATGCTATTATTGCAGTGAAACCTAAAGCATAATGAACGAATATATCCGTTCACGGTGAGAAGGTTAAAAAAAAAGATTTCGTTTGAGGTGCAGCTCTTATCATAGTTACTATTTTAAATGAATTGTATTAAAAATACTGAAAATTTTTCATGTACTTTAAACGTTGATATTAAACATATGTGGTAAAATGCTTAAAAGCCATTTTTAAATAAAACATTTCTTAACACAAGGAAAAGTAATGTGTATTAAAACATTAAATAATAATGAAAATATTCCGATTGACCGAAAAATCGATATATCGACGTTTTCTGTACGATATTTTTGGGATATCGATATCTTTAAGACGATGTATCAAAAAATCTCTATTTTGAAAACTTTTGCCATCAAAAAGATTTGTGTTTTTGAGCGGTGTAAAATAGAAATAATTGGGAACATCTTTAAAAGCATTTGTTTTGATTACTGTTTATTCAAAATTTTGAAATTTCTGACTGTTCTAAAAAAAATATCTTGTGTTATTGTCTGTGTAAAAAGTTTAATTAGAAAGAAAATATTTCTTACTCATCCGAAATTTCCCCTAAAATCTTCACTATTACCACAATTTACACGAAGATATTACATAAGAAAGGTAATATTTATTGAAGTAGTTTTTTTCTACGCGATTTGCAATCTGCCGATTCAGCTTTATTGATTGCTGAATTGTGTATACTTTTATTCTGCTCACGCTGACAATTTCAGTTACCTTTTCTAATTATCGCCTATAGTCCCTGTTAAAACGGGGCTCGGAGGGAATACTGTCAAATAGAAAATGAGACGATGCAATCAGCAGAATTAAAGCTATTCCCCATTGGCACAAGTTTTACGCCTGATTCAATTAAATAACATTTTTATGTTTGCATTCAGTATTTTTTTTCCTGTTTAAATTTATTGCATTAAAAGTAAGCTATCCTTTATCAAATTGATTATTTTTTAGGTATAATTATATAGCGGTAGTTTAATAGCAAAATCTTATGTATAAAGAAATCGAGTAACGTCGTTATTCTTTTGAGATATCGTTACACAGTTTTTCAAAATATTCTGATGTATCAAAAAATCGATATATCGACGTATTCTGTCCCATATTTTATATATATATATATCAATAGCTTAAGACGATATATCGAAAAATCGATATTTTGAAAGTTTTTGTGATCAGTACCCAAAAAGATTTGTGTTTTTGTGCTGTTTTATAAAAACAAGTGGGTAAGTGTGATTGACGATCGCACAAAAGGTTTTGTTTAATATTCCTTTCAAAACACTTTACCCCCTTTTTTATTCGCTAAAAAGCGTAAAATAAAAAAGATTATAAGCAGTAAAATAAGTTTTATTAGACTATTAACATGTCTCAATCTGAGCCATTATAAAAATAAATAAGAATATTCTATAATTGTACGGTCTAGGAAGTTATTTGAAACGTTATCATTTAATTTTTCACGTATTTTTTAAAATTACGCACGTTATTTTTTATCATATATATCGTATATTTTTATATATAAACATCCAAGTAAAAAAATAAAAAATAACATGCGTAATTTTAAAAAGTACGTGGAAAATTAAATGATAAAGTTTCAAAAAACTTCATAGACCGTGCAATTATAGTTTTTTTTTTTTTTTAAATGTTTCAGATTGAGCTGAAACATGTCAACAGTCTTTTATCAATAAGAACATAGATGGCCGCACCATTAAATTTAATAGTAAAATGATATCAGGAGGAAACTATTTTTTAAATAAATTACAAATACTAAAGAACTGTTTTTCAGACAATTCTAACAGCATATGTTTGTGTATCTGGAAAAGTATATTTAGTTACATGATTTAAATTTATCTTTAAAAAAAAGAAAGAAAGAAAAAACCTTTTAAATGAAAAAAAATTGATTAAATCCATCAGACAATGAATTGTAAAAATCGAAAATTTCAACTTCCGTCGTCGAGAATAGAACCCGGAATCTTTGGTTTATGAGGAAAACGCGTTACCACTGAACCATCTAGCCTACGCGAAAAAGACTGAAATTAAGGTTGTGTTTTAAGATCGCAGAAATGGTCATAGGTGAATAATTAATTCATTTAATTAAAGTAATATTCAAAATTTTATTATTTGTTATGTGACAGTAATAGGAGGTATTCAGCTATAAGTATGCGAAATTTCAACCAACTAATGCAGTTTCCGAGTACGGACTCTGAGACAGACAGAGGAGTGAGACGAATAGAATTTCATCAGATGAACGAAACCATAAAAATGAGAATATCTTTAAAAGCAACTCTTTTGATACTGTTTATTAAAAATTTTGAAATTTATTTTTTTCTAAAAAATTATCTTGTGTTATTGTTTGTGTAAAAAAAGTTAATTAGAAAATATGTCTTACTTTCCGAATTTTATCCTAAAATGTTCACTATTATCCCTATTTACACGAGGATATTACATATGAAAGGGATTCTTTATTGAAGTAGTTTTTCTACTCGATTTGCAATCTGCCGATTCAGCTTTATTGATTGCTGAATTGTGTATACTTTTATTCTGCTCACGCTGACAATTTCAGTTACCTTTTCTAATTATCGCCTATAGTCCCTGTTAAAACGGCGCTTGGAGGGAATACTGTCAAATAGAAAATGAGACGATGCAATCAGCAGAATTAAAGCCATTCCCCATTGGCGCAAGTTTTACGCCTGATTCAATTAAATAACATTTTTATGTTTGCATTCAGCATTTTTTTTTTCTGTTTAAATTTATTGCATTAAAAGTAAGCTATCCGTTATCAAATTGATTATATTTGAGTTACGCAGCGGAAATTTAACAGCAAAATTTTATGTGAAAAGAAATCGAGTAATATCGTTATTCCTTTGGGAGATTGATATAGTTTTTCAAAAAAATTAGTAAAAGGTAATATTCAAAAATAGACTTGTTAGGAATAGAAGTATTATTTTTCTGATTTTTTTTTTTTTTTTTCGAAATATTTTAAACAGCGTCTTTGGGTACATTATTATTTCCTAGATATTTTTTTGAACTGGAACGTATGCTTGCGTATGGACAAATAATATGAATTGTTTCTCCATAATTCCTTTCGACGTTTTCATTTCTTTAGTCAGATGATTTTTCAATTACGAAATGTGATTTTTGCCATGCAATATAACTTTTTCCTTTTTAATTGTTATTTAATTAAAAAATTGAGACACGTGTAGAAGAAGATGTTACGTCACATTTTTCTCAAAAAAATGTTTTACTTTATGGATGAAGGCAGTAGTTGCGGTCGGAAGTAGCACGCTACAAGTAGCGAAACTACAATAGTCCCTACTTTTTCCTGTAGTTTGTAGTGTAAGCGCGCTACATTTTGAAATATATAATGTAGCGAGTAACGCAATACACGAAATCAACAGTTTGTAGCAAACAGTGACGCTACTTTTAACACTACTTTCAACACTTGCCATTCTTCTAGTCACGTGATAGTGCAAAATGTGTTTTGCCCAACAATTTGCGAATGCCAGCAATTCAGCTGCAGTGTTTAGCAATGCATTCATTGTATTACGTCTTAGATTCTTCTATTGACACTTGCTGGTGGAGTAGTTTGTAGTGTCTACTTTTGAAAACAAATAGTTGTAGTTTTAGTTAACTACATTTCCGATAAAGTACTATTAGTGTAGTTAAATACAAAAATAAAATAATTTTTCCGGCCACTGGATGAAGTATGAGATAATCCATCACATAATAAAGCTAAAATTCTTATTTTAGATATTCGTATTATGTTTTAATAATTAGTATTTTTATATTTAACAATTTAAATATTATAATATCTAAATATTTAATAATTAAACGTTAATAAGTTTTTCTGAGAGAGTTTAATACCACTTGTTAATATTTTAGACATACATTACTAAGAAGAAAATAAATTAAAAATATATACAACACAAAATTTTCACTTCAATTTTAACGAAATTTGATTTTTTCCTCCATAATACTTCTTCCACTCGTGTCGTCAATTATGGTTTATAAATTGATAAAATAAAATTTTATTCGGTCATTTTATAAAAGTATCATACAAAAAATTCCTTATCTATATTTGTAGGCTGATATTCCTAGGATATTGTTTAGAAGACATACTTACATATAAAAATAAAACAGGATGTACAAAATGATTCATCTGGTTTCCGAATGTTATAATTTTTAAAGAAATAACTTTGAAATATTCGTCAAAGTAAAAGTAAAGTTTTAAACAAAGTTTGAATGTGAAGATTTACTTTTAATTGTTAAAACTACTCAACATGCCATCGATGTTGATCATGGTTTCCCGATCTCAATATCTGTGTGTATGTGTGTGTGTGGTTGGGGAAGCTTTGCTTGTCTTTCTTCGTTTGGTAATATATATATATATATATATATATATATATATATATATATATATATATATATATATATATATAATCACACAATTCAAAAACGTTTGTCTCGTTCTAAACACACGGTTCTGAATAACATTCAGAATGTTCTTAAATATTGCTCATTGGTCTTGTATGTTCCCACTTTTTCATCCATCTTTTATGGGGGTTTCGTGTAGCCAATGTGGATCATAAGACACCATACAAACCCTGTCTTATCTCTAACCATTTTCGAGTTATGGTGGATAGAAGAAAATGCGCGAAACGCATCTTTCCAGACACGATTCATCTTAAATGTTTAGCTGGAAATGGCTGGCGATCGCTTGAATGAGGAGTTGATCACTCCATGATGAGTTTCTACCTTGCAAAGGGATTTTGTTGGCCGCAATGATGCCAGTTGTGGTAAATTTAACATGCTATCCCGAGTGATTTCAGTGATGCATTTCAAATAAAAAGCTAAATTTCTGCTGAAATAGAGAACCGGTTTGGTTTATTGTATGCGTATTCGAAAGCTGGTAGAATGGACAATTTTTTTTGCAAATTTGGCCGATTGTAAAACGAAGGGTGTTTGCGATATTGCCAGTTAAAGATTTTTGCGGCAATTTGATTTTGCTCTTCGCCAATCATTAAGCGATTGTAGCTCGCCATTAAATGCGATATTCTAATAGAAATGTTCATCTTATAGGAATTTGTCTGATCTTTCCAAATATGGGCTTATTTTGCCTGTAAGTTTTACAGAAACATCAGACTTTACGCATTTTTGGCGCACTTTTCTATCCACCATAACTTGGAAACGGTTAGAGATAGGACAATGGGTGTTTATACATAGGTACCAACCTCTCATTAATATTCCGTAATATGCGGGTTAATTTGACCCAGTTTATCAAAGCTTCAAACCAGAAAAAATATTGGATGAATCTTTATTTATTCAATTTCAGTACGTTTATAATCTCGACTGGACTCGTTGCGCCATCCATTGACTTATCTCCGCTCTAATTGACTTTACAACGTTAAAATTTACGATTTTTGATTCTGACTGTCGCATATCGTATTTTTATGCGTTCTTTTTACACTTTTTTGTTACTTTAAATTCAATATATTTTATTCACATGTTTTTTTTATTACATTAACTTAAATACACCTTTTCTACATATGGCTCCTTAAGATATGATACACACTTACTCATACACAGGATGTTGAGTTTTCTTGCAAAACAGGTAATCCATTGAACTAATCAACTGTTCACTGTTCACACGTGGAATTTATTTAATTTCATTTCTTAAAAAAAAAATCTGGTGCGAAATGTGTTAAACCTGGGTCAAATTAACCCGCATATTACGGAATATTAATGAGAGGTTGGCACCTATGTTTATATGATGTTTTATGATCCACATGGGCTCTTATATAACTTCCTTTATTTTGTCAGAATACCTCAAACTCATCCTGTATTTATATCAACTTTGTTATTGGCTACCATATAGGCACCGGGAGAGAGAGTTTTCAGATCTGAATGAAAGCAACCTTGTTATTTTTTTAAGTGTGAAATAAGGATTTACTATTATTATTTTAAAAACCATACCGGATTTTTTCGATTTGGATCGGACTGGGTATTGTTGCTGTTATTATTATTACTATTATTATTATTATTATTATTATTATTATTTTAATGCAATTTGGGTTTCTGCCTTTCTAGTGAACACAACTCCTGTCGACTGTCCATTCCGTGGTTCTTTCTCCTTCAGTTACAGTCGAGGTCATGGAGAATGTGCTTATCCTCCATCAGCTGTTGAATCTTGCACAGATAACTCTAGGCTTCTCCTCAGGTTTCAAGCATGTGCTGATGTTATGGGATCGGAAAGCAGAGGTAAGATTTCCATGCATACCTACTTCTTTTTTTCGCTCATGATTACAGATTATGATTACGTACCGAATGGTTGAAAAGCTTTCCTGAAGTGGTAATATTTTAATTGTTTATACACTGTCTGTAAACAAAGATATAGAGTTAAATGTGTTTTCCAGCGCCGTCACCAATTTCGTAATTTCAAAATTGCTAATTTACTAGCATATTTTAAAAAGCTAAAATTCTTTCGACATTCTTTTCATGACTTGGTTTTAAAAATTGCTGAAAATGTTAAAAGGTAACCTTCACTTCTTAGGCTTACTTTAAAAAACATGTTATTTTGAATCACAATCGTAAAAGGTTTTCCATTCGTACATACACACACAAAATCAAATATATATCTAACACATATATCAATATATATATATATATATATATATATATAGTGAAAAATGATTTAAAAGAGCAAAATGACAAAAAATGTAAAAAAAATAATTGCAGATGTCATTAAGATTTGGGCGCTGTCGATTATTTGACTTTAAAAAAAAAAAAAAAAAAAAAAAAAACTTATGCAATAACTGGAAGACATCTTCGAAATTAGTGTGTAAAAATGAAGTTATCCTCAAAATCAAGTTTTAAAAATCTTGCTAGGATATTTTTAAAAAAAATAAAATTATTTGCGACATTCTTTTCACGATTGTAGTTTTTCTTTGTAGATACATTGTAGCGTATTTCATATTTAAAATTTCATGTCATTTACACATTTTTTTTAAACGTCATATTACTATCAAAACTCTGTTATTCGCTATCTTTTAAACGATAGTTTTGTTTTATATTACTATTCAGACACTATTAAACTTTTTCGCCCTTTCTTTAAATTCTACTTTTATCTTAGCCTATGGGCATAAATTCTGTTTAGGCGTCAAAAAAGGAAATAATTTATTCTCTTTTTTTATTGCTGATGTCAGTGCGAAATACATTTTATTGTTATTAACACTTATGTTGGGGATTATATTATAGAGATCATAATCATATTATGGTTTAAATATTATATATATATCAGCATAAAAGAGCCTTTTAAGCTGTTACCTTTAGGGAGATGTTATTATAAAATTTTGCATTTAACAACTTTATAGTAAAAAGACACAGCTATCTGTGCGTGTTTGTATGTGCAGGGAATGTATTCCAAATTATTACTTTTAGTTCCTGTATATTCTAAAATATTGTCATTGTATAGTAATTTACAATTTAAATCTTTTCTCCCTGGTAGTCCATTGATTCCATTCTAAAATGTGCTTCTTCTTCCACGGGATTATGTAGAAATAATATATGAGATTGCATTATATCAAATATTCTTATTTCTCGTTTAATTTTAAAATGCTGCAAAGAAATTTTGTGAATTGGAGAATATAATAAGGAATTAGTGCTTCCCTCTGTCCTCTGTGTTTATCAATGTAAATATAATATATATACAGAGTTTGTATGCAAAATCGATTGCATTGAATGTTGGTTTTCTAACAAGGAAAGTCTCCATAAGTACATACTCAATTTTCTTTTTTAAAGAATTGCCAATGTTCTTCTCATATGGGCATACTGTTTGAGAAAACAATTTCTTCGGAATCTCAATCATTCGCCCCTAAAATAAATATAAATATATATAACAAAATTTCGTTATTTGCCGATTTATCGCTGATTGAGGACACAATTAAATATTTTTAAAAAAGTACTGCTTTATGATCACTGACCTTCAGTTCACGCGTTACATAAAATGTATCCAAGAAATGCTCGTACTCGACACGCTGAACAATTTTAAATAAGTTTAATTTAAATAACTGCATTTTTAAAACTAGTTTTGACAAATATATAGATTTTTTGATTTATTGAAGTTTAACTATTTTATATTTAGAACAATATTTAAGTTGCTTAAAAAGCTTTTGAATTCAAAATTACTTTTGCAACATATATAAATTTTACCTAAGCCGTTGAACTTCTGAACTTTCAAAATTCATCGAACGGAGGGTTAAGTAAGGATGCGATATGAGTGATACTCCCGCCTTTGTCAATTATTTTGTAAATTTAGAGCCCAATAATATAATACATATAGAATTTTGAACTTAGCAAATTTACAATTGTCTATTACTTGTACACATTTGTTAAAAATGAAACTTTCCCTCGTACCTTCATCCAAGATACTCTTATATTATTGGCAAAGGTTTTAATCTTAACAAATAAAATAATTTTTATTAACCATTTATTTAAATACAGAAATTCTTTTTTACCTGATGCAGATCTTTGTCAATCAGATTTGATTTAACAGTCTTTAAATTTAAATGACGTTTGAACTGATGTTTTATGTGGCATTTCCATTAACTCTATCAGAAAACATGGATACCATCAGAACAGAATTCAGGGAGGGGCAGCATCTTAAAATTGATGTATTTGTAGTCAAACTGTAGTGAAGTTGGCCGGGTTTTTTAATACGAAGAATATAAATATGAAATAAGATAAACTGAGACTTTCTTATTAAATCTTCCCGTGTAAGACATTTTTTAAATATTTAAATATAAAAAGCAGCACAGAAATATTAAATATTCAAAAATCAGTTTTTACCAGCTTTTTTCACAGTACAGAATTAATTGAACAAGTTATTTCTGTTTTTCGTCTTTTAAACACATGAACGTATGAACACAGTAACACATTAACTTTCTAAAGACATGGACATAAAAGAGGAACTAAAAATGTTTTGCACGAGGGGTTTTGTGGATAGTGTCCTCCCGACAAAAAATTCTTAGCTCTTTTTTTAGATAGATTTCGTAAGAAATACTCACTATTACATTCTCCTCTAAGTTGGAATTTTTGAAAATTTTTTGCAGATCTACGCCGATTATCCAGAACCCAAAACCACCCTCAGTTCAAAACTTTTATCTATCTATCTATCTATCTATCTATGTCACTTTTTTATGGACACGATAGCTGCAATAATTCTGCACAAATCTCTTCCAAACTGATACATAAAATCAAGGGGCATAAAATCTCGGTCAAGTTCGTTAATGGGCAAAATCGAACCAGGGAGAGGGAAATGGTGGGGGGGGGGGGGAGGTTGTGAAAACAGAAAAAACCCATAATTTCTTAATTATGATACGTATCGAATCCGTTTAAAGTTATTATTACTTCTAGGAAAAGGGCCGAAAATTTATGTATGACAGATTTTTGATATAATTAAAAATGGCCCCAAGAGGGGGGGGAGGGGGGGTTTTAGAAGAAAAAAATTCATAACTTCGTCAGTTCAAAATATATCAAATCCGCTTAAATTTATTATAAATCCTCTTACTATTATCTAAAACTTTATATTGACAAGCTTTTTATAGAACCAACCCTTATAACAAAAAAAAAAAAAAATCCCTGCCGGCTCCGCCTGCAAACAAGTTAGGTTTCGAAGTGGGCGGTTTCAACTGCCGCATCATGCCAAAAAGGTCATTTCTTCCGCAATTCCCAACAAACAGGAGCCCCGCGGTCTGCGTCTTCGAAATCTACCTGTGCCTGTAGGCCGAGCCGTCAGGGATTTTTATATTTGAAAATATTGAACAACGTTTTAAGATTATGTGCTTTTCATCTTTTTTTACTTGGTGTTTAATTAACATAAGTTCGTTTGAAAGAATAAATTTTATTTTTTATTTTCAAAATATTCTGAGGTAAAGAAAATTTAGTTAATTAAATTCCAAAGTCCAGGGAGGCGCAATTGGCATTCTCCTGTCCTCCGTTACCGGTGCCTCCATGTCAGAAAACTAATACTTTACATCTTTAGTTCACAGAAAATACTCTGTCTTTAAATTACAAAATGCCAGTGTCTTCTTCCAAGACTTTAATTCAATTTTTAAATTGCCTGAAGTCTTCTCTAAGTATCGAAATTGCGTCGTCAAACTTCTTTTATTTTTTAATCAATCGGGCTGAACTTTCACAACCACCGTCATATTGACTCTTCTTAAACTATCATTTAAACAGTCATCACTTCTCTTCACTTCACCTTTTTACACCGGAAGTAAATAATTTGATTTCAGCGTTCCCACTAATCCGCTTCCTCCGTTAAAAGTTTCTCTCCTTCTTTTTTTACTTTTGGTGAGGTGATTAATTTTTCTTTCTTTGTTGTCATAGTCCATTAGGTGTCGAGTGTTTTAACTTGCAATGAGATTTGACAAGTTCCGTGAAATACTTTCTATCCCTTGCCTTTATTAAGTATTTCTTATAAGTTATCAAGTATTTCTTTGTGTCGATAGCAGATTTCTTTTTTAAGAATCATTTTTATATTTTATTTCGTTTTAAAATGCATTTATTGCCGAATTAAAAAATGCCATTTTAAACCATATGCTCATGCTCAGTACGAAAACAGAATATAAGAAGCTTACAAATATTTTATTAATGAGGAATACCGTGATTTACATTTATACATAACAATAGCAAACCACTATTTGCACAGTATAAGATATGTTGAGAAATATACCTTACATAAACTATCATTGATTGATCAGTATTTTCCAAATCTTTTCATAATATTAGAGTAATTTCCAATAAATTTTTATGTTGGTAAATGTAAATCAGAAAAGTTTTCAAAATAATTTGCAAAAATGGTATCCAAAAGTAAGTCCAAAATGATACCCAAATTTAGCATTGTAGCTTGTTACTTACCCATCATACGTAGTACAGGGTAAATCTTGTAATAGTTTTGAAAATCGAAAAAAAATTTTTTTGACGCATTTATACGTTTCAGACACTGGAGATTCCGAAAAACATATTTTTAGAAAAAAAAATTTGCCGTCCGTCTGTGTGTCTGTAAACGCTCTATCTCCCGACAAAATTGAGATAGAGACTTGGAATTTGGAATGTACTTAATATGTAATAATGGTAAGAAGCCTATTGAATTTCAATAACCTCGATTATCCGGAACTATTTTTTTCGGACTCTCGAAGTATTCGTTCTGATAAAAGGTATATAAAATTTTTCGAAATTGTTTATTTTAAGGAGTGAATATAAAAAACAATAAAAAAACATAAATTTTGCATAAAGAATGAAGTCGATCGAATAATTAGTTGCCGAGATATTTGTAATCCTATTTTCCACACTCTTCGATTTTTCATGACCCTGTATTTCTTCCAAATTTCAATTCAAAGATATATTTTAATTGAAAATGAGACGCTTAATCAGATGCAATAAAACGCTAGTTAATAGGATTATTTTTTTTGGAGTTATTAGGATTTTTCTTTTAAGCAATTCAGTAATCGAGCCTTTAAAGTTTATGGCGTCATCAAGCCGCGATTTTATTCGAATTGCAATGCATTTTATAAATAGTTTACACATTTTTTATTTTAATATTTTACATTATGCATATCCATGATGGGTAAGTATTACGGCGGCCCCCAACGACTAGTTTATAACAGCATTCATATAGAAATGAACATCGTCGCTTCACATAAAGCAGCAACGCCATGTATTATCTACAGTCATCCAATGAATGAGCATCAAATCAAATGTTTTCTGTATACCCTCATATCAACAAGGGTGCTGATAAGTGTAAGACATTTTATAATGATAAAATCATAAGAGACACGCGATAGAACTCCCCATGTGGTCGAATATAGCGTGTTCAAATATCGTGATATTGCAAGTGCACTGCTGCTATCTTGCGCATTTGTTGTTCCCTTTTCCCTACTGCAGTTGCAATTTTCATATAAGGATAAAACCACAATAGACATTCCGCAGAACTCCCCATGCGGTCGAATATAGCACACTGAAATATTGTAATATTGCACACGTACTACGGCTACCCTGTGCATTTTCTGTTGTCTTTTCCGCGACTGCAGTTGCAATTTTTATGTTCTCAGTATTCCAGTTGGTTCGTGAATCGCGACTTCGTACATGTTTTACAGCGAATGTTCCGATGTTTTCGAAAGATTTGTGATTCATTTGGACACGACGCAAATTTTTTACTTGTCTAAATATTTTTAGTACGATAGAATCATTGTTATTTCGTTGTTAAAAGAATTTAACTCGTGAACTCTATACTGGTGCGAATTCAACCGAGCAAAATTTCAAATCTTTAGTGTTTTTTGAAAACATGCTTTGAATAACTTGCATTTTTCATCAACAAAATAAAATGTTTGATAAAAATAAATATCGCGGTTCGATTCGTCATTAAATTTTGCATAGGTATCATGTGTTATATTTTATTCTCACTACATTGCCAACAAAGTTATACACAGTTGAAGTTACGGATAGAGTGCGCGGGTGCTGAACTGAAGAGTGGAGTACAGTCCTGCACGGGCCGGGTTCTACCTGACCCTACCCTCAAATTCGATTTCAAGTCAACCCGCAATACGACCCGAACCCAAGAAACAAAATGTCCTCGACCCGAACCCGAAATTAATATTCGGCGACCCGCAACCCGACATATTTTAACCCGCAACCCGACATATTTTAACCCGCAACGAAAGGATAATAAATCATGTTCTAATGCTATTA
Organism: Maratus michaelseni; assembly: GCA_963931845.1. Lineage (NCBI taxonomy): Eukaryota > Metazoa > Arthropoda > Arachnida > Araneae > Salticidae > Maratus > Maratus michaelseni. The sequence continues at coordinate 82,010,277 of OZ007591.1, read as the reverse complement.
TGAAAAATAATGTACAGTTATCTTTAATACAAATTTTATATTTTATACAGAAAGGTGGACAAATCTATATTCTTTAATATTCAAATATAGTGAAACCTCTGAAAAGTGGACACCGCGAGATAGTTGAATAGAATCCTTCATCGGGACGGGTTGCTTCTTTTTTTTTTTTTTTTTTTGGCGGGGGGGGGGGGGGGGGGGATGGCTCTTTTTCTGCGAGTCGGGTTCACCTAAGAATAATTTTTCTGGGTCATATTTAGGTTTTTTACAACTCAGATCGTTGGGAATTTCACAAAAAGTTTGAACAGAAGTATGTTTCATCTGAAAATAAATATGTATTTGAATAGGAATGAGTATATATTCAATTTACTGTATGAGAAAAATAAAATGTATATAAGAAATGTAATCACTGATTGTTCTTTCTTCACGGTGCAGTTAAGAACCATTCTTTCTTTTCGTAGAAAATGAAAAACATTACCAAGATTTCGTTTATGATACACACAAAAACATATGTATCGTATTTGTGATAGTTTCTGCACACATACATTCTACGCGTGCGTAGATTTGGAGGTGCCGAATATTCCAAGGTATAATCATATAAGTGTTAGGAATTCAAAAAGTGTTCGCTAAATAGAGGTGTCCGCTTTTTGGGAGTGTCTATTATAGAGGTCTTATTGTATATATATTTTTAATCTGAAAAAATATTGTGGACATTATTTTGAAAAAGCGGGTCAACCCGAACCCGACCCACAAGAGTCAAAACTCAACCCGAAACCGACCCGAACCCGAAACAATGAAAGTCAACCCGACCCGCAGTGAAAAAGTAGAAGTCAACCCGGCCCTAACCCGAAAACCGAACTACACAACGAAATAATATAGCGCCGATCCGACCCGAAACGTGGGTCGGGTCAGCTGCGGTTAAAAGTGGGTAACCCGACCCGATGCAGGACTCTAGTGTGGAGTCCAGAATTTAATAAATGATGAACGCTCAGTAGCTCCATTGGTTCTTTTGATTGCTATTTCTAAAATTTATAATTTTATGTGTTAAAATCTTAGTTAAACTGAGTAACACTAACACTTCTTTTAAAATTATGTGTATATTTTAGAAATATTTTGATAACTAAAAAAAAAGACATCTTTTAAGAGGAGTGCACGGAAAAAAGAAGCTAAAAATATTGATATTTCTGAAATACGAATGGATCACACGCGTATACATTGAAAAAAAAAAAAAATGTTGATTTTACGGTATAATACTGTCAGCTAGAGTAAGTACTGTCAGCTATACCGTAAAATCAACATTTTTTTGGCAGTGAGGTTTAACATTAGCGAGAGGAATTTGAGATCTCATTGACCAACAGCCTTAAATGTGAATTATCAAGTGAAAGTTAAATAATGATTTTACCATCATCTTCGTGTGCGGGGCTAACGTAAAGGAAAATGTAAACTTTTAAAACCAAAAATAATGATATGAAGTGCCAGCGTATAAAATAAAAATACTGCATGATACACAGATGAATTTAAATTTAAATCAATTAAATTTTTTTATTTTATTAAATAACAAAATGTTTTTCAACTTTGGCCCCAATTGTTCTTCATCTTCCTATAAACCCTTTCTGACAATCGTTATCTTTCAGTGAACTTAATTTAATGCAGTGTTTTATCCAATATTCAAGTATATATTTTTAAAACTCTAACAAAAATTTACATTCTGCACTTGGTTTATTGTATTTCCTATAAACCTTTTCCACTCAATGTATCCTTTTGTTACAGATTTCATTTACAATTATATTTACGCAGATTTTGTTTCATCTTCGCTAAAGAAATATAGTTAAATCTTTAAATTTAAAGTTCTTTTCAAGCATCAATGAACCGATTTCGTATATTACAGTTCTTATCCCCTCCCACTTCATCATTATCAATTGGAAGAATTTTGTTCCAAAATCCAATAAATGATCGTTCCTTTATGCATTTTCCTCGCAGTTTGATATTAGACTGGGATCATTAACTTTTCCAAACTCTATGCATGCTGACTTGTTGGATAAAGGGAGATGGGGTAACGTTGGACCACTTTAAAAAAAAAATTTCCTTCTGAAATTTACAGATTAATAATCTAAATGAAAAGTAATCCTTAATATACCTTAGTTTCTCATCTTCATTTACTAATTTTCTCAAAGCATCAGTCTAAATAGTTTATTACTGAAAAAATATTTTTTAAAGTTTAAAAATGTGTCCCATGCGTAGTGAATAGTAAATTACAATATTATTTATCAGGCAAAGTAATTTACTCAAAATCTTTATTCTTATTTTTCAATGCACAAAACAAAACAATTAATTAATTTCACATGCATGGAAACATTAAAAAAAAAATTCTTACATGCATAAATATATTTATCAAAATTTTATGTAGCTATGTAATTTTAAATGAAAGTTTTTTTAACATTAATAATGATTAAAGTTAATATGAAAAATTCGGTCTTAACTTTCAGAGTGTCATTTTCTTTAGACGGGTCGTTTCGTTAGACAAAATCACAGTGCTGAAGTCAGCCTTTAAAGAACTAGTAATTCCAAAGAACATGTACAAGTAGTGACAAGCAGTATGACAATACTTCTCTTTTTCTTGGAAAAACTCGGCTAACATTGCAATAGCCACTACAGTTTTCGAGCTATTGATTACACATATCGTTTTCACTTTACCAATGCAATAAGGCACGTGAAAAGGCTGGTTAATATGGCCCCGAGTCCAAGTTTACAAATAACTAATGATGATTCCGAATTAAGAAATAAATGACGGCTTTCTTCTATGCTCCTTTCTTTACGTGGATCAGTTTTAAATCTTACAAAGGGGAGGTATTTGAAACAATCTTATCTTTCTACAGCTTTATTTCTTTCATTCTTTCAAGACCTCAGGACATTCCTTTATATTTTCTTGGGTAGTCTCCTTGAAGTTTGAAATTCTGTCCGGTAAAAATGAAAAAATAGTACTTAGTTTTCCTTTTCTTTACGAAAACAAGATGTACTCAAATCTTGAAATTTAAAATTATTTTCAAACTCCAATGAATTGATTCTGAATACTATTTTTCAGTCATTTCTCCTTTCCCGCATATGCCCATTATCAGTTGGAAAAGTTTTGTTCCAGAATCCAATAAATGCTCGTCCTTCTCTGCAATTTCCTGACAGTTTTGCTATTAGTGTGGGATCGTTAACTTTACCAGACACTATTAATGCTGACTTGTTAGATACCGAGGGACATGGTTGAGCAAGGAACAGTACTCTGCAAACGTTGGCTACTTAATGTTATCGCTGTTTGTTGATTGGGAAGTTGGGGAGAAGATTAGGAGATCGTATTACTGCTGTTTTTTTTTCTTTTAATTATTATTATGGGATAAATAGAAAGAAAATTTGGAAATTCAAAATTAAGAAGTCTATCAATTTAAGGTAGAGTTTCTTATGATAAAGTTAAAATTTGTCTTTTTTTATGTCGAAATACAATTTAAAGTTATAATAACATGGCTATCCATCCTGGTATATACATTTTAAAGATGCTCGATATACTCTTCGGTATAGAGAACGTAGGGAAAAATTATTTACTTTTAATTGAAAACTCTAATAGACTTTTTACATTTGGTATATTTTCTGTGATTACCCACTAATTGAACCAAAAAACATGCTTGGTACTTTAATATTAACCTCCAGAAGTTAATCGCAAAAGATTTCTTTATTTATAGCAACCTTTTTGGATTTTAATTGTTTCAGTCTTTAAGCGAGTAGTTCAAGTAATGTTGGTTAAATTCGTGTTTCATTTATTTATGTATTTGTAAAGTTTTAATTCCGTTTGGTAATTTAGTTACGGTAGCGGTATATCAAAACTAATTTTTGCTCCTGCTGGCAAATAATATCGCAATACATCTAGTATGTTGTAACAATCTATCTTACTTATTAATAAATAAGTTGAAAATCCCATTTATAATAAATTTACTTCCCATTTTCTAAATGAATTCTTCAGCGATCTTCTACGTCAAGGACGGTGAACCTAGGCACGTGACACAAGTGGCACGCAACAGAATATTTTCGGCACGGCGTTGATTGAGGTTCTAAAACAAAATAGAATGAAATTAAACGAAGTACACGAATTTAAACAAGCTGAGCCTTTCTCAATTTTTTTTCCGTATATTTCTGAAATTGGAGAAATTAAAACATAACGTATTGAATTTCAATCTATTTCAATATGGGCTCAATAGATTACCAAATTAAAAGATTGGGAGAATATCGAAAAGAAGTAGTGTTAGGCATTATAAGCAAAAATTCCAATCATGAAGTTATAGCGACTTGGTATGTAATTTGCCATTTTGATAATTTTTCCTTCTACATAAACTTGCGAGTTATTATTTTGGAAAATGATTGATATTTAAAACTCAAATAGAAGGCACCTGTTAGATAATTCGAATTCAATTGCATTCCATTAAGATAACTAAGTATGAACCTCGATATGAATTATTTTGCATCCGAGATACTGTAACAGAAATAGCATCCTTTTTTTTTTATTACTTACTAAAATATAATTTTTACTAAAATTATTGCAGTGTAATATCTACATATATATTACCCCCATATTTTAAAATCCTAATAAACAATTTTTTAAGTAATTTTGATTCATTAATTAGGATCCACTAATTATTTTTCGGTTGTTGGCACGTCATGGTCACGAAAAATATATTCTTTAAATAATTGGCACGCGGTTTAAAATAGCGTAACATAATTTAAAAACGCTGCAAACAGTTTTTCTGGTAGACCATTATATAGCCGAATTTTTTGTGTGATCCTGTGAGTGAATGATAAATGCTTTGCACTCCATATTCTACAGAAAACATGTTTTAGTGCATATCAGAAATTCATATCAATGTAATTTATGTTTGTAAAATAGTAATATGATTAAAGTACACCGCAGAAGATTTCTCTACGTAGATCATAATGCAGCGGAATTGTTTTGAGTGTCCCTGTAAACGAACTATAAATGCTACCCACTTCATTTTGTGAACGATGCAATAGTACATCATTAACTTATATAAATTACATGGCAATGCGAGTATATTTACGAGAGTTAGGACAGACGGCAGACAGACGAACCGAAGTCATAAACACTTTTTACCTTCTATTGGAAAGTGTTAAAAACGTTCTGTTGAAATATCATGTATTTTTTAAATACAACAAATTTTGAAAACTTTTTAAAGTAAAAATTTCAAAATTTAATTCATAGTAAATTTAAAGTTTTGGAAAGCAAATTTTGCAAACTGAATACGTTGGTGTTAGATGTCGATTTTCTGCCGGAAAAATCAAAATTTTGATAAATGTATTAAATAATTCGCAATCGACAAAATAAAAAGAAACTTAATTTTAAAATAACATGGATTTTTGTGATCAATGGTGGATAAAAACTGTTTCTCCCCTTGAGAGAGTCTTCTTTATAAATATTTTTTTATAGTAACTATTTTCACTTCACAATTAATAATCCTTTGGAATGTTATTTATTTTCTCCATTTTTACTAAAAAAGTATAATTAAATCTTTAAATTAAGTTTTTCCAAGCACGAATGAACTGAATTCGAATATTTTCATCCTCAGTATATCAGTTATCAGGTGGAAAAGTTATAATCCACGTTCTAGAATTCAGTAAAAGTCACATTTTCTTTGCAGCCTTCTGTTTGTTATTAGTTTGGGACCATTAACTTTGCCAGAGCATGTTAATGCTGATTTGTTGGATATCAAGGGATATAGCTAAGCAAGGAATAGTACTTTGCGGACTGTGGTTATTTAATGTTACCGTTACTTGCTGATTGGACATTCAGGGAGAAGATTAAAAGATTGTATTATTCCTGATTAAAGAGTGTCAACGTGACACAAAAATAGTCAAAATATCGATTCCCGTTTATTTCTTTTCTTTTCTTTTTTAATTAACTAAAATAATAGATCTAATTTTTCTGTACATGTGTAATATGTACACAACTACTTGCCAAATATGTATGGGGATCCAGTTCAAGGAGTTCTTTTTCACAAATGAAAACTTTAAGTGTTTTTTTTTTCTCCATGTTCATTTTTTATTAGTTTTCATGTTTTAAAATGCTAAGACTTTTTTTTTTAAGTTAGAGATTTATACTTTTTTACAAGTTTTTTTTTCATTATGTATTAAAACTATAAATTGAAACTGTGCAACAAGTTGAAAATTCCTTTTATAATAAATTCACTTCCAGTTTTCTAAATACATTTTCTAAAAGAACTAACTCTTCAGCTATCTTATGCGACATCGAGATCCCATGGTAATCTATTGTAAAATTTAAAAACAAGGATTATTTATTAAATAATAATTTTCCGAAATTCGGTTTTCAACATGAGATAGTGAACATGCGATACTAGTGTACTAATTTTCGAAAACGATCTATTTAAATGTTATGTATTTATATGTTAATTTTGAAAATTTTTGTTACGAAATTTTGAAAATAAATTTTAGTAAAAAAAAATTCAAAATTAATTGCATTTTAAATATAAAGTTTAGGAAGATATATTTTTTAAATTAAATACTTTGGTTTGAGATGTTGACTTTCTGATGGAATACAAAATTTTGATAAATGTATTTAATAAGCAGTCGAAAAAGAAAGAAAAAAAAATTAGGTAACATAATATTTTGTGATGGGAAAAAACTGTGTCGTCCCTTAGAGAACCCCCCTTAATAAATACTTTTTATTGTGACTACTTTCAGTTTGCAATAATTAATTTTTTTGGACTATTTTTGTTTGTTCCATTTTTACTAAATAAGTGTAATTAAACCTTTAAATTAAGCTATTCTTCAATCAAAAATGAACAGAATACGAATATTTTCAGTACTTTCACCTCAGTATATCAGTTATATGGTGGAATAATGCGTACCACTTTCTTTTCGATTGGGGAAAACAAACAAAAAAAAATATTGTGTATAATGCGCACCCCTTTATTGATTGAGAAATATATATATATATATATATATATATATATATATATATATATATGTCTGATGTATGATGCGTACCGCTTTGTTTAATTGGGGAAAAAGGTATTGCGTATAATTCACACCCCGTTTTTGATTAATATATATATATATATATATATATATATATATATATGTATCGTGTACAATGTGCACTCCTTTTTTAATTGGGGGGGGGGGGAAATGTATTGTGTATAATGCATTCCCCATTTTTGATTGGAAAAAACAAATATATATATATATATATATATCGTGTATAATGCGTACTCCTTTTTTGATTGAGGAAAACAGAAAAAAATAGTTATTGTGTATAATGCGTACCTTTTTTTTTTTTTTTTTTGATTGGGGAAAAATGTATTACGCATAATGCGCACACCTTTTTTGATTGGAAAAAACAAAAACAAAAAAATGTATCGTGTATAAGGTGCACTCCTTTTTTGATTGGAAAAAACAGAAAAAAATATGTCGTGCATAATGTGCTCCCCTTTTGTGATTGGTGAAAACAAAAAATGTCTTCTGTTTAATGCACCTCCTTTTTTTTTTTTAATTGGCAAAAACAAAAACAAAAAGTTATGTCTTGTGTATAATGCGCACCATAATTCTTTATCAAGTAAAAATCCAGCAATTTAAAGAAATTTCTCTAAAAATTAAAAAAATGCTATAATTATATTGCATTAATAAATTATAATGAATATATAAATTTCTCACATTATAAACTTTGTTTTAAAATATTTCTTGAAGCCGGAAATATAATAATTTGTGGAGACAAAGCAAATTCTGTATTTGAGTTTGTTCTGTTTGAAGAATGTGATTTACAAACGTATATTTGTTATCATTGTCATTTTTACATCATGCATTGCAGTCAGAAAAGAATTTACCCGTAACTCCGGCTTTTAAATATTTTTGTATAAAATAATCAAAATTGTTTCGACTTGCATATAAGATTTTATTTTGCTGTTAACGGTATTATACAAAACAAATGTTAAGCCTACTAAACAAACGTATATTTGTTATCATCATCATTTTTATATCATGCATTGCAGTCAACAAAAGTATGTGCCCGTATCTTCCGCTTTAAATATTTTTGTGTAAAAGAATCAAAATTCTTTTGACATGCGTATAAACTTTTATTAATATTTCATGGATTTTGTGTAACATTGTCACATTATATTATCAAAATTGTGTCTGATTTAGACGTAACTTTTCTAAATAAAAAGGTAAGTAACAACACAATATATAAATTTTTCATACGCGTTTTGAACACATGAAATGGAAGATAAATTGATATTTTGAGATCTGAAATTGTATCGTTACACCGATTTTGCCTACCGTGTCTTTGTACTGAATACATTTCGAAAATTAATATAGTTGAAACACTGTAAAACCTTCAGACATAAAATTTATTCTGAAAATATTTATATCCTTTCGTATTTTATTCATATATAGCTTATTCGTTTTAACATGATTTATTCAGAAGAAATATTCAAGCATTTGCTTTCTAACTCACAAATATTTGAATATCGCATGTCACTTTATATGAGCGTAACGTACAATGCGATGTTTAGGAAATATCAAATTTACTGAAAGGCAAATTTGGGAATAAATTGCATAAGGCGAGGATTGTTTCTGACAAAATTTATGTTCGAGAAAAATGCAGTCGATAAGAGCACATTTCGAAAATCTTATAATGAACACACTCTCAAAAAGAACAGAAAATCTCTCTCAAAATCTTTCTCACCCTCAAAAACAATATTTTTTCTTTGCTAAAACACGAAATTTTTTGCTTTTATTTGCGCATTCCCCCTCCCCCCCCCCCCAAAAAAAAAAAAAAAAAAAAAAAAAAATTATATATATATATATAATACAGAAAATTCACCAATCTAACGTAAAAGTTACCTGATATTCTCCAATCTAAAGCTACATTTTCGTCAAATCACAGGGATGTTCGGGCAACTGCGCTGGGTGTTACTTTTTTGTATTAAAAACGGAATTTTTGCTGATCTCTTTTCCACCTCAAAATACCGAAATTTTCTCAAAAAGCAGAAAATTCTCTTCTAATTACAGGGGTGTTCCGGCAACTTGCTGCATGTACTTTTTACTTTTTTGATATATTTTTTAAGAGTGCACTGCACATGTTATCTGAACATAAATCGTTTTACTGAGTTAATTCTTCAAAGAATAGCGTTGGCACTATGTTTTAAATTTGGAATAGGGGGAAAAAAAGGGTAATTTCGTTGCAAATACAGTTATCACATTTTTTCTGCAAAAATGAAGGTATATCAAAATTACATATAATGAAGACAAATCCAAAATTATTGCAAGTCCCACTTAATCCGTGCTTAATTTAGACAATCTCGGCATAAATGTGCGAGTATTTATTTCAATTAAGTGGTTGATTAATAAACGCTTAAATAACGCTTAAATAAAACGCTTAAATAAAGTGTTTTCTTCTGATTCTCTAAAACAGTCGATTCAACTAATTAGTGATTCATTTAAACGAAAATATTTGAAAACTGTATTTTGTTCGATATCCGTGTAACATGTACAATATCAATTTCATGGATATAAAATCTATCCAAACATTCTCAATTCGGATATAGTTTATAAATCACGATAACCTTTTCTATCTATTATGTAAATCTAGAAAAAAAGTCACGGCAAATTCTGTCAACAATCAATGTTTCCCCTAAAAGATTTTATTTTTTCCGGATTATTTCTTTAGATCCAAAAGTTATATAACTGGAAAAATTTTTTATGTAAATTTAACACTTTTTAAAGAGAAAAGCAATGAAATTTAATGCTGCTTATAATTTTTACTTAAAACAACAACAACAAAATTACAAACCATAATGCTAATTAAATACATAGTTTTATAATATACATAATTAAAAACATGTAAGAAATAAAATTACAAATCGCTAGTTAATATACGCAAAAAAAAAAAAATAAATAAATAAATAAATAAATAAATAAATATTAGCATTTAAAAACATGAAACGGAAAAAAAAAAAAAAAAAATGTGAACACGGAGGGAAAAAAACACTTAAAGTTTTGATTGTGAAAATGAACTGCTTGAACTGCAATCTCGTACATATATCGCATATAGTCCTGCACATATTTCACATTAAAAAAAGGTTAGATGCATAAACTGTCTTAATTAAATAAAATAAATAAAGAGAAATCGATATTTTAGCCTTTTGGGGGGTACTGTGACCGCTTAACTCTTTAATCAGGAATAATACAATCTCTTAATCTTCTTTCTGAATGTCCAATCAGCAAGTAAAGATAACATTAAATTACCACAGTCCGCAAAGTACTATTCCTTGTTTAGCTATGTCCCTTGATATCCAACAAATCAGCATTAACGTGCTTTGGCAAAGTTAATGGTCCCAAACTAATAAAAAACAGTCGGAATAATGCAAAGAAAATGTGACTTATAGTGGATTCTGCAACGTGTAACATAACTTTTCCAACTGATAAATGATATATATAGAAGATGAAAGTATTGAAAATATTCGAATTCAGCTCTTTCGTTACTTGAAATGGCTTAAAGATTTAATTACAGTTATTTAAAGATTTAATTACACTTATTTAGTCAAAATGGAACAAATAAATAATATTCCAAAGAATTATTAATTGTGAAGTGAAAATAGTCTTTCTGTCTATTTTATATACTTTTTCTTCCTGTTATATAGATATAGAAAAGGAGCTACGGTGAATTCTGTCAATGGTCACTGTTTTTGCAAAGTTGTTATTATTATTATTATATTTTATATACATATACTCAGAAGTTAAATAACTTCAAGATTATTAATACTAATTTTGTTGAAAAATTATTTGATATAAATTTAACAAAATTTTACTGAATTAACATTTATTATTTTACCATAACCGCCGTGAAGAATGCTCACGAATATACATTAAAAAAAAAAAAAAAAAAAGATTTCTCTAAATGTGCGCTTTGTCCTTTAAGTTCGAAAGATTCAGCCGTTCAAAATATATAATTTAATTTATCAGCGATAAAAGCTGAAACATTGCCATTCTCTGAAAATCACATTTAAATTGCATTTTTATCGGCCTTTTTCACGCTTACATGTAAACTTTAAAATTTAACGTAACATAATGAAATAATTTACTTAAAATAATTAAATAAAATTTAACTTTCATAAATCTTAAGTGAATGTATTATTTTACTTACAATTTGTACTACATCTTTCTAAACCTTTCTATTTTCTACGTTTGCATTTTCAAAAACTAGGCATATATTTAAAAAAATCAAATAAACAATAATTTGTATTGAAAATACTATTTATTTTAATATTTGTCAAATACACAAGCAATCGCCTAAAATTTATCAAAATTAATGAGCTGTATATCAACGAATTAGATGTATAATTATATTTGTTCATAGCGATTTGGATGTCTTTACTGTACAAACATAAATATTTCCTTTAAAAAAAAAAATGCTCATTTAAACTCAAAATTATAGCAAAATTTAAGGAACATAATTACAAGTCAAATATACAAGCATTTTCTACATTATTTAGCTGAATCTTAACTAATTTATCCATAAATTAGTTTGTTCATAACAAACTAAATAGCTTTACTGTGTACTAACATAACTGTTCATTTAATTTTTTTAAATGCTCTTTAAACTCAAAATGATAGGAAATAATTAATCTAAGTTATTATATTCTGAAAATGAACTGTCCATCTTTATATAGACGGCTCGTTGGTTAATGATAGAAATTTATTGTATTCATAAAAGCTTGTACTTATTTCGGCAAATGCATGAATTATTTGCTTGAATGTGAATAGTTCAAGTCATTGTTTACAATTAGTCATTGAAAATTAACTACTCCCGTTTGCATAGACATGTCTAGAGCACAAAGACAGATGACTGTAGGCAGAGGAACAGGGCTTTGTCGCCATTGATTATCAATTTGTATTGTTCTGCCCTGATTATCCAATAAGGAAGCATTAGCGGTGCACCTTAGGAGGCTAGGTCATAATATATAACTAGTTCATGACGGGAGAATTTGAAATATAAGGTAACCTGTCTTAAGTTAGTAATATGTTGAATGACTTAAAATCACGAATAGGAAATGAATTAATGCGTTAAATTTACTGCTTGTAGATAGTAGGAAAAGTTATTAATGGTAACATTTCAAGGATAGTGACAGTTTTCTTGAAAATTCGATGATTTTAAATTGCAGTGTTGTTATTGACTGTATAATCAGAAATGTTATTGGTAATTTAATGGAGAATTAATTTTGGATGAACCATTGTCTAAAGATTTAGAATATTTGCATTAAATCGCTTATACATATATATTTTCCAATTATGCTTTTGAGGATTCTATATTAAAGCAATCATCTGAAATAATATCAATTTATTATTACGCTTTTGAAAAATTTAGCGTATGTCTAAAAAATGAATTAACAATTTACTAATTATTAAAAATCCAACTATAATACATCCAATTATTCCAAATCCAATTGTAATAAATTCAATTATTCAAAACCCAACTAAAGTAGTTTAAAATACATTATCTTTTAATCCTAAGCATTAATGTGATGCGTAAATCAATGTTTTCAGGTGCAAAAACTTGTAAGCATAAAACACATATATTAAACAACGTTCTGCAAGTGATTATGGCAAAAGATTTCATATGTAATATTACATATAAATGCGAAAATTGCGGTGTAAAATAAGATGCATTAACCATTGTACCATTAAATTGTCAATATAGCATTGTAAAATGCGTAATAACTGTTACGTTGATATATTCTTTCTTCTCCAATTATTTTATTCTTGAAGATTTGCGTGAAATTTTGTTAAATTCTGTGCATTTAAACTGGTGATATAAGCATTGCATATTTCGAACAAATTGCCGAATTTCGTCCCCGTCCACCCTCTTAGACGACTGCAACCAAAATTGAATGACAATCTATTCCCATCATGAGGATTCTAACTTTTATGTTTCGGGGAATTCTGCGAACATAAACTGGAGATATAAGCTTAACATACATCGAAACAAATCATCGATTTGCGGCACCCTCTTTTGGGGAATTTTTCCCCAAAAACTAATCATTACCAGTTCACATAAGAATAGAATATATACAATGAAATTTCATATTACTCTACTCAGTAGTTTGCGAGTTAGAGTGTCTACAAAATTTGTGTCACATACAAACAGATACAGACTCACGGACAGACATTTTCTAAATACAGTCAAATCGTGTTCAGGACCTTCTAAAACTGTCGAAAACCGGAAGACGAAATTTTTCACGAATCCAATATTTTCTTTTTTTAAATTTTTCTTCCAATCTTTTCTTTCTTTCTTTTCTTCTCTAAAAGAAAGTAAAAAAAAAAAAAAAAAAAAAAAAAAAGTGGAGTTGTATCAAGCATGAGTAAGTGTATGAATAACAAACAAAATGCAAAATATAGCTAAAATATTACTGTAAAATAAGTCTTTAGTACTGTACATTCAAATTCCTACAACTTATATAACACTGCAAAAAAAAAAAAAAAAAAAAAAAAAATTGCTTTTACAGTATAATACTGACATCCCAGTTGCTAGTACTATACCGTAAAATTAACATGCGCGGCAGCTTATTACTGCTTATTTTACAGTTTATTACTGTTAATTTTCGGTATAATACTGGCAACTGGGATGCTAGTATTATACTGTAGAAGCAACAATTTTTTTTTTTGCAGTGTATAACTAGTGTTTCTCCTGTTGATAATACTAACAATAACAAAGTAACATAATAAAAATATTCGTGTGATTTTTTTAATTTTAATTTATTTAATATTTTGGATTCTTTTTTCAGGGCGATAAATATTAAACTGATTATTTGCATGGACACTCAAATCTGGTAGACTTTACAGCAACAGAAAACTTTTAAATCCGGAATAATTTTAGGCAGAATTTTAAATCTCTGACTAGATGCCATGAGAGCGCCTGCGATTTTTATCTTTCTCCAACATAGTAGAAAAGTGTTTGTGATTTCGGTTTGCCTGTCCATCTGTCCGTAGTCTAACTCTCGTAAATATACTCGGATTTCCAAGTAATTTGTATATGTTATTAACACATATTATAGCACGATTGCTATTGAAAATTAAGTGTGTTGCATTTATAGGGACAGTCAAAAGTATTCTGTTACATTACGGTCAATGGGGAAAAATCGTTTCTAGTGCATTTTGATGATGTCACACCATTTCAAACTAATGAAATTTATATGCATTTATGAAGTGCACTAAAACAAGTTTTCTGTTGAATATGGGGTGCAAAGCATTTATTATTCATTTACAGGGTCACACAAAACAATTTCTTGAATTTCTAGAAGTATGATTGCAGTAGTTTTAAGTGTTTTTAGGCGGAATTAAAATTTAGCTTAATATATGGCATGTATAAAAGTCTGTAGGTAATGTACAAGGCTGTACAAAATATTTCAAGTTTGTTTCCGTCTATTGATAGAAATTGCTGAAGGTGAATTTTCAACCTATTATGCGTTTTCTTACTAAACGAAATTTTAGCATACTATGTAGAATATATAAAAATCTACAGATCAAATACAGGGCTGCGCAAAAGAATTATGGTACTCTTTCGGCTATGAATGGTAAATGCTGAAATTTGGTTTTAAATGTGTTATCCGTTTTCTAAAATGTTTACTTAGGTTTCTTATTTACCCTTTTAAACAACGAAGTTTCGTTAAAGTACTCTGGAAATGTTGGAAAGTGTTTCCTAATCTATGCTCGACACATGATTTTTCGTTCTTATATTACCAAAATAATTTTTCAGAGCTAAAGTAAAAAACGATAACATAATAAATTGTTTTAATATGTTTTATTTTGTTTTAATGGTGTTCTGCGTCCCCTTTTGAGAATGATAAATATTAACATGTGGTCTTTAACGTAGGACTTCAATTCTGACAGTCGTACGACAACTTTAAATCTGAACTTACTTTAGGCAGAGTTTTCAATTTACAAACACAATGAGTGCTTCTGCGGCATTTATATAAAATAAATTTCCAATGATAAAGTAAAAATGATACATAATAGAATTTCTTTAACATGTTTTATTTTGCGTATTATTTTTATGGTGCGTTATACTTTGAGAACGCTAAATATTAAAATTCTTTGACATAATTCTGGCAGCAGAAAAAAAAATTTAAATCCAGAATAACTCTAGACAGAGTTTACAATTTATAAATTCGATGATGAGTGCGTCTGAATATTTATAATTTTAAAATCGCTCTGTAGCTTTTTCTCTTTTTTGAATGTATTGTAAACGTTCTGCAACGAACAAATCTCTAATCCTACTTTTACTAAAGATGACTGAATTTGCAAATTGAATACCCGAATAACTCATTTTAACGAAGATTGTTTCTGAAAACTTTAACTTTTCTTTAAACCCACTATTCCTAATCACTCCAGTTTAAGAAATTTCAATCGACTCGAAGCTTATATGTTGGAATTTTTCTTTCATTTTTGAGATACATTTTGCCGCAAAAATTTCCCTCTAATTATATTTTCTTTCTAACTCATCAGCCAGCTTAATGTTCGCAGTTTAAGTTTTCAAATTTTTTTTTCCCAGCTAAACAAAGACAGTTTCATTTCATTTTTCTACACGACATCTCATTTTTCCCAAATTGGAATAAAAATCCTGCTGTGAATCTCTATTTGAATACTACACTAATGCTGCGGAAGAGTAAATCCACTGTAAAAAAGCCTCTTTCTACTTGAAAGTAAATATGTATGCTTCCTCTCCTTATACCCTCTCTCTGCTATTATAATAAAGAAAAAAAATCGAACAATTTCCCATTTTCTAGATCATCTTATTCAATTTTTCTGCATCAAATCTTCTGTTGCTTATTTTCCTTAATCTAATCTTTATCCTTATTTTTTTTCAACTTTAATCAAAAACACAGAACAAAGCAGTAATGGCTGCCTAGGAAACTTGAAAAGAACAAACGATTCTGGTTGTCATGGAAACTGTCTTTAGCACAAAGCGAAAAGCTATCTTTTCTGTTCTCCATTTTGTTTCTAAACGATTGCCTTTTTCGCTATTCAAGCACTGTATCAGTTTAGCTCCAAATATATCTTTACAGTTAAATATGAGTTGACATTTAAAGTGCCGTCGTCTCAAGATAAGTGATTTATCTTTGATCCGCCAGTTTCTTTTAAAATTGTTTATACTTGGCTACTTGTTCTGTTCATTATCATTATGTATTTTGAAAACATTTTAAGCAAATTTGAGAAATTGGAAAATTTCTGTTTGAATTTCGAAATTATGAATCAGTTCTATTTTCATGAAACCATAAAGAAATATTTGGATAATTTGAAAAGAAAGAATATAAATAAAATTTTATAATTTCATATTACTTTGCTAAAAGTTTTTTTTTTTTTTTTTTTTTTTTTTTTTTTTTTTTTTGTCCTTGTCATTGTCTTTTTTTTTTTATTAGAAATCTTTATACGCATCAGTGAGATGATTTTTACTTGGCGATTCGCCAAGCTATTGTTTTTCAAAAAAAAAAAAAAAAAAAAAAAAAAAAAGAGGGGGGGGGGGAGACAAAAGCAATTGAAATAATTCGAAAAAGTAGTAAAAACTTAAATAAATTAAATAAAATCTATTTCAATGTGTTTATCAGAAATGTATTGTTTATTTACAGAGACTCTCAAAAGAATTCCCTTGCATTATGGTCAATGGGAAAAAAATCATTTGCAATGTATTTTAATAATGATGTTACATTATTTCAAATATATTGAAATTGATATACATCACTGAGTGCACTATAAGATGCTTACTATAGAATGTGGTGTGCGTAGCATTTGTCGTTCATTTACAGGGACACACAAAAGAATTCGGTTGCGGTAGTGTCTGTGAGCAATAATTGCGTTTTCAATTGTTGTATGCGTTTCTAAATTTAACTTTTTTTTTTCTCTCATATTACTTGGTGTGTATAAATTCTATAAAACATATACAAGGCTGCAGAAAATTCGGATATTTTACCGACTATAAATAGAAATTTCTGAAATTGGGTTTTCAAATGTGTTATATATCTTTGAAATAGACATCATCAAGTTTTGTTACAGTATTCTTGAAGCGTTGGAAAGTGTTTCATATTCTATGCTTGACGAATGATTTTTCTTTCTTGTTTGTTTCTAAGTCCATTTTTCGGTTTCATTATTAATGTCTATATTTATCTCTGATGTTGTGACGTGCTGGTTTTCGACTAGTTCATTCATATCGAGAATTTAAGGTTTAAAACTGTGTTTATTTAAACTAATTGGGCAGGGATGTGGTAGAGTCTTTTCACAAGTTTTGCCTCTACTAAACAACGATCCCTAAAGTTCAGTCGCTAACTTGCACTTCACTATAAATAACTAAAAAGTCTTATTAAACAAGGATTACCTGTACTAAACAATGATCCCCAAATTTCAGTCACTTACTCGCACATCACTATAAATAACTAAAAAGTCTTATTAAACAAGGATTGCCTGTACTAAACAATGATCCCCAAATTTCAGTCACTTACTCGCACATCACTATAAATAACTAAAAAGTCATTAAACAAGTATTGCCTGTACTAAACAATGATCCCTAAAGTTCAGTCACTATAAATAACTAAAAAGTCTTATTAAACAAGGATTGCCTATACTAAACAATGATCCCCAAAGTTCAGTCACTAACTCGCACGTCACTATAAATAACTAAAAAGTCTTATTAAACAAGGATTGCCTGTACTAAACAATGATCCCCAAAGTTCAGTCACTAACTCGCACTTCACTATAAATAACCAAAAAGTCTTATTAAACAAGGATTCACTTACTTAAGATCACTGCTAAGGTAATTTGTTACTAAAACCAATAAACTCTTGATGCTTTCAGCTAGAACTAACAGAATTCGTTAACACAAGCTTAACTTTCAAAATAATAGGAACCCGTGGCTGCTGAATATATTTATTCGAACTATAACTGAAAACTATCTTACCAACGGATAATCTTTGATTCACTGAAATCTCCACTGATAGCTGATAAGAGCTGGCCTAAATTACCACAAGGAAGTATTTCCGATCTAAATTCGCCGATACAAGCTTTCGTTCTTGCTTTTATACTATTGCCGATTGACCAATGAAGCTAAAATTTTGCATAGGCACACTGCGTAACACAGCAACCCGCCAACTCCGAAGTCTATATGCATACTTCGAAAATTAGAGTAAAATGAAGTATAGAGGTCATTGTTACGCACACAGGTTACGTTGTGACATCATGTTCTCATTCAAAACACTGGAGTGCCTTTATAAGACAGTTACTTGTCCACTACAATGTTACGTCCCCAAATTTTGTTTTGTGCCCTACTTTACCATGAAAAAACAAATTCATTAACAATTATTTCGAGATTTTCCACTGCTAAAGCATAAATTAATGGTCTATCTACTCTTTGGATAATAAAAAACTACAATTAATGTTTTTAAAATAGAATCCAAATAGATTTATTAAAGTTTTTGATAAGTGGCAGGAATAGGCGCAAAGAATATTTGATTGACGAATATCTAATTAAAATTTTCCAAATTAAATATTTAAATCATGATAGTCACATTTACAATATATAAATATTGATGGCAATAACTTTATAATACATAATTTCCGTTTACAATCTGAATAGTTCCTCGTATAGTTTTTGCTTTTGAGTATTTTTCACTTTCTTATAATAATAAAGTATATCATGTAAAATATTTTAAATATAATTTGTGTTCTTAATACATAGATTGAGCATAAAGTCTTTCTTCTGATTGCGAAAATGTATAACGCAAAAAATATATTTATACTTATATGGTTTTTATAATAATAACAAGTAACCCCCCCCCCCCCCCCCGCGTCAAAAATGACAGGATATTGACTCAATATTCAATTTTTGAAATAGTTCAACGAATGGACAAAACATTCAAATTAAATATTAAAAAAAGTAATGTTTAGTTTTGTTTAATTTTGTTTAGTTAAACCCTTCGTAATTTCATTTTGAAATCTTAATCGTATAAATAAAAACATATTTATTCTTGTTCTATTATTATATTTGTTATTACTTTCTTCACAAGAAAAAAGTATTGGATTCCTGAAAAAATTCGACTTCCGGATTTTGGTGGATTTATGCGTTTTAGAAGGCCCTGAACACGATTTGACTGTTTTTAGAAAATGTCTGTCTGTCTGTATGTGACAAAAATGTTGTGGGCGCTCTATCTCAAGAACTAATGTACGGAATTTAATAAAACTTTAGATTCAATTAGTCCCTGATATAAATTGATGCTGATTAGTTTTTGGTGTAAATCGCCCAACAGGTGGTGCTGCTATGCTACATTTTTCATCATTTTTAGAACAGCTATATCTCAAGAACTAATGCATAGAATTTCATCAAACTTCAGAGTCTGTTAGACCTTCACATAAATAAATGCTGGTTACGTTTTCGTGTAAATAGACCAACAGGTGGCGCTGCTATGCTAGTTTTTCATGATTTTCACTATAGCTATATCTCAAGAACTAATGCACAGAATATCATCAAATTTCAGAATCAGGTAGACGTTGACATAAGTTGTTGTTGATTAGGTTTTAGTGTAAATCTCCCAACAGATGGCACTGCTGTGCTGCATTTTTCAGGATTTACACGATTATACCGATAGTTGTATCTCAAGAACTAATGCACGGAATTTAATAAAACTTTAGATTAAGATAGACCTTGACATAAATTGGTGCTGATTCGTTTTTGGTGTATGTGAAACTTGTATGAGATAGAAGAAAGTTTTGGTATTGGCACAACCACAACCGACTTTATATTGTTGTGTGTTATGCTGAGTTTTCAGTTATTCGTATTTAATCGATTTTTTTAAATATTTTTAAATTGGTCTAATGAGAGTGTTATTTTAAAAGTCACTAATAAAAACTACAACAGCCTCATTTATTTGTTGTTCTTTTCCTAGAACTTACGTCGGAAAAAATATCCATTTGCAGACTTATAAGTATTAGTAATGTTCAGCTGTGAAAAAAATTGGCAGCAAAAGTTCTTTGGAAAAAAATGTTTCTCATTCATGCTTGCTTAATGTCTACAATTAAATCTATTCTTGTTTTACAGGAGAACTTTGGATGAAAAGAATGGGCGGAAATGTACTAATAAAAAAAAAAGAATTTAGTCAAAGACGTGAATTTTCTTATTTAGGTTTACTTTATGTTTTGACTTAAATAATGTTTATGTTCTTGTTTTATTTTAAACAAAATGGAAAAAAAAATTAAAGTATTCAAGTAAATTTACTTAATAAAGCTTTCCAAAAGCGGAGATTGGTATTTTTACTTTCTTCTATCTTTACAAGAAGAAAGTATTGGTTTCATGAAAATGTTCGATTTCCGGTTTTCGACTGATTTATACGTTTTATAAGGTCATGAACACCATTTGACTGTTTTTAGAAAATGTCTGTCTGTAAGTCTGTATGTATGTGACAAAAATTTTGTGGGTGTTCTATCTTAAGAACTAATGCACGGAATTTAATAAAACTTTGGATTCAGTTAGATCGCGATATAAATTTATGCTGATTAGTTTTTGGTGTTGATTAGTTTTTGGTTGTGCTGATTAGTTTTTGGTTCAACAGGTGGCGCTGCTATGCTGCATTATTCACGATTTTCAAAATAGATTTATCTGAAGAAGTAATGCACGAATTTTCATCAAACTTCAGATTCAGTTAGAAGTTGACATTAAGTTCTTGTTGATTTGGTTTTGGTGTAAATCTCCCCACAGGAGGCGCTGATATACTGCATTTTTCAGAATTTACACGATTTTAATAATAGTCATATATCAGGTACTAATGCATGGATTTTCATCAAACTTCATATTCTGTTAGACCTTGTCATAAATTGGTAGTGATTAGGTTTTCGTGTAAATCATATAACAGTTGGCGCTGCTGTGCTGCATTTTCGGATTAAAAATTGCATAATTAAAAAAATATATATATGCCTGTTGAAATATTAACATGTATGAAGTAGAACGAAGTTTTGGTATTTGGCTCGGAGGATTACGTTTTGGAGGATTTTGAAAAATTCCTCATTAACTATATAACTTTCATTTTTTGTTTGTTTCTTTCGCTTCATTTATTTACACTAAGGTCTATATTTATTTCCTATACTAACGAGTTCAGAAAGTTTTGTTTTGACAGCATACTGTTATGGAAAAACAATGGTATTAACAATTATTTCAAAATTTTCCATTGCTAAAGCATAGATTAATGGTTTAATCTAGATATTTTTCGTATAAATAAAAACTACATAATTAAAGGATTTAAAACGTTTTTATACTTTTTTATGTATTTTTAAATTCGGTACAGGAATAAGTGAAATTAATAGTTAGTTGACTCATATATTGTAAGATGGTTGATGGTTGTAACTATATCATAGCTGCCAACCTCCCCCCCCCCCTTTAAAAAAAAATCAAAAACATACATTATACCATAAAATTTACTTAATAAAATCATTTAATAAAGTGACTTTTTTCTATTGGTAGCTATACTATGTAAGATGGATGCATGTATGTAAGATATGCATGTATATAAGATATGCATGTAACCATAAAAAAAAAGAAGGGAGAATATAAGTAAGGAATAATGGATAAAATATGGAGTATTCAACAGGGAGTCCTATAATGATTTAAAATGTTTATACATCCTTTATTAAAAAGTTTGGTCCCAAAAGCAATATGTTACACCAAACTACGCCCACTAAAGTACGCCGATGGATGTGCAACCCGATAACGGAAGATTAACTCATTTGGTGCTTTAATTTTGGAGCTTTAATTTTATACCGAATTCTTAAAACAATTAACATTTCTCAATTATACATCTGATACACATCTGGAGCTGACCAAGCTGGTCGATACATGGTCATATTTAATAATATATTTAACCGCTTACCTAGTTATATAGAATTATGCTTTGTTAAAACGCTGGTGCGCATAATTTGTTAAAAATATATATACCAAGTTAATTCGATCATCAGATTATAGACAGAATTTGTTTTTGCACCAGAATTTTTATCTTATTTTACATAAATAAATTTATTTACAAAAATTGTTTTACTTAACAAATTTAATCAGTTGCTGTTCAGTTGTAAATTATTATTATTAATATTAATAAATAAAAATATACCGTTATCACTTCTCCGTCTATCAAAAATAATTTGTAAGTATACACGGTACTTAATGTATTTTTTCATACTGTATTTTGTCGTATTGATTATTTTCGTATTGTGTATTGTCGAAGTTCTCTTTCTTAAATCAGCTCTGCAACTGATGTATATGGTATTAAAAAAGAAATATATATATATATATATATATATATATATATTCGAATATCCCTGGTATCAAAGAAAATATTACTAAGTCTCCAAGAAAAACTTCGCTTAGAATAAATGAGAAATATTTCCGTAACGAAAACTGAAAAAAAAAAAGAAGAAATTTCTTTGAGCAGAATAATATTTACAGATATTTCCTTTATTCCATTCAAGATGAAACAAACATAACGTAGCTTTGTGTTTTATAGAGAAAGTCTTTCATATCAATGCAGATAAGAAAATAAATTCACAACAAAACATCTCGAGGCCTTTGAATAAAATTGGTTGTATATATTTTTTTTTCCAACTGCATAATCAGAATTTCTCGAAATGAACTTCATTGGCTGATTTTCTTTTCAGATTTGTTCTCTGTTTTTATCGTTACTTTTTTATCCAGATTTTTTTTTTTTTTTTACCAAATCAGAATAATGTTTGTTCATTTATAACAAAGAAGTGAATAATTTTGATGAAAATCTGAATTGAAAAACATAATCATTAAAAGATCTAAAAAACAGTATGATAATATTAAAAAATCATTCGCCTTAAAAAGCTAATGTAATTTTATGCACAATATCTCAAGACAAATTTTGGGATAAATTGAAATTAATGTCCTGGTTTGTATGATAAAAAAAAAACTATTATTACTCTGATTGCATCAAATGTATTTTCAACTTAAAGAAAAAATAAATGTTTATTATTTTTCATTTTAAAAGGCATACAAACTTAAGTTTATAAATAACATTGTGGAATATACACTGTAAAAAAAAAATTCCTTATAACTTATGTACCTTATACTTTCTTATAACTTATATATAATTTTTATCTTCCACATTAGCTTTTGCTGCGTAACGTTTGTTTTAGGATAGCTGCAAGTACGGTTTTAGTAACTGGTGACTGAGCAAACTGGTTTTATAACTGCTTAATTTTTCATTAACTCATTATGTTCCAATTTATAAATTACTAAAATATGCACCTTCTACACATTTTTTCTGAATTTTAAAAATACACGAGAAGATTTGTGCAATCATTAAATAATTTTTAGAAAGATTTCTTCTTTTAAAATTGATTAAGTAAATCGGCATTTATTGGCTTTTTTAAATATATTTTTACTCTACTCCAAACATTTCTTTAAAATATGGATTTTAATAATTTATAGATTTAGAAAATAGAAAAAATTAATTACCTGACGACGTAAATGTATAGAATTTTTTAAATATATTTTTACTCTACTCCAAACATTTCTTTAAAATATGGATTTTAATAATTTATAGAATTAGAAAATAGAAAAAATTAATTACCTGACGACGTAAATGTATAGAATTTTTTAAATATATTTTTACTCTACTCCAAACATTTCTTTAAAATACGGATTTTAATAATTTATAGAATTAGAAAATAGAAAAAATGAATTACCTGACGAAAACGTAAATGTAGAATTTTTTTTTAGAACTGAAACTTTCCACTCCATGTACTGTTAAATCTGCAGAAAACTGCCCACAGTCATTCAACCGTTTTTATACATAACGGTCACTTGACCATTTTAATAAGCTTTCTTATTCAGAATAGAGATAATAAACTACTGTTATGTAACTGTTTTCTACCGAAACAGTTGAATGACTGGAGAATTTGGTGCAGATTTTTAACAGTGTGTCTTTTAACATTAAGAAAGTTGAACTATGTTAAAAATATGCAGCAAACCGTCCACTCATTCAACCGTTTTTATAGAAAAACGTTACTTGACCATATTATGAAACGGTCTCATTGGTCAGAATAGAGATAAATTACGGTCATGTAACCGTTTTCTAGAAAAACGGTTGAATGAGTGGACGGTTTGCTGCATATTTTTAGCTGTTTTGAAAAATAAATTTTCTTTTTTTTAAAAAAACCAAGCAATCTAAACCGAGCTTTCCGAAAATTATTTTAAAATCCATAAAAAATCAGTGAATTTCGATAGAGTTTTCAAACAAATAGCTTTTGAAAGTAATTTCTTTTTGTCTTCGACTTTGTAAAAATTAGAATTGTGCATTGTTTAGAAGTTTAAAAAAATTGCAGTAAAAGCAAAATTTATTCGTCAAGTCGTTGCGACGCACAGTGGAGTATCTGATGCAAAATCGTAGCCAAAAAGGCATAAATTAAAATTTGCTCAACAACTGTAAAAAGCATATTTTATAGTAGTTGACTAACTGGTGCGTCGATTTACATGTATTTCAGGAATATGAGTCATATCCGGCCTTCTCCTAGCCTCAGTTGAAATGAAAGTTACTTTGTATGTTTTAGCTTATTTGTTATTCTGTTTAAATGTACACTTTGACATGTGCATTTAAATTAATTTTACTTTTCATACAATAAAAAATAATTTAAATTGAAAATGGGTTAATATTAAGCCTTTTTAGATCTAGTTTATTGAAATATATTATCTAATATATTGAAAGCTTTTTAAAGCTGTGTCGGAGTTTGTCGAACCATTTTTGAATTATAATCGTATTGGATATAGGTTTGAAGACATTTAAAAAAAAAAAATGTTCCGCATATTGGTACCATTCTTAGATATCAATGTTTTTTGGGAGGACTGCAAATCTATTAAAAACACTCAAAAACAGCATCTTTATTCTCTATATATACTATAGAGACTTAACTCTGGCAAATACTAAATGCAAATAATATATATATTATATGCTTTGGTTTTTATAAATAATTAAACATTTATGTGTAGTAAAATTAACCACATTTAATTAAACATTACTTGTAAATAAAACAAACCTATGAACAAAAAAATTCCTCTTATAAACGATAAAGAATGAAGTAAGCACTGTATTATATATTTATTTATTTAAATAAATACATACATTTATGCATATATAACATTAATTAAGTGTATTTACTAATAGTAAGTCAAAAAGAATGGTTTTAACTCTAAAACACATGAAAATTAATTTTGGCCAGGATTTTGTGTCAAATACTCCACTGTGCGACGGTCCGAGGCTAACGAAAAAGACAGGCTACCGCGGTGCATTCCACTTATCTTTTTTTACAGACCGCTAGAGTGACGTGATGCTCTTTTTGTACACCTGCATTGGTGCATTCGAGCATCACGTGACTCCCGCGGTCTGTAAAAAAAGATATGCGTAAAGCACCGCGGTAGCCTTTCTTTTTCGTTAGCCTCGGCGACGGTCGATATGACGTCAGCCTTACTCACGGACATATTTTTGCTTTATAATATAGTTTTTTGCTTTGTACAACGAATACTACTTTTGGGACAGGATAAAGTAAATTAGCTATCCTAAATTGTATTACTGCCACTCGATGTGTCAAATTAATTTAATAACAAGATTTTTAGAATACTTTATGTACCGTTGAGTCATAGAGGGTTCAACTTATCCCAGCAAATTATGTATGACATCTTGGAGTAAATGTCAAGAAATTTTTTATTAATTATCTTACCATTAAAAAACTGAAATTTCAGCAAACGATTAAAATATTTCTAATTTTTCCATCTTATCGCGTTTATCATGTGTTGGGATTTAAAATTACCCAATTTTGTGAAATTGAGCTTTTAATGAAACCTGACAATACCCTAAGCAATAAATTTCATCAGCAGGTTCTCATTCTACTCTAAATCTATGACCTAATTCTATTAAAAAGTCTATTTTTTATAGTTTAACTGACTTCTATAATGATCATAATAACGATTTTTATGTATACAGGGTGCCCCTTCTTATAGTTGAACTAATTTTTAAATCGTTAAGTTGGGATGTATGATTGCAATTTCCAAATGTTTCAAATGCCGTTCTTCCTCATATGAAAATCGATTTACATCAAAATAGTTATTTTTTAAAAAGTTCCATTTAATTTTCTGTACGGTCCCTGGGTTCTATAAATTATTTTTAGACAAATTGTTTCCGTGCTTTAACAAGTAAAACAGTAAAAATTCCACTGTTTTACGACCAATGCTGAATGAGTTGGTACTTTGAATTTTATTATGTTGTATGTCACTTTAAACGCAAACACGTCTGTTTATTGGTTTTGCATTGGAAATATTTGCATTAAAGGCAGTTTTACAGCAATATTGTTTTGATATTGGAAATATTTGCCATTACTACACAATTATTGTTCTTACATTGGAAATATATCCAATGAAATGCCACTATTAGAAAAATATTTGTTTTACATTGCAATTATTGACAATGAAATGCCACTATTAGAAAAAAAAATATTAATTTTACATTGGAAATATTTGCACGCGAAGCCAATTTTGCAGAAATATTGGCTTTACATTGGGACTATTGACAATGAAATTGCGAAATATTTCTGGCCATTGTTGTTGCAATATTAACGGAATATAAATACTCCAATATTGGATTATTATTTCAGCCAATATTACAAATCCTATCTGAAATATAGCCAATCCGAGACAGCCATTCTAACAATACTAGCTCAATTTTGTTTTGCCACTATAGATAGGTTCTGTTATCGAATATATACAGAAAATAATGCCTTTCCTCTTTTTACACGGACTATTTTTAAACAACAGTTTCCATTTCAAGAGCGGTAAATCAGAAAATGGCTTACTTTAACATGATTTCACGTTAAGTGATCAGTTCAGAGCGAAACCTTTTTTGTCTTTTGGGGAAAAAGAAATCGATAAAAAGTAAATTTGCTCGGTAAAGAAAGCGATATAAAAGTGGAAAGGCAATACGATTCAAATGAAGACGTGGCTTTGCCCTTTTAGAAACAGAATGAATAAAAAGCAAATATCAAACTGATCTTATTTCAAAGTATTTCCTATACACTGCAAAAAAAAAAAGAAAAATGTTTCTTAATCTACGAAAATATAATATAACTACGAACGAAAATATACAATAACATCTTCCAACTTACCCCCGATTCCGAAAAGTGTTGTTTATCTTTAGAAACCTCTGAATTGAGATTTAAAGGAAAATTTACAAAAACGAAGTTTCTTTTTCTGCCGCTCAATTTCGGAAACGTTTCCGAATAGTTTTTAGCTCTCAGGGTATCAAAGCCTGAGAGCTAATATGCCCGCCGGTTCTGTATGTACTTATGTATGTACGTATCGCGATAACTCTTGATAGAAATAACCATTTTGCTTCAATTATTGTTTATAGGTTCTTTGTGATAAGGCGCTTCCCTGATTAGTTTTGGGGGTTCATTGGTATAAAGGGGGAAAGGGGGCTAACCCCCCGCCTTCTTAATTTAGATAAATGAAATTCCTGCAGAATTATCCGATTTTCTTCAAATTTTGTTTATAAGTTCAATGTGATAAGGCACTTCCCTGATTCGTTTTGGGGGTTCATTGGTTAAGTATAAAGGGGTAAAGGGGGGTTAAACCACCCCCCCTTAATTTATATAAATGGGTTTTTCATGCAGAATTATCCGATTTGCTGCAAATTTTGTACATATGTTCATTGTAATAAGGCGTTTCCCTGATTAGTTTTGTGGGTTCATTGGTTAATTATAAGGGGGAAGGGGAATGATACCCCCTTTATATATTGTCGATTTCTTTATTTTTTTGAGGGACTTATTTCAAATTCTTTGAAATAAGAGTATAATATACAATTAGTGTTAATAGCCTGTGAGCTCAATGTCCTCAGTTTAACTGTTCAGTTTTCTTTTTTATTATAATGTATTAATTAGTTTTCTTAAAACCGGTATATCGAATTTTAGGATACTATCATTCCTGAAGTAAGCATTTTCAGCCGCGTAATTGAATTTATACATGCAAGAGCAACAAAAGGATATTAATTCTATTGTTAATGTTAATGCTTTCAATTTATCCTGCATATCTGTAAAAACAATTTGTTGAATGTGAAAACGTATACTTGAGAATTGATAGCATCTGAAAAACTTATATTATGGGTTCAGAAAACCGATTAGTGCACTATAAAAAATGTTCGGAAACATTTCCGAAAATCAGTGGCAGAAAAGGGAATTTTTTTTTTTTTTTTTTTTTTTTTTTTTTTTTTTTTAATGCTTTAGTAACTTCCAAAAATATATCGATTTCTGAGGTTTTTAAAGATAAAGAGCGTTTTTTGAAATTATGGATAACTCGGTAGAGGTTATTGTATATTTTCTTTCGTGGCTATAGTCTTCTAGATTAAGAAGCATTTGTCGTTTTTTACAGTGTAGACTATAGCATTTTTTTAGAGAGCAGTATGGTACACTGAGAAAAAAATGTTGATTTTACTGTATAATACTGGCATTCCAGCGGCAAGTATTATACCGTAAAATTAACAGTAATAAACAGTAAAATAAGCAGTAATACACTACCGCGTACCAGCTGCCAGTATTATACTGTAAAATTAACAGTAATAAGCAGTAAAATAAGCAGTAATATACTGCCGCGCATGTGCGGTAGTGTATTACTGCTTATTTTACTGTTAATTTTACGATACAATACTAGTAGCTGGGATGCCAGTATTATACTGTAAAATCAGCATTTTTTTTTCTTTTTGCAGTGTATAACCGGAATTTCTTGTTGATTTTAAATGTACCCCACTTTGATACTGTTCTTAAATCAAGAAACATCAATCTGAGATCTCGAATTAAAATTTTCATTCAAATACACATAAAAGTTTCAGATGATCTCGTTCGGATTCAGAATACACAAGCTGTAGAATTTTACTTATATATTAACCTTTTAAAGTTCTTTTAGATAATACTCTCTCACCACCATTTTTCAATCAATTATCAAGTATTTGTTCTTCATTTACACTAAAACATAACTATTTAAAGCTTTTTTTTTTTTTTTTTTTGTAATTGCCGATACTATTCTTTTGTTGGTTGTTGTTCTTGTTATTTAAACATTTTGCACGGTTTCAACATCTGTTTAACATTTATTTATTAATTTAAATTCTTTTAGTGTCAGTTATTTGTTTTTTACTTTATTTTCAACATACGACATGTTTTATAAATGCAATACAAAGGATGTGAATTATCAATTTACTTTTTTTTCAGCTCTGCTGAAAAATTGATCAGTATATTTTATAAATGCTTTATTAATATTGGTAGTTTTAATTATCTATTTCTTGTTTTCAACTCTGCTTTCTGCTATATACCCATTAAATTATCTTTAAAATTTTTATTATTTATTTAAAAACTATTAAATTCAACTGTTATTGTATTAACCTTTTTCTCATTTTTGGCTGAAGATCAATTATAAGGTGGAACTAAAAGATGTTTTAATCATTCGAGTTTCGTTTGGAAAAATAGACCAGCGAGGCGGGCGCAGCCTGCTAGTGTGAGTGTGATAATAATATCACTGAAAATTATATTATTTCATGCGAATATAGCAATATAGTCTCTTGATAATATAATTTTACAGTAACAAGCTAAAAGTATCTACTGATATTTAATGAAATATTATTAATATTGTATTAATATTATATAATTATTTAGTTATTGTTTAAGCGATATAAAACTGATATTTTGATATTATATTTCCAGTTTTCAAAACTTCATTAACCATCCGAAAAAATTCATTCGAAAAAGTGCTCGACTTTTTAGCAACAAAATGGTTGAAAGCAGTTACGAAATCAGTTCAGTAAAATTTTTCTTTCTCGCAGGATATTTTTCAACTTCATATGCAGATAAAAATGGATTGCTGCAGATTAAATTTTAAGCATCGATAATTTTTATCATCAATATGTTTCCTAAATCTCATAAATTAAAGAATACAACGTTTCTAGGAAAATATATTTTGTTTATATACTTCAGATATTATGTGTATTATGAAAAATTCATTATATTTACGTTCATAGATCATCAGAAATATTATTTTTGTATTTTGTTCTTTGATTAGCTGTTTTTCTTAAAATCTGCATTCTTATATTTATTTATTTATTTATTTTCTGACTGTATTTTAGTTATTTTTTTCTGAAATTTCATAGATTTGTTAAAATATTTCATTTTATTTTATTTTCTGATCAGCTGCTTGCCTTAAAATATTCATTTCTGTAATATTTTTATCTAACTGTATGCTACGTTTATTTCACATATCAAAATTGTTTTCATCTGAAATTTAATCTGTTTTATAAATTTTCTGTTTAGAACAAGATAATATAATCTTCATATATAATAAGTTAAAAGTCATGAAAACATATATTGCTAAGGCAATTTTGAATACAAGTTTACCGTTTTCTAAATGTGAATTATGATGTTTATCTCTTATGAAGTATATTTTAAATGCGAATAAGAAAACTAGTTGTTTGACTAGAAAGGAGGTAAATGATTCTGTGGATATTTGCCTGACATAATTTTTAAATGAATAATGAAATACTCAAAACGAGTTTCCATTTCCATTGAATGAATGATGAATTCTTTTAAATTATGTCTGCTTGTGTGAAAGGAGTGTGCAGCTTCACCTCTTTTAAGATACAAATGTCAAACAATTCCTATAATATCTAACATTCTCAGAATTCATCTGAATGACTTCTTTAATTTGTCTGCTTTAAGCTTATTTAATACTAGAAACGTCTATGAATGTTCTAGAAATGTTTATGGATGCCTAGAAATGTTCGACTATGTAACGTAAACTACGCTTTTCTTTTTCAAAATCATAAATTTTGTAAAACAGTTTATATTTTAATTTATCCAAAAAATTATTTTTTTTGCTTAGAAAAAAAAAAACAAAGCATAAAACATCAACAGCAATTTTAAGCAAGTTCTCTATAAATATGCTATGATATAGTAATTAATGTAACTTTTAATAGAAATAATGTTTATAATTTAATTATATATTTATTCCAGTTACGGTATTAATTAGCGTAATTAATATTGATTAAATTTTAACAATAACTAAATTGTATCGCGTTTTCAAAATTTATGTCTTTCTTACTAAAAATTCCAATGTCGACACAGTTTGTATCCTGAAATAATTACACTTTCACAAGTTATTAATTTTATTCGTATTGTTCTATTCTTTTGTATTTTTAATTTTTTAATTTAGATCTATTTAGTCTTTCTTACTAATGAATCCCGATGTCGACTCAGAAAATTCCAATTTATTTCGTATTATAACTACGATTTTTATAATGTATTAATATTCTTCGAAAAGAAAGTACCAATTTTTTCGCTGTTACTTGAATTTTTGAATTTATTTTATTCCTTTAATTTAATTATATTTTCATACTTATATCACTAAAATGAAAATAAACTGCTGCATAAGAATAGACTGCTATTGTTGTCGAGGCAACCAACTTCATTTCTTTCGCTATGTAAATCATTTTGTTACTTTCAAGTAGACTGCATCTTAAATGATCTTGGTTTATATTTAAAGGGATTTTCCAGCTTTTTGTTTTTCCTGACTGTATTTTGAGAATCAAAATTCGATTAATGCCTATTATATCTTACTTTTCACGATCGTCGAAAGCATTATTTTATTTTGGTGTGTCTCAGTAAATTCTTTCTTTAATATTTAAATTGCACTTTTGTGTACATAAAAAAAAAAAAAAAAGACAAGTGATTCTTAATATAGGGAAATATAATGTAACAACTGACGAAAACATACGATAACCGCTTCGGATTCCGATACGATTCCGATCCGTCCACGATTCCGATAACCGCTCTTTATCTTGAGAAACCTGAGAGACCAATATGCTCCACTAATTTTCGGAATCGTTTTCAAATAGTTTTAATACAGTATTAACGAGTTTTGTACATCTGTAATATCGGTTTTTAGGATGCTATATATTTTTAAGTAAACATTTTTCTATTTAATGAATATGTTTTATAGACAAACAGGATAAATTAAGTAACATGATAAATTAAGTAAATGAAAATAACAGCATTAATCTTAACATTAACATTAAAACTACTATTATTGGGGTACTCTTGCATGTATAAATTTAATTACGCAGCTGTAAATGTTTAATTGAGAATTGATATCATCCGAAAAAACGACATTTCGGCTCGATAAAACTGATTAATATACTATAAACAGTACTCGTAAACCTTTCCGAGAAACAGCGGCAGTAAAATAAACTTTGTTTTCACAAATGCTTCTTTAAATATTGAAAATATATTGAAGTTTCTAAGACTATAAAGATCGCTTTTCGGATTCATGGGTAGCTTGGTTGTTGTATATTTTCGTATATTAAGAAACATTGGTATTTATTTACTGTATGAATTTCAATATTCATTAACTCTATTAATTTTGAATGAAATTTTAAAATAACTAACCTATTATTCCTTGATTGAGTGTTATTATATGTCTTATTAAATAATCACAAAGTCCGCATAGAAAATTTCCGTTTTTTCCCTCGAATAATTACATAGTTAACAGAATTCAAAATTTATTAAGCTTCTCGCGAAAAGAGAGCACGTTCTCTTGTTGTACATAAAAGTTTAATTTCCTGTATGTCCTTAATTTATATTTTCATACTTTTATCGCAAAAATGAAAATAAACTACCCCAAAATGTATAGTTACTTTTGTTGGTATGTAAATGACTTTATTTCTTTCGGGAGTTAAATGATTTTGTTATTTTCGTGCAGTTTGTATCTTAAATTATATTCACTTCTATCAATGGATATTACAGTTTTACCTTCGTCATTAAATATGTTTTAGGAAACAAAATTTGATTAGTTCGGATTACATCCGACTTTTCACGATCGTAGAATGTGTTATTTTATTTGACTTTGTTTGTTTAGTTTTTGAAATTGAGTTTTTTTTAAACCTCAAGTTATATGGTCATTACTTTTAATCATCATCTTTCTGCGTTAGTTCGTTGTAAGATATAGCTGGCAGTTACTTTAATTTACTTAACCACTTGCTTTCGTTTTCTAGTGTAGTCATGCCTAGATGTTAAATCATGTAGACACAGAGGCAGCATCGTAAAGGAAGACCTGGCTTTTATTTCTTTTAAGATGTAAGGTGGTCTTTTTTTCTAGTCAGGCCTGAATTCTTCCAGATAGTCTATAATAGTTTAATCCTACATTGTTTTGGAAATGCGTCTACGAGCTCCGTTCATCTATCTAGCTGAATAAAATTACTAGAAATTGCTATTTATCGAAAAAGTCCGCCATATAGACAGACATACACGGCGATTTCCTTTCGTAACTAAGATTTTTTCCCATTGGGTGCAAACGTGTTGAAATGTGAGAAAACTTACCTTAAATTGGATTAGGATATCCTGACATGTGACGACACCAGGGTTTGGCCGAGATCCGGACGCAATGCAGACAGCAAATAAATAAAAATTGCGTCAATGCTTGAATTTTTACCGCTTGAATTTTGAATTTAAGTCTTGAAAGTAGTAAAAGCTGGGCTGAAGAACAAACTTGAAAAGGGCAAATTTCGTTTTGAGTATTAATTTAAAGTTAGAAAAATAAACTGGGAATTTTTTTTTTAATTTTGAGCTTTTATTTAAATTTTGCATTGTAATAATATTTTTATTTATTATCCTTTTATATATAGATATATATTTTTTAAGTAAGTAATAAATTTATAAAATAGTTTATATTTCCAACTTATAAAAACGTTTGAACGAAAAGTTATAGTAAAGTAAATAAACAGGCCGAAATTTACAAAATTGAGTAAAAAATTTTTTGCAATATAGTTATAATATAGTTTTTCAATTAATAATACTCATTCTTTAAATATATTAACATAATTCTGAGTTATTCATTCTCTAAAATCAACATTGTACATGCTTATTCAGATAAATCATTATTTCCAAAAAATCTTTAAAAATACTCTCTTCATTCAAGAAAACATATGTTCCGGTTTCTTATAATTTATTGAAAATCCAACGAAACTTGATTTTATTATTTAAAAAAGCTATATTTTTATGTAACTGACTTTCTTATGTATGACCAATTAGTCGTTGAATTTTACTTCTATGAAAAATAATGACTAAAATTATCTTCGATGCGAAAAGAGATGCGAACACTCATCTGAAATTTTATTTATGCGCTGAAAATGTAAATTGCAACATTAATAACATAAAGATTATTGAGACGTTCTCTGCCATTAAAAGAACAGTTCTTAAAAATATTTTCTAAAACCGTGGATAAAAAAGAATTTTAAGCTACAATTCTTAAGCATATTTGTTAGTTTAAAAAAAAAAAAAACGTGTAATTGGTAGAGAAAATATCCCGATTTATTTTTCATTAAAAATTATATAAAACTTCTTTATTAGTTCTAAAAGAAAATTTATAAATTATTTGCTTTTATTTAATGCTTTATAAAAACATTTCTATTAAAAGCATTTGCAGTATTATATATATGTAAAAATATTTTTTAAGAGTTATTATGTTTCTGCTTTTGCAATTTTTAACGTGCTTTAATCAGACACTTGATGACTGTATTAACTGTCTGGTACATGTTCCAAGACATTGTTAAGAATATAAGATAAATTAGGTATTTCATATTAGCTATGTTCTTTTTTTTCTTTTCTTTTTTTCCATATTAGATGTTTTGTACTAATCTAAATGTGCTCTATGAGTGGATTGTCTTTCTCCGAGTTTTGCAATTTCACTAAGAAATTCAGGTTAGAAAATATCAGTCAAAAGCAATTTAAAATAAATTTTTAAAAAATGCGTAATCACCATATGTAGAATGTAAAAATATAAAAATTCGTGAATAAACGGAAAATGTACTGACAGTAATTTTTTTTTTTTCTAAAAAATATGTTTATCGGAATCTCCAGTGTCTGAAACGTGTAAATCCGTCAATTTTTTTTTTTTTTTTTTTTTTCAAAACGATTACAAGACTTACTACGTAGGATGGGTAAGTAACTAGGGGAACCCTTGCATAACCCACTTTCCTATTATCAAGAATAGACTCATCTTAGGTCTTACCTGTTATTCACATCATCAGTCTTTAAAGCTTGGCTCAGCAGTATTCCCCATTGCAGAATAAATGCTTTATCACCAACACCAACTGGCCACGTCCAACGACTTGGTTTTAGGCCAAAACATGAATTACGGAAATTTAACTGGAATTTTTCCGTTTTCTTCCAATCCAAAAGTAGTATTTACGTTTATCTGTCTTGGAAGGAACATTTCCGTTTTTAACATTCAACGAGTAAAGATAAAAAGAATTTTTTTCCGTTTATCCCTTGAAAATTTTACGATTTCCACTCGAAATAGAAACTTTCCGTTAAATGATAGAAATTTTCACATAAAATCACCCTTATATATAAGGATTTTTTTTAAAACATCATCATCGCCTTCACGGATTCATCACGGCTAACCAAAATGTCAATTATATTCAGGATAGAAAATATCAGTTGAAAGTAATTTAAAATAATTTTTTTTAAAAAAATTTGCCGAATCACTCTATCTATATTCATAAAATTTCTGATATTGTGAATATTTTACTTTACACACGTATAAATTCAAATTCGGGATACAATTTTTAAGTCACGTTTTACTGAAGTACCTGCCAACCAATAAGAAATGCTGACTTTGCTCATCGACAAATACGTCATAAACCTTATCAGACTATAATCTGAAGATATCTATAAAACCGATGAAATCGCTATACCTCAAAGTCTTTTGTACGCTACACAGCTCCTTTAAATTGCTGTCGCTAATCTCTTAATCTTGCGGTGTAGCTTTTCTGTCATTATTGTTTAATTATGGATTTCATTGTTTTTAATAATCATTAATTTTCTATTTATAGCGGGTTTATAACTAAATGTTATAAATGCTACTATTGTTGGAATTTCACTTTCTAAATTTTATTGCTCAGTTCCAAATTTTTCCATATTTTGAATAGCTACATCATAACGATTGAATTACCATAAGTAGGATTGAATTGGTTCACTTCATCATATTTTAATAAAATTTTATTATAGAGCCTAAAAAGACGCAATAAAAATCAATACAATGCAGTGCAATAAAATACGCTGTCTTCTTGAATTGTAGCGGAAAAACATATTGGGTCATCCGGAAAATTTTGCGGTTTTTCAAACCAAAGCGAGCTTTCGTCTAGTTATTTTTCTACTGCTGATAAGGAGTGATCTTGAATAACCCAAATATGTAATTCGGTCTTTTCTGCTTGCGCTGCCCTTGTGCTGTGGCATAATTTTTATTTCAGTACAGTGGTAAGAATGGAGAACCAAAAAGTTCATTTTCGTATATTATGCTCTTGTATATCAAAAAAGCTAAAAATGCTAGTCAGACTCGTAAAATTTGTGCTGTATATGGACAAAGTGCTGTTTCACATGACACAGTTCGAAGGTGGTTTGAGACGTTTAAGCGCGGAAATTTCAGTCTCGAAGATGATGCTCGCGCTGGGCGACCACCATCTGCAAAGGGGGACCTCTTAAAAGAAGCTATCAAATGATCATGCACTATATTCTTGGGAATATTTAGTCTGTGTGATAGCTCCTCAACTGTGTAATGTGGATTTTCAGCGATAACTTCTTTTAAGATACTATATTTATATTTAAATATTATTATAATATTATTATAATATTATATTTATTTTTACTTTAATTATATTTATATTTACTTTAAACATGATGGTCGTCCAGAGTGGACATCATCTTTGAGGCTGAAATTTCCGCACTTAAACTTCTCAAACCACCTTCGAACTGTGTCATCTGAAACAGCACTTTGTCCTTATACAGCATAAATTTTGAGAGCAGTTTGACTAGCATTTTTACCTTTCTTGAAATAATAGAGGAAATGAAATGACGAAAATGAACTTTTCGGTTCTCCATTCTTAGCACTGTATTGAAACAAAAATTATGTCACAACACAAGTGATAATTATGCAGCGCAAACAGAAAAGACCAAATGTACATATCTGGGTTATTCAAGATCCCTCCTTATCAGCAATACTAAAATAATTAGCTTTGAAAAACCGCAGAACTTTGCGGATGACTCAATATTTGAAACAGGAACACTGCTTCTGAGTGGAAATTTAAACAGCCTATTTCTGTAGAAGATTAAATTATTTTCAATCCTGTGAACGTATATAATACTATGTTTGTTATAACTTGTGTTGTATATGAACTAACATATGAGCTGAAATTTTGAGTTGTTTTAAAATGTGAAGAAGTATTTATTTTTGTGATACACACTTATTTCAGTGACTAAGTCCCGCGCAATTATCAGTGACCAACAATTAGCAAAGAACAAGCTGCTAAATTGCGAGATTGTAAATCTGCAAGAATCGTTCCTAAAAAGGGTCTTAAAGCTGTTCTCAAATCCAAAGAAGTTACTTTCTGACACATTTCTAAATTCATTTTTGTTCAGAAACGTATGAAATTGGCAAGTGTTTTTATTAAGAAACTATATAATCGAATGGCGTTTTCCATTTTTTTGGTAAAGGCAGAAGAGCTTTCAGAATATACTGTCAAAGTAGGCGTTTTGAACCGATATCCGGACGCGGCAGCGCGAGAAAGGGGAAAAACTTGTCGTCACATGACATGAATAGCTTATAACTCGATAAGTAATTTATTTATCAAAAAATAGAAAACTTTATTTGATTCCATATCGCTTCAATTGCCAGGCCTGTCAATTTCATGTCTTTACGTTTAAAAATGAATCAGAAAATGTGTCAGGAAGTTTCGGGTTATTGAGTAGGGAATTTCAGAACCACCTTAAATAGTATTCCTTCCCAGAATCGCAGCAAGAGTGGTGTCCCGGCAAAAGGTGCCAAGTTCGATAGGCGCTTAAATAGGTTCCAATAATTATTACAACCGATATACTAGCGATATTTATTAAAAACAGCTTTTTCCACGAGGCGCCAAAAAGATTTGCTGTTGCACCGTCCCTTCCATTCTCACCCATAGTATCATGGTACGAGATCGCAAAGCAACATCATCACAGACTTTATGCAAACTCAGAAAACACTTTTGGCTGGGCATTTTTCTAATTGAGAGTAATAAGCAGAAATGTATTCGAATTCTTTTGTGTAGCCATGTATATTGTCTATAGAATTTGTACTCACGAAGTAATATACAAAAAAATTAGTTAAATTTAAAAAGGCATACCACAATTGGAAACGCACTTTCAGCAATTATTGCTGATAGACCATTCCAAATTATTTTGTGTGTCCCTGTAAATGAACGATAAATGCTACGCACACCCTGTTGTATAGTAAGCATATTGTAATGCACAACAGTGATATATATCAATTTCAAAATGTTTGAGATATTGCAACATCATTAAAATACGCTGCAAACGATTTTTCTTCATAGACCATAATGTAACTGCATTCTTTTAAGTGCCCCTGTAAACGAACTGTAAATGCTATACACACTTCATTTTCAATACCGAACATACCATGGTATGGCTGAGTAACATATATCAATTACATGGGAATCTGACTATATTTATGTGATTTAGAGCTCGGACAGACAAACCGAGCTCATGCATACTTTTCAACTAGGTTGGAAAGTGTTAAAAAGAGTTTGACCATTGGCTCGGTCGTTACTTCAAAACAATCTCAAATTGCATTGTCTTTCAAATTGCATTTTTAGGTGCGTTCGTAATTATATAAATACGTAGCACCTATAGTCGTCGTCTGGGCCGTCCGTCTGTCTGTCCGTCCGTCCGTCTGTCCACATATAACAGTGCAAAAACTACCCAACCAAATGTTTTAAAATTTAAGATATATTATCTTCGCAGAATTTTGTCGAGACATTTCAAATTTTATGAAAATCGCATCAAAACTTTAGAAGATATTAATAAAAATATTAATTAAGAAATTTGAATTTAAGAAAAATCGGTGCTTTCTTGTTATAGGAGCTTCCGAGGTTTAATCGTCAAGCGACGGAGATACTTATTTTATTACAGAAATTAATCTGCAGACGATATAATTCATTTCACAGAATTAAAAATCATCAAGATCTGAATATTTATATAACTAGCTATAATACGAACGCACCTCGTTTGTCACGTTTGACGTACAATTTTAAACTTGTTTATACAATTATCAATAAATGTTTTTTTTTTTTTTTTTAATGTTGTAAAAGGTTTTTTTACATTTGTTCCATACTTTCACATTAGTATTAACTATTTTTGTTCTCGTGGGTATGCTTTTGTGCGGAATTTCGCCTTTTCAGTAGGATAGGTTGTACAAAAGGTTCTATATAGTTAAATTTTAGGTGTGTCATGAAAAAATGTTAAACTTTAAGGTGGATGCGTAACAATAAAGTTTGGGAATTGCTGTTGTCTTATAGGAAGGGTTTGTTCATGAATCTTATCATCTCCTTTCATCGAAATATTTTACGTAAATACAAAGTTGTCGCTACTTTTTTTACTCTCTCGAGTATATATACTACATCAGAAATAATATGTTTGTTTTTTCTTGTTAGAATAATTTATTTATTATTGTTGATACATAAATATTTACATCGGCAAGAATTACTTACAAAGTAAATAATCATTTACAAATTTAATTACTTTGTCATATGATATTTTGTATAAATATTATGAAAAAATAGCGACTTAAAATAAATTATTTTGTTTCTTTAGAATAAGTTTTTTTTACTAATATCTTAACATTTCTAATAAATTTTATTTTCTTCTTGACGAATAATACACATTTTTTTTTAACCACAAAACCTCATCAAAGAAATTTAAAAGAGTTTGAAGTTTATACATAAAAAATCTAATTTAAAATACAGAAACTTAACAATATTTTAATGACGAATAATTAAAATTTTTTCAGAATCTCAAATTTGTTTTCAGAAAAATTTAAATATGCTGAAAGCTTGTTTTATAAAAACAGTTAATGAAAAATATATATATTTCTGAATGTCTGCTGAGATTTTTTTTTTCTCAGTTCGTAACATTTGAATTTTTAAAAATTGTTTTAAAAATTAAAAAGATACTGGACATTTTAACAAAGTTTCTTTTATAAAAGTTTTTTTTCTTTTTTTTTCAAACCTTTTATATTTCTAATTATATTCTTTAATTTTCCCTAACTGCATAAAAAAGTATTTTGTGCGTCAACACTTTCATTATAATTTTTGCTTTTTCCTTTTTCGATTTTGAATTAGTTTCTTTTCCTTATGTGCAAGTGTCATTATATAACGAAATATTCAAGACAATATGTTAAATTCCTTTGTTTTTATTCGTGTATGACTACCTTGTTTTCACAAATTCATGAAAGATTTAATTTTATTTCAACATTGTTAATGACTCTTATAAAGTTCTAAAATATATATTCAGTATATATTATTTTGAGAATAAATAAATTAAATAAACGAAGATATTTTGATAAATTCCTTTGAATGTATAATTCAGTGTTATCCATTTTTTTAATTACTTGTCTAACGGTAATGCCTTGGTACAGTAATGACTTGCACAACGGTAAGAGACATCTTATTATTTTGGCGAATGTCAGTTTTATGCTTAAAATGGTCAAACTGTAAACGTGAAAATTTATTATTTTACTTATTGTTTTTTTAATTTATAAATTCACTTATGCCAAATTTTAGGGTACTCAAAAGAGAAGAACTACAGCTTTGGCCCGACTACATAGGAAGCGTTTGCAGATTGATTTCAAGAATAGTAAAATAATTTTTCCATCAAGAGTTTATTTCCCATCCATTACGCGTGAATCAATACAAATATACGTATTTGCGAAACGCGAACATATGCAATGAATCAGTCTCTTTTGAGTTACCTAAAATTAAAAAGATGATTTACAAATTAAAAATCAATAAGTTAAATAATAATTTTCACGTTTACAGTTTGACGATTTTAAGCACCTGTATGCATTATGCGTATGTTGCTCTCGTGATTTATGTTTATCATTTTCAAACATTTTGCGATAATAGTTTATTTATCATTTACGATCTTTTGAAGAAGTCGCCGTTTGAGCGTATGAAACATGTCATCTTTATATTAAAAGGTATTTTTAAGCCTTTTCGTGTAATGTTTTATCACTTTCAGCAGTAATTACATCTTTAGTTTAAGACAGTGTTTGTTCTATAAAATCATTTTCAAAGAAAATTGCTTTCTAATATCGTTTTTTGTATAGCATTATGCAAAATTAGCGATTTTAAATGAATCTCTTTGTTTCTTTAAAATATGACCTTATTATTATTATTATCTTACGGTAGTGAATTTTATTTTATCTTTTTCCCGAATAGTTAAAAAACCACAAAACCACTTTAAAGAAATTTGAAAGAATTGATCGTTTACAAAAAATGTAATTTGTAAAATACATACATTTAAAAATATTTCATGACGAAAAAATAACAATTTTTTTGGAAGCCAAAATTTCTTTTCAGAAAAAGTTTAATTAGTTAAAAGCTCAATGCATAAAAAGGGCTGATGAAAATACACATATTTAAAAATATCTGCTGAAATTTTATTTTAATTCGTAACTTTTGAAATTTAAAAAAAAATGTATTAACATTTTTAAAGTAAACTGGACATTTTTAACAAAGTTTCTTTCATAAAAGCACTTTTTTTTTTTTTTTTTTTTTTTTTTTAAACATTACAGATTTCTAATTACGTATTTTTTTTTCTTTTTCTTAAGTAAAAAAGAAACATCTTTTGCATGTGAACACTCTCATTATAATTATTGCTTTTTTTCTTCTTCTTCAATTTTGAATTACTTTATTTTCTTTATGTGCGAGAATCTGTATAATGCAATTTTTAAGATAATATTTTGATACTTTTGTTTACCTTAGAGTATGTTTTAATAGAATAATCAAAGGTTATATTCAGAATGTATTATTTCGATAAATAAATAAAATAAACCAAGAAATTTTGATAAATTCCTTCGAGAGAATAATGCTGTTTTATTCATTTTTTTAAACAAAAAATACTTGTCTAACAATAATTTTAAAAGAGCAAAAACACACCTCAGAAATAATATCGCGGACTTGCGGTAAATATCCATTTTATCTTTGAAAAGAAACAAATATAATTTTATCCAGTTTACTGTATCCAGAAAAAGTTTCTCTTTTCCTCTTTTTAATTTATAAAAAAATCAAAAAACTGTCAAATTATACTTTTAGAATGTGTGTTTCTTTTAATATGAATTTCAAGAAAAAAAAAGTTTTATCTTATTATAAATTTAAATACTTTTAAAAATCTCCACTGTTTTTAAACTTTTGGAAAATCTTTATATTTTATTTAAAATTGTAAAACATTTTTTTAAACTTTTTTTTTTATATTATCTTCAGCAAAAAATCCATATAAAAATCATATCTTTAAAAAAACAAGGCAGGTATAATTTGATTTTAGCTTCTGCACTTAAAAAGCTCTTCTTAAAATGGTTTCTTCTTTTAGTGTTTTGAATGAAAACCTAGGATGTAAGAAATAAATTTTATGCACTTTTTAAAATCATGCTAAAGGATAGGATTTAATTCAACTAAATATATATAAAGATTTCATGTTAGAATTGGAAAGTTATTTATATTTAAATGCACAGAAAAATACATTTATACAAAGATAGAGAAAAATGACTTATGAATTACATTCGTTAATCTATTTTACAACCAATGCGTTTAATTTTATTATTAGATTTTTAATGAACCTAAGAAAACACTTACAATATTCGAAATGTACTCTTTCCAAATTTAATTAATTAAATAAATCCAGAAGTTTTGCTAAATTCCTTTGAGGGAAGAATTATGTTTTATGATTTAAGAAATTACTTGTTTAACGGTAATTTTAAATGAGCAACTATACATATTCAAATAATTAGGCTTGCAGAGAATGTCAGTTTTATTTATGAAAACAAGACAAGCATAATTTGATATCGATTACTGCACACATAACGTTTTCTTTCTGTTTCTTTAAATGTAGATAAATGTATTTATTCTTTTGATTAAAATAAAAATAAAAAATAAAAATATTTTACCTTGTTATAAATTCAATGCATTTAAAAAATTCTCACTGCTTTTAAATTTTTGGAAGATTTTTATATTTTATATTAGAATTTCAAAGCACTTTTTTATGCTTTTCTAAATTTTATTTTTAATGTGCATTCGAAAAAAAAAACATCACATGAAAATCGCATTTTTATAAAAACAAAGTAAGTATAATACGATACTAGCTTCTCTATTTAAAAAAAAAAAAAAAAAAAAAAAAAAAAAAAAAAACCTTGAAATTGTTTCTATTGTTTAGCAATGGTAAAAAAAAAAAAGCTAGGATATTAGAATTAAATAAATTGTATGCGCTTAGTATGAAGATTATATAACTTTGGCGATTTAAATCGGTTGTTTTCTTTCGTGAAAATTAGATTTTACATCAATTGCTAATCTTACACATTTTTATCTATTTTCACAAATAATTAACAGAATCATTAAAGTTAAAAAAAAAAAAAAAAAAAAAAAAACTCTGTAGAACAGAAATTTAATTTTTTTATTTACAGAAAATCTAATTTAAAATACGTAAACTTAAACATATTTTCTTGACGAGTATTTAACATTTTTTTTAGAATCCAAAGTTTGTTATCAGGAATATATAAATCAGTTGGCAACATATTGTATAAAAAGAACTAATAAAAATACATATACTTCAAAATATGTATTAAGAT
Organism: Maratus michaelseni; assembly: GCA_963931845.1. Taxonomy (NCBI): domain Eukaryota; kingdom Metazoa; phylum Arthropoda; class Arachnida; order Araneae; family Salticidae; genus Maratus; species Maratus michaelseni. Next base: position 81,966,419 of record OZ007591.1, on the reverse strand, counting down.
TTTTTTTTTTTTTTTAATTCGTAACTTGAATTTGTAATTTTGAAAATAAATGTATTAAAAAATTAAACAAGTCCTCTCGGCTCAGTCATACGATTAGATTGGCATCTTCATTAGCATTATATATATATATATATATATATATATATATAAGGTAAAGCTAGGAGAGTCTGCGCACAATTCAAAAGAATAGCAATAAAAAATCTAAATATTAATTTTTTGCTAAACTATCCATGAATAATTTTTACTTCATTTGTTTTTTACGCATTTCCATTGCTATTTTGTTGTTATGTTGCAATTTAATAGAACAGTTGTAATAAAACCAAGAAAGTTATTTTGCGCAATCTCTCCTTACAGGGTTGGTGTGATTGCGCACATGTGTAGGAGATATTGTTACTAATAATAACTACAATTAAATTGTTAACAATAATTACACTTAAATAACATTGCTGTAAGGTTTTTGTGAACAAATTTTATTGTATTGGGAGTGAATATTTCAACCTAATGCTTAAAGAACCAGAAAAAGGAAATAATTTAAAAAAAAAAAACGATTCAAAAAATTTTAATTAAAGGGAAAAGAATAAAGAATCAGAAAAAGCAAGTCCAGATAAGATTACAAAATAACATTAAGTTACTTGATAACACGTTTAACTTAAAATTAGTCCATTTTCATTTTTAATTTTGTTATGCAAATTTACCAATAAGCTGCGTAATCTCTCTTAGCGTAGAAACTAATGGGAACAATGCGCCATCTCTCCTAAGTAGCAGATACGAAAACTCTCCAATTTCTGTATGAGAGATTGCGCGGCCTTTTATTTAAACATGGCCGCTACTAAAACGAACCGTTGATGTTCGCATTGTTAGTCTAGATTAGTAGCTTATAAGAAATCGTTTAAGTTTAAAATATTTTGTACTATTGACATTGTATAGAAATTCTGATGAATAGCTATGAAAATTCAAGCACTTACTTTGGGGAAACAAAACAAAATTGCAATACTTTATCTTAGACGCTCAAAGCAATCAACGTGCACTTTCAAGTAGACACTTCACTACTGTTGTTCTACAACTACCTGGAGTCGCTACGCTCTCACTCTACTCCTTCTCCCCGAACCTCTATGTGCGCAATCTCTCCGACTACGCCATCTCTCCTGGCTTTACCTTACATAAGATTTAATACAAATTAAATCAAGTGGTGTCACTACTTCTAAAGCGAGAAAGGTAATTTGCACGGAAATTTAAATTAAGCTTAAGCTTACCAAATTTAATTGAATGTATATGAGGCAATTATATCAAATATACTAAAACATTGTTTAAACATAGTTTATCAATCGCCCGTAGGCTGTAATATAACCCAAACTATTCAGTAAATGGCATGGAAACTTTTGTGTATCCCTGTAAACGAACGATAAGAGCAACTTGATTGCAATTTATTTATCCAAGATACTTTGCAAGATCAATACACTTTTCCCAATTAGGTTTGAATTGTTTCTGTATTTCGGATGTTATCATGATGACAAATTTTGCATATTTTGCTTTTGTGTCCCCCTGTAAACGAACTATAAGAGCTACGTACTTGAATTATTATCTTACGAATGTCAAATTATATTCTGTTCTTCGTCTTGTGTATGAAAAAAAACGTCTTTGCGCGCTAACATTTTCGTTATAATTAGTGATTTTTTTTCTTCAATTTTGAGTTTATTTAGCTTTTTTTATGTGTAAGTATCATTATCCTTCTATATTAAAAAAAAGTAATCTGGAAACTGAGCCAAAAACGAAATGGACCAATCAAATTCTGCGTAGATATTCCGGGTTATTCTCATCGCTTTTTTACTAGAGACTTTTTTGAATGAACTACTTTTTTTTTCTAGCCATCCTACGGATTCGAAAATCATACCACCAGACGCGAAATATAACAAGCTTTCAGAAATTAAAAAAATTATCACGGTCGGACAATAAAAACTCAAAAAATCCTTAAAAATCGAGTAAAAAATCTTTTATTGAAAAAGTCATTTTTTTTATATTGTTGCCAATTTCTAAATAAGCGCAAAAAAATATGTTTTATCTCAAATAAAAAATGTATTTGCGTAAATAAAAAATGCATTTTGACTATTAAAAACAATAATGAAAGTTTAAAATAATAATTAAATGATCACGTGTTGAAAGCAGGAAATAAAGAAAATTACGTCATAAAAAATGTGTTTACACATCAATATTAAAAATAAAAAAGATGACTTAAATGAAAAAGCATCAGATACATTACAGAAGATAGTCACCGTCCGTCATATCATCATCATCATCATCATCTTTTTAAAACAGGATACATTACCAGATTTAAGAGGCTGGGAAATCAGAACGGGAGTTGGTGAGCGTAGCGAGCAGGGGGCAGAGCCCCCTAGTATAGTACAATTTTCAAAACAATATTTTATATGCTTATATTTTTTCTTCTGGAATGATTCCTAAGATTTTATTAATTCATTAAAGATTGAATTTTATTTTTGCATTGTTAATGGCCGTTGAAAAATTAATTAAAAGAGTATTCAAAATGATTGTTTTGGATAATAAAAATGAAATAAACCAAAAGATAAAGGAAATAAACGTTTAGATAAATTCCTTTGAGGGAAAATTTTTGTTTTTATCTCACAGGCTATCAAAGCTTGAGAGCTAATGTTCCCGCCCGTTCTGTATGTATGTATGTATGTATGTATGTATGTCTACGTATGTACGTAACGCGATAACTTTTGATAGAAATATCCAATTTGTTTAAAATTTTGGTTATAGGTTCATTGTGGTAAGGCGCTTCCCTGATTAGTTTTGGGGTTTCATTGGTTAAGAATAAAGGGGGGAACGGGGGGCTGATCCTCCCTCCCCCCTTAAAGTTAGATAAATTGGTTTTTCATGCAGAATTATCCGATTTGCTTCAAATTTTGTATATAGGTTCATTGTGATAAGGCACTTCCCTGGTTAGTTTTGGGGGTTCACTGGTTAAGTATAAAGGGGGGGAACAGTAGGTGGGGTTAATCCCCCCTTAATTTATTATGGATTTTTTATTTTTTGAGGACATTATTCTTTGAAATAAGAGTATAATATACAATTATTGTGAATAGCCTGTGAGCTCAATTCCATCAGTTTAACTGGGCACTTTTCTTTTTATTTATAATTTTTTAAAGGAACACTTACCTAATTCATGTAGTTTTAAATGAGTAAGACCTTCTTAGAATAGTATCTTAAGCTTGCGGTAAATGCCATTTTTTACTGTGTTCTATCTGTACAAAAAGAAAGTATTGGATTCGTGAAAAAATTCGACTTCCAGTTTTTGGCGGATTTATACATTTTAGAGGGTCCTGGACACGATTTGATCTGTTCTTAGAAAATGTCTATCTGTGAGTCTGTCTGTCTGTATGTGACAAACATTTTGTGGGCGCCATATCTCAAGAACTAATGCAGTAATTTAATAAAATTTTAGTTGCAGTTAGTCCCTGATATAAATTGGTGCTGATTAGTTTTGGGTGCAAATCGCCCAACAGGTGGCGCTACTATGTTACATTTTTCAAGATTTTCATGATAGCTATCTCAAGAACTAATGCACATAATTTCATCAAACTTCAGATTCTGTTAGACCTCGATATAAATAGACGATGATTACGTTTTGATGTAAACAGCCCAATAGCTTGTGCTGCTAGACTACTTTTTTCATGATTTGTTTTATATATCTATATCTCAAGAACCAATGCACAGAATTTCACCAAACTTCAGATTCTGTTAGACTTTGACATAAATAGATGCTGATTAGGTTTTGGTGTGAACATCACAACAGGTGGCGCTGTTATGCTACTTTTTTCATGATTTTCATGATAGCTATATCTCAAGATTTAATGCACAGAATTTCATAAATCTTCAGATTCAGTTAGATGTTGACAAAAGTTGTTGTTAATTAGGTCTTGGTGTAAATCTCCCAACAGATGGTGCTGCTATGCTGCATTTTTCCGGATTTACACGATTTTAGCGATAGTCATATCTCAAGAACTAATGCACGGAATTTAATAAAACTTTAGATTCAGTTAGAATTAGACACAAATTGGTGTTGATTCGTTTTTGGTGTATTTGAAACTTGTATGAGTTAGAAGAAAGTTTTGGGATTGGTACATACGACTAGTTATTAATGAAATAAGACAAATATAATTTGATGCAATTACAGAATTTTTTTTTTTCTTTTTGTTTTTAAATGTATGAAAAACAGAAAGACTTGCCAAATGAAATTCTTAGAACATATTTGTATTTCAGAAAAAAGTTTTAACTTATTATAAATTCAAATGGCATTCAAAAACTGTCTCTGACTTAAAATTTTTAAAATGTTCTTAGGTTTTGTTTTAGAATTGCATGTTACATGTTTAATGCTTTTTAAATTTTTACTTTAATATGATAACTTTATGCAGCAAAAACTAATAATGTAAATATTCACGTTTATTTTCAAAACATGATAAGTATAATTTAATACTAGCTTCTATACTTTAAAAAAAACCTCTTTAAATGGTTTATTTCTTTTGTGTTTTTATAAGAAAAGCAAAGTTTGAACTAAACAAATTTTAAACATTAAGTTTGAATATTGCGAAACGATCGCTGTTTAAAATAAGTTATTTTGTTTATTTCAAGTGAAATTTTTCATTACTTACTATCTTACCAATTCTGATGAATTTTACTTTTCACAAATAATTAACATTTTTGAAATCTCCAAAATCTCTCCAATAAAATTTGAAAGAATTTGAAGTTTTTATATAAAAAAAAAAAATCTAATTAAAATACACAAATTTAAAAATATTTTCATGGCTAGTAATTAACATTTTTTTAGAATCCCAAAAATTGTTTTCAGAAAAATATAAATCATTTGAAGACTCATTATGATTGTATGTAAAAAGCTAAGGGGAAATCCGCATATATAAAAATATATGCAGAGATTTTTTCAAATTCGTTTTTAAATTCTGAAAAATTGCTTTAAAAATATATAAAAAACTGGACATTTTTAACAAAGTTTCCTTTATAAAAGTGGTTTTATTTCATTTTTAAAGATTTCTAATTAACTTCTTTTATTTTTCCTGTGAAAAAAGAAACCCTTTTCTAACGCATCAACACACTTATTATAATTATTGTTTTTTTCTTATTCGCATTAGTTTATTCTCTTCATGTTCAAGTATCATCGTGTAACACAATTTTCAAGAAAATAGTTTAGATACTTTTGTTTAAATTAGAATATGATACCCATGTTTTCATAAATTCATCAAAGAGGTAATTTTATTATTTTATTTTTACATTGATAATGAATCTCATAAAATAACATATAAAGACTCATAAACTTCGGAATGTATTATTTCGATAATAAATAAATGAACTAAATAGAGATGTAAAATTTCCGGAAATTTTGAAGTGGCGGAAAAAAAACAGTTTTTTTCCGGGGGTTTTTTCTGAAAAAATGGGAAATTTTGGAAAAATTGATTTCTTCCAAATGTTTCTCAAAAATAAGTTACATTTTCTTAAAAAATATAAAATAATAAAAGAATTTTAAATTTCTGCATACTGAAGAAAAAATATTTTTTTTCCCCACTTAACTTGAATATATTACAAAAAAGAAAAAAAAAAGTCAGCTTTTAAAAGTTAGCCTTTCAGTCTCAGAATTTTCATAGTAGCTTTTCTTAACACCATTGTTTGTAATATATTATGTCTCTGTTGAAATGTTTTTCAGTTGCATTTGTTCCATTACCAGTAGAGATAGTTAAAAAAGTAACAACAAAAATCTTATGAGTTTCAACCAATATCACTGCAGTTTGAAAGCAAATTTAAATCCCCTCTACATAGTATTGCTTTGTATATAAATGACGCTATTTTAAAGAAACAAATTATTGTAGTTATGACATTATAAATATTACATAGTATTGCTTTGTATATAAATGACGCCATTTTAAAGGAACAAATTATTGTAGTTGTGACATTATAAATATTACATAGTATTGCTTTGTATATAAATGACGCCATTTTAAAGGAACAAATTATTGTAGTTGTGACATTATTAATATTACATAGTATTGCTTTGTATATAAATGACGCCATTTTAAAGGAACAAATTATTGTAGTTGTGACATTATTAATATTACATAGTATTGCTTTGTATATAAATGACGCCATTTTAAAGAAACAAATTATTGTAGTTGTGACATTATAAATATTATCATTTTTATTTCTTCTATTGCTTAAAAATTGATAATAATTTACAATATTACAATTTTTTTTTCGTACAGTTAGAATTTTCATTTCTTGTGCATTTAGTTTGTGTATAGCTTTCCAATTTAAACCTAAACCAAGCCTATTTTCCGGGGGGTTTTTTTTCCGAACATTCCCATCTCTAGAACTAAACCTAGATGTTTTCATAAATTCATTTCAATTTCATAAATTATATACATAACGTGTGTGTGTGTGTGCGCGCGCGCACGCCTGACATACAGGGTGTCCCAAAAGTCCTTGACACATTTTAAAATTCAATAAAAGATCAAGCAATTTCCGTACGAGAACGAGAGTGCGGTTTGGACGAAAATGCTTCGTATGATATGGAATTTTGTTTAAGCAAATTAAAAAAAAAAAATGGTTCCAAAAATCCATCTTCACTTGTTTAATAGAACTCAGGAGGGCGAGTATTGTTAAGTTCTGGAATGTAGATTGCCATAGTTTGGACAGAAACTGTGCATACGCATTGTGCGTCTTTGGTCATTGTTATGCATAAAGGCATTCTACCTATTCGATAACTTTTCAGAAGCAGCGCCATCTATGAGAATTTTTCGGAACGATTTTTTTCATTTGCTTAAACACAATTTCAGATCATAAGAAGCCTTTTCGTCCAAACCGCACTCTCGTACGTCAATTGCTTGATCTTTTATTGAATTTTAAAATATATCAGGAACTTTTGGGACATCCCTGTATATACAGTAGAGCACTTCACTAATCCGAAAAGATTCGAAATTTTATAAGTTTTAAAAATGAGAAACTTTGTTAATTCTTAATTTCAAATTTATTTTGTTTCTTCGTTTCTTATTCTATTTATATTACATCGGAATTTCGAATAATCTGAAATTTCGCTAAACGGAATAGAGGTCCCAATTTGTTCCTATTAACGGGAATCCACTGTAAATATATATGCTTGTCTAACAAAGCTTTTAAATGAGCAACAATGCATCTTAGAAATACTATTACATTCGGCTTGTGGGAAAGGTCTTTTATTTTTCTGATGCAGATTACTGAAAAAAAAAAATTAAAAAAAGAAAAAGAATAATAAAAAAAAAAATTAAAAAAAAGAAATACTTTTCTTCTTTAAAATGGATGGAAAATAAAAGAAACACTTTTCAAATGTAATTCTTAAAACGAGTTTTTGTTGCATTTCAAAATTTTTTTTTACTATATTATAAATTCAAATGCATTTAGAAACTTCCACTGTTTTAAATTTTTGGAAGATCTTTATTTGTTATATTTGAACTGTAAGGCACTTTTCTTATGCTTTCAAAAAATATTTTTAATATGATGGCTTTATGCCGCAAAAAAAAAAAATAAATAAATAAAAATAAATAAATAAATAAATAAATAAATTAAAAAGATAAAAAATTAAATTAAATTAAAATAAAAATCGCATTTTTATTTTTTTTTAAAAAGAAAAGAAAAAAAAAGTATAATTTGATACTAGCTTCCGCACTCAAAACTATTTTTGAAATGGATTTTTCTTTTAATGTATTGAAAGAAAAAGTACGTTAAAAATCAGTAGATTTTATGCTATTTTCCTTTAATCATGCCAACGGTTTGGTGCGACTAAATTTGAATTCTAATATTTGCATTGGAGTTATTTTCAAATTAACGGAAGAACATATATTCATATACGTTTAACATTTAAAAATACAAATAAAAGCTACATTTAATATTGAGCAAAAGAGTTGCTTAATCCTTTCAATCGCTAGAAAAACGTCGCCTCGTTTATTACCAAAAAGGACAAACCAACATAACCTCTTTGGGAGTAGTTCCAAAATCAGAATTTAAAAAAACTTGTTTACCAGTTATTACTTACCCATCATACGTAGTATAGTGTAAGTCTTGTAATCGTTTTGAAAATCGAAAAAAAAAAAATTGACGGATTTACACGTTTCAGACGCTGGAGATTCCGAAAAACATATTTTTAGAAAAAAAATTTTGCCGTCCGTCTGTGTGTCTGTAAACGCTCTATCTCCCGAAAAAATTGAGATAGAGACTTGCAATTTGGTATGTACTTAGTATGTAATAATGGGAAGAAGCCTATTTCATTTCAATAACCTCGATTAACCGGAACTATTTTTTTCGGACTCTCGAAATATTCGTTCTGATAAAAGGTATATAAAAATTTTCGAAATTGTTTATTTTAAGGAGTGAATATAAAAGACAATAAGAAAACATAAATTTTGCATAACGAATGAAGTCGATCGGATAATTAGTTGCCGAGATATTTGTAATCCTATTTACCACACTCTTCGATTTTTCATGACCCTGTATTTCATCCAAATTTCACTTCAAATGTATATTTTAATTGGAAATTTGACGCTTAATCAGATGCAATAAACCGCTAGTTAATAGGATTAGGATTATTATTTTTGGAGTTGTAAGGAAAAACCTCTTTCAAGCAATTCAGTAATCGAGCCTTTAAATTTTGTGACGTCATCAAGCCACGATTTTATTTGAATTGCAATGCATTTTATAAGTAGTTTACACATTTTTATTTTAATATTTTACATTATGTATATCCATGATGGGTAAGTATTACGGTGGCGCCCAACGACTAGTTTTAAATGTGCAACTGTACATCTCGCAACTAAAAAAAGAAGAAAAAACACAAACCCTTGGTGAATGCCAGTTTTGCTTATGAAATGGGACAAACGTAATTTTATTTTTGGTTACTTTATACAGAAAAAATGTTTCTTATTCTTTTTAAAAGTGGATGAAAAAAAAAAGGAAAGCTTGTCAAACGAAATTCTTAGAACTTGTTTTCTTTTAAAATGCATTCGAGGAAAAAAAAAATATTTGATCTTATTATAAATTCAAATACAGTAAAAAATTCCCACCACTTCTAAATTTTTGAAGATGTTAAAATTTTATTTTAGAACTGCAAGACATTTTGAGCTTTCTTTTTAAAAAATATGATGGCTTCATGTGACAACAAAACAAAGCATGTAAAAAGTACATCGTTACAAAGGCAAACAACTATAATTTGATATAAGCTTCTGCATGCACACACAAAGAAAAAAAAATAGTAATTTTCTTGGAAAACACTCTTTTTTCGATTTTTTTAATCAATGTTATGTATTTAGATTGGCTTATTTTCATTGAAAGGTACATTTTTTTTTTTTTTTTTTTGGGGGGGGGGGGGGTTCATTGAAATTGGCTTATTTTAATTCATACTAAAGTGTTGCATCGGGTCGTGTAACTCGATTTTACCCACACCCGACCCAACCCACGGTGATAAAGAAATGAAAAATTCACAAACTGAAAATTCAGAATGAAAAATTAACAAAATGAAGAAATCAACATAACTTCTGTGGGGGAGTAGTTCCAAAACCAGAAAAAAAAATCGCTTGTCTACCGTTGATTTTAAGTGTGCAACTATACATCTCAAAAATTAAAAAAATAAATATAAATAAAAAATTAAACTCTTCTTGAATGCTAGCTTTGATTATGAAATAAGACAAACGTAAATTGATTTTTGGATACTTTATACAGAAAAACGTTTCTTATTCTTTTTTAGAAGTGAATAAAAAAAGGGCAAGGCTTGTCAAATGAAATTCTTAGAACTTGTTTTCTTTTGAAATGCATTTGAGGAAAAAAAAAATATTTTATCTTATTATAAATTCAAATGCATCAAAATATTACCACTGCTTTTAAATTTTTGAAGATGTTAATATTTTATTTTAGAACTGCAAGACATTTTGAGATATCTTTTTAAAAATATGATGGCTTCCTGTGACAACAAAACAAAGTGTGTAAAAAATACATCGTTAGAAAGGCAGACAGCTATAATTTGATACAAGCTTCTGTATACACACACTAAAGAAGAAAAATAATAATCTTCATGAAAAACAATTTTTTTTGTTTCGAATTTTTAAAGTCAATGCTACGTCTTTAAGAATAGACTAGACTGTTTGGATTATTTTCTTTGAAAAGTGCAGTACAATTTCAATTGATACTTGCATCGGGTCGGGTAATTCAATCGTACCCCTACACGACACAACCCACGATTCGGTCCGGGTCGGATTGGTGTTATTCTGTTTTGTTGAGAGTCGGATTGACTCTAATATTTTCAGGTTCAGGTTGAGTTTTGATTCTTGTGGATCCGGTTTGAATTCATCTAATTTTAAAAAAAGAAGGGGGGGGGGGTCCAGACTAATGTTTCAGAGGATAAACTACATATGAATGACTCTTTACACGTTCTTCTTTTAACATAAAAGATAAAATTGATAACATTCTGAAAGCGATTGAGAATTCCTCGTGTATCCCGGTCTTTTATTGCAGGATTAATTTGCATAATTCTGCTGAATCTCTCGCATGATAGCACCATCTACAGGTGACTTTTTTAACTAATTTTTTTTTGCTGCTAAAAAAAAAATCCGACTACTTTGTGAGCCCTTTCTTGCAAACCGCGCTTCTTTATCATAATTTCTTCCTTTTTTATGAATTTTTAAAGTTTTAACGAACTTTTGGTTCACCCGGGATATACTTTTAGAACTTAACTTGCGTATGATTCAAATATATTTTTTTAATTTATCATCCTCTACAAGTCTGTCTTGATAAAAATGCTCCATTTCTTTTCGAATAATATATTTTTAGAACTGAATTTATAAATATTACGCTTAAGTTCTTCAATAATCATCTTCTTATTATGTTTTTCTTTCTCATTAGAAGTTTTCTCTATCTGTTACTATTTAGATTATATTCTTTTTGAAAGATTTTCCTTCAGCTTCAAATCTGCCATATTTTCCCAAATGCAAATTTCGCAACATAAGAATGCTTCCTTCAACCTCGAATAATATATTTTTAGAACTGAACTTGCAGATAATTCAAACTTATTTTTTTTTAATTTATTCGTCAGTCTATCAAAGTTACTTTATCTATTGAGTTAGTTTTCTAAAAATTGCAAGCCTAAATGCATTTCTTTAAAATATAGTCTTAATCAAATTTATCCTTTTCATCTAAAAGAGTTTCCTTTAGCTACGAATTGGGTATGTTTCCTTTGAAAGATTTCCTTTGCAAATCTATCACGAGAAAAATTCTCATTTTCGTCTCAAAAAACACACTTTTTGAACTAAAATTAGTTATAATTTAAAATTATCTATTAATTCATTCATGGTTTGTTTCTTACATTATAAAATGGGATTCTGTTAAGATTACTTTATTTATTAACTAACTGATCTTATAGACCAAGAGATGGCAAAAGAATTGGTTTATTAAGTATTAGAAGAAGGTTGTAACATTTAAACAAGAAAGAAAAATCATGTTCCAAGCATGCACATTCAGAACACTGTATCAAAACTTCCCCGTTTAATAAGGTGAAACATGATGATGCCTAAGTAAACAACTTGGAAAACGCAATTCCAGCAATCACCATCTATAGTCAGAGAAATATCCGAATTTCCTTGTGCTGCCCTGTATATGAACTATAGATTTGTATCTATACTACATAGTATGCAAAAATTTATTATATAGAAAATTCCTCTTCAGCATCCCGCTTTAATACCTGAAAATCCCCCTTCACCAATTTTCATCAACATGCAGAAATGTACTCTAATTTTTTGGTGTGGCACTATATATGATCGGTAGTATTTATACACACCAAGAAATGATAAAAAAAAATTCTTAAATTTAAAAACACATACCACAAAGTAAACGAACTACAATCATTGCTCATACACAGTACTGTAACCGGATTATTTTCCGTGCCCTTGTAAATGAATGATAAATGCGATGTATATCATATTCTAATCATCCTGCAATGGACCTCAGTGATATATTATGCTTGAAATAGTGTAGAATCATTAAAATGCACTGTAAATGATTTTCCCGCATAGATTGTAATGTAACGGAATTCTTTTGAGTGCCCCTGTTTACGAACTATAAATGCTGCATATGTCATTATTAATACCAAACATGCCACGGTAAACCTTAATTACATGACAATCCGAGTATATATACGCGAGTTAGAGAACGGACAAGAGACAGACAGTCAGACAAGCCGAATTCATAAACAGTTTACAACTATGTTGGAAAGTGTTAAAAATGAATCTTCTTGATTTCTGAAACGGGTAAGAATGACTTGACAGATTGTAATTTGTTTAAAAGTAAACTTAGCAACATCATATAGCCAAGTACAAAGCGAAATAAAGGATGTCCTGATTACGGATGTTACCTCGAATAGAGAAGCAGTCATCCGTAATCGGGGTCCCATTCATTTCGCTTTGCAGCGGGCTGTGTGGTTTTGATAAGTGTACTTTTATACTGTTGGCGAGTTGTGAGGTCATCCACATATACTTCAGAAAAAGAAGAAAAATCGCCTTTTAAATGTTTTAACGTTTATCGGATATTTAAATCAATTGCATCACCAGCACTCAATTGATTAATTTCTAAATACTGTATACTTAAAAACTCTTCAGTAAAATATAATCTTCTCAGCTAAATAAATTGCTTATTTAAAAAGGATTTTAACGTGTAATATCTAATTCTATAACCTTCGAATAACTTTTATATATATATATATATATATATATATATATATATATATATATATATATCTTAGCTGGCATTCCCATCTCCCCTCCCCATGAAAATCGATCATAATAAAAACCTTTGAAAATAAACATATATAATTCGGACTAAATCTTTAATCTAATCGTGATCATTTTTTCATGTTATAAATTGAGTTTTTTTTCTTTTGAGGTTTTTACTTGTATTGACGTTATATCTAAATGTTACTAATCTAAAAATGTATTCGTTAAAATATGAATTAATTATTTGATATGAAGTTTCTCTTACTGTATTTGTATAAACTTCCTCTAAAATATTCATTCAATTCCAGTAAATAATTGTTATATTTAAACTTTTTCTTTTCATTAAAAAAATATATATATATTCATAGAACCAAGCTTACTTATAATTCAAAATTACTCTTTAATCTCTTCTTCTTTTCTAAAAGACATCAAAGTTCTTTTATTTCTGAGTTATTTCATGTGCAGAGCTTTTTTCTGAATGTTACCTAAAAGTATTTCAATAAAATACTGTAATCAATTACTTCAACGAAATTAGTTTTCTGTTTGAAAACTATGTGTATTAGATATACTTACTCAAAATGCCTGATGTTCCATCTGATTTCTCCGATGCAAATATATTCTTACAAAAATTCAATCATCCATTTGTAAAAATTTACTTTTAGTTCTAAACTTACAATGAGTATAATTAAAGCTTCAATTTACCATATCTTTTTCACACAATGGAGACTTTTGTTAATAAAGTATTATGATGATGATGATCTGTGGTTAATTTCTAAATACTGTAGTATCAGAAAATTTTTAGTAAAATGTTAATCTTCTTAGTCAAATTAATTCTTTCCTTTGAAAAGTTTTCTTTAACTTTAAATCGGATATATTTCTTCTGAAATAGTTCTTCTACGTTTCTCATTTAGAGTATTTCTTTTCCAATGCAAATCTTTTATAATAAATATACTTCATTTCATTTCGATAAACATATTTTTTGAACTAAACATGAGTATATGAGTAAGTCAAACGCTTTTCAATCTTCTATACTTTTTGAACTAAGCATACGTATATTTCAAACTATTTTCAACATTTCTTCTGAGAAACGTTGAAAAAATATTTGTGACTTTAAATATTCTTTGATAATGTTTCCCGAAAGGTGAGGATTTATCAAAAAGGAAATAGTTTAGAAAAAAAAAAGATAAAGTTGTAGATCACTTTATAAGTTTCAAAACAAAATTTCCCATGGCGAATGTTTCCTTGAAAATGTTTTAAGAGGAACACAGAACTCGTATTTAACTTGATGCACTTTTCGAGTCATTTGTCAGTAACCGTTACCAATATTTCACTTTGGTGTTGAGCAAATATTTTTCCGGTAGTTTCGAAGCTTCTGGGAATCAGTTTTTCTTAGTGTTATAAAAGATCTAAATGTAAGGAGCAATAAACTAAATGTTATGTTTTTTATTCAATGGATCGTGATTACATGTAAAAAAAAGAAAGAAAGCATTTTTTCTACGAAACAGTTTGGTTTCAATGGTTATAAGGAAACCCGTTCTAAAAAGTTCTACCGTGAGAGAAAGAGATAACTTTCAGGCGAAATAATTACGATTGCTGCAAGATTTTTTTATTCTTTGTGTTATTTATTATTATTTATTTATTTACATTGTGATGTTGTTAAGCAAAAAAAAAGTTTCTGTTTAGTATTTAGAAACTAGGTTGTTTTATTTGGTAATACATGATTACAGAAGAAAAAATGTACATTATACAATAAAAAGTATTTTTAGAAGTGAAAAAGTGATTTTTTGTGAAGTGTTTCTTGAGAAACCATCAATCACTAAAAGTACATTTCCTGTTTTCCAGTCATGAGTATTCTACTCATGACTTCGTAAGATTATTCTAGTTAATCATTGAGATAAATGTTAAATCCTTCTTTTTATGTTTTTTTTTTTGCCAAAACGTATGAAATAAGTTTAATTAAAAGTGATTAAATTATAGTGTTTAAAGTTTTTTAGGACAGTACTTTTAATTTTATTTTACAAATCTCTAGAGTTTGGTGGATGTTTATGTGGAGGTTCTACTTTGTTTACTTAATAAAAAAAGTAAATTTAGAAGTTTTTATTTAAAAAGTTTAATAAAAGTAGAATGGCACATCTTGGTATACATATAGGTATATTTTTTTTTTTTTTTAAATTGAGTTGCAAATAGGGAGGGGTTGGATGAATAGTTGATGACAGTGTTGAAAACTGCTCAAACTGATGAGATGGATGTAAGACTGAATTTATGGAGTCTTGAGAAATTGTTTAAAACAAGCAAAGTAAGTCAATTTCATAATCTGTAAATATTTGCGCATAAAATAAACCAGTATGGGAAAAAAAATAGACAACCTTTTAAGAAAGAAATGGTCGTTAAAAAGTGTCTTTTAAAAACATTTTATTATGTAAATCATGTAATATGACAGTGGTGCAGAAAACTACACAAATCGTCTATCAACTTTTTTTTTTCATTCTACATTATTCTACTGAAGTTCAAATGTTGACACATTGTAACTTACATAATTCTACGATATTCATCTTGAAATTTTTACCACACATATATATATAAAGTTGTGGAACATAGTTTTTTTTTTCTATTTATTTCTTACAGAGAATTTCTTACATTAAAATAACAAACATCCTTAAATGTCTTTAATTTCTTACATTAAAATAACAAACACTTCCGTGCCAAAGTGTTCAGCTTTAAATTCACAAATCTATCCAAACAAGAATCTGTTCACAAAACAAAATGCTGTGGGATTATTCTCCCTTGAATTACTAAACTTTTGAACAAAAGCAAACTTTACAGTTTCTTACTATTTTCAAATAAGTAAATTAAGTAGCAGAGGTGTCGCGGAAAGAAATGATTTCACAGTTCTGGATCAAAGAAAGTAAATATTTCGGGCTACCAGCACAACACTGACAGAAGGCAAAATTATCTTAAAATAAGTATAAACTTGAGTAGTGGAATAGCATAAGATTTGAAACTTTCCCTGTATTTGGAGCATTAATTCAAGTGTCTTACTGTTAAGAGTTTTTAAAAGATTTGAAATGTCACATTGACATTATACAAGCATTGTACCAAATGGTTTTGCGCACCAAGTAACACTGAAGTACTTTGCACTACATAAATGACGTTATACAAGCATTGTACCAAATGGTATTGCGCACCAAGTAACACTGAAGTACTTTGCACTACATAAATGACGTTATACAAGCATTGTACCAAATGGTATTGCGCACCAAGTAACTTTGAAGTACTTTGCACTACATAAAACCATAAAAGTTAAGGGGAAAATACAAAAGTTAATTAACTTACTATAGACATATATATATATATATATATATATATATATATATATATATATATATATATATATATATATATATATATATATATATATATATATATATATACACTTATATGTGTGTGTCGTTCTTCCATCTCACTATCCACTTTGTATCGTCCTCGTGACAAACTTAGCTCGACAATTTCGCATGAGGGAGAGATGACATGGACATTTCTGACAAAGAAAAAGTTTGAATCAGCATAATTATAAAGTGCTGATAGTAAAATGGCAATGGTTTTACTAGGGCTACTATAACACAGGAGACTTACAGGAATCTTAGGTTTTACAGTATTACAGGACAGGAGTCTTAGGTTTCACCTCAGGGCGTGTGACGTCTTCGGCCTGAACAGATAGATGACTGTCCAAGGTGCTCTCGAAATTATGATGATCGGAGAAAGGCCGGGGTTATTTTCATTTCTAACTTTCTACATATTAACCTGTAAATATTAGTTCATTTTAAATGTTTTATTTAAGCGTATAGTTAATCAAGGATTCGTTAAATAAATGGTCATCATTATTCTAGGACAATTAATATATTTATTTATTTATTTGCTTAAAATGAAATCACATGTGTGGAAATGAAAGGAAGAGACAGTACAAAAATCAAATGAAATGACACTACAAAATTAAACCCAATAAGATGAAAAATGCAAATATGAAAAACTGTGATTTACTTATATGGATTCGTAAAAGGAGCATCATAAGTATAATTCACAGTAAAGATATGTTATTTTGTCAAATATTGCCTTAAGCCTATAGCATTAAGCCTAAAAATGACAATATTATGCTCCTCATAACCTATCGAAAAGCCAAAATAAGGTAAAAGGAGCAAGAAATCCAATAAATAAATAAATATAAACCATGATTCAACAGCTATAGATAATAGACTAAAAAGCAATACACACAACTCACCATAAAAACGAAGAATGCCAAAGATTAAACAAGATTTAAAAATACTTATCAAGAGTTGATTCACTGCTCATCACCATGATACATGAAGAAAGACCTGAGTCATATAAGCAGAATAGTAATACAGTCGAACCTCGTTAACACGAAATCGCTTAACGCGAAATTCAGCTTAACACGAAATAGTACTGAGGTCCCGTCAGATCAGTCTGAAAATCAATGTTAATTAATTCGTTTAACACGAAATGAAATTTCGGAAAATCCCGCTTAACGCGAAAAATTTTTTTTTAGCTCCGAAATCTAAACATGATTTCTTACGCAAAGTTTTCAATTTTTCAAACTTATATGTCACATCTTTTTAAAAATGGAATTTTTTCTCATGGTTTGAAAAATACCTAAGTGGAAAAGATTTTCAGAAAATAGTGTACTATCGAATTCCTGACTAATTCATGCTTTCTTTTGACCTGTGATATGCGAAAGTTTTCCCACACTAACCACATAAGCAATAGATCATCGGTCACAGTGAACGTTTGGGTGAAGGAATTTGGATAGTGATTGTTCCAATACTTGTTTGACTGTACTGACAGTGACATAAACTCATAGCCCGGATTTCCGAAATCCTCTATTTTCGGGTGAAAGAAGTAAAAATCCTTACTTTACCACCTGACTTACATAACTGAAACTCTGTTAGCAGTTGTTCTGTAGAATTCTATGAAAGAAAAGTCGAAAGCAGCAAACTCATCTTTAGAAACCAAGCAAAACATTTTAAACGAAGTCAGCAATAAACTGCTAAAAAAATCTGAAATTGCAGCAATGTATGGGATACCCAACAGCACATTCTCTACGATTTTAAAAAATTGTGAAAAGATTGAAGTGGCTTATGCTGTGAGTCAATTTGAACAAGTAAGGAAACGAATGTGTACAGGAAAGAATGAAGAAATTGAAATTGCTCTCTTGCTTTGAATAAAAGAGGCAAAAAGCCAGAACATTGTTTTAACTAGTGCAGTTTTGCAAGAGAAACCACAGGCTTTTACAGGTGCTCTCGGTGAGAGCTATTTTACATGTTCTAGTGGATGACTGATAAGATTCCAAAAGTGTCATGGAATTATCTGCAATCGAAAAATGAGAAATTCTTGTTTTTTCCGAGTACATTTGCATAAATGAAGATATGCTGACTTCGGATGTGATGCCAGACGAAGAAATAAATGCTGCATTAGCTGAAAAGAAGATGACAACATCAGACACAAGTGTAAGAAGAGCATGAAGAAATCGACACAGAATGGAAAAGTTTAGTGCCATTAACTGAATCTACAGTAGCATTGAAAACTGTACAACGTTTCATTATGGAACAAGAGGATGCTTCTCGTGCTTTGGACAAATTAGATAAATTCCATGCGTTCCTAAAAGAAGCACTCAACAAAAATTGACTGATTCAATAATGGACTTTTTAACAAAATGGTTAGCAAGTAAATAAATTTATTACTCCCAAAATGATGATCAATTTGTTTTATTTTTATTTGAATTTTCTATTTCTTATTAATTTATGATTTTAAGAACAGGCATATATTTGTAGGTTAATCCATTTACTTTTTATATCTAACATAGATGGCGCCACTATTGTGACGGTTAACACGAAATTTCGGATAACACGAAAAGAATTCGCAGTCCCTTCAATTTCGTGTTAACGAGGTTCGACTGTAATAGAAAAAGGAGATGTATGGTGCTGCCATCTACCATTAAATAAAAAAGGGAAGAGCTGAAATTGCAAACTGACTTTTATTGAGTACTGCCATCTATCATATAAAAGGAAAAGCTAGAACTACAAAGAGCATTTGCTTAAAATAAATTACGAGCAATGTAGTAAATAATATTTAGATAGTTATATAGATTAAAGGTTATAAATAAGATTTCGATATTTATGAAGATTAAAGGGGAATATGGTAATAAACAATAAACAATATTTAGCTATGTATGAGAGGAGACATTATGTAAATGAAAAAGATAATGTATTAATGATGGAAATGATAAATGATTGTATTAAATGCATGAAACCCGCTTTTGTGTGTGTGTGTGTGTTTGTTTGTTTGTTTGTTTGTTTGTGTGATAAATTTTGTAGCTTGCTTTTTTAGCAGTCCCACCTCAAACCGCTGTAAAGACATTTTGATTTTATAAATTTTTTGATTTTTTTTTTCTATATAAAATGTTTATAATTTTTTTTTCAGCAATCCACGCTCCTATATATATTATATCGACAAAATAACGTATTTTAACAATGAATTATGCTAATAAAGCGTCTCTGAAGTATACATAACATATTCATAGTTTCTTATTTTCGCAATTTTCACTCGCACGTGTGTAATTTTTGTATTTTCTCTTAAATTTATTTCTACACATGTGATTTCATTTAATTATATATATATACGTGGGGAGGGGAAAGGAGGGTCTTTATTTCTTTACTTTTCTTATTGCTTGTTTGTTTGTTTAAATAACAGTTAACTTTGTTTAAATAACAAGATTTGAATGAAACTAACTACATTATTTTTTCTACGAAGTAGTTCTAGAGCATAGTTATTATTTTTTTTATACATGTCGTAAGGCAGCGAAAGCTTAAAAATAACAAATTATTCTACGTCAAAGTTTTCAGCATTAAATTCGTAAAGTTATCCAAACAAGAATCTCTGTACAAAACAAAATACTTCTTTTTTGAACGAAAACAAGCTTCTGAAGTTAGTTTCTTATTATTTTTAAAAAAGTAAATTAAATATCAGGAGCGTGAGTGAAAGAAATAATTTCATAGTTCTGCGACGAAGTAACTAAATGTTTCGCACTACCCAGCACAACACTCGCAGAAAGACAAAATGATCTTAAAATAAGTATAAACTTGAGAAGTGAAAGCACTTATGAAAGAAGATTTCAAACTTTTCTCGTCTCTTCAACAAAGAGTTTTCTGTCTTTGAAATTGTTAACACTTATTTTGATGTAATAAGTCAGCAGTTTCCTAGACCTTACATAAAGGTGAATCAAATATATGTGTTACATTTGAAAGAATGCAGATATGGAGTGGTTATTTGCCACACTTAAGAATGTTAAAATTGTTACACAATATTTCAAGTATGGAAGATATAAAGTTTATTTTTCTCTGTTTTGTATTCGTTTTCTAGTCTTCTTAAAAGTATTTATACGGAAATATACAAAGTATTCAAGTTTTTCTTTTCTGTAAATTGTGTTCTGTTTGTTTAAAAATTCCTAAGTTAGATTTTTAAATGTAAATAGTAAATCAATGTAAATCAAAGAGATAGTTTTTTTATAGCATTAAAAATTGCATAACATTTTCAAAGTGGTGTTACATGTATAGTAGTTACTGACTTAATAACGTCATATTGGTTAAATAAATGATACGTGTGATTATTGTTTAACTACTCATATTGACCAGAAAACATGTGTAAATTATATACAATGGTTGCAGCATCATAGATGAGATTTTTCCAACAGAGCGAAAATATGCCGGGACCAGGACTCGAACCTGGGTACTTTGGTAACCAAAGTACTCAGTTTCGAGTCCTGGTCCCGGCATATTTTCGCTCTGTTGGAAAAATCTCAACTATGATACTCCAACCATTGGATATAATTTACCTAGTTGGATATACCTTCATCTGTTCATTATGACGTGTGTAAATTGTTTCTGATTGAACAAAACATACCAGAATGTATTGAATAACGACATCAAATGTTTAAAAATATTACAGCAACATTGTCTCTTTTATTATTTCCAGTTATGTATTTCGATTTAAACGTATCATAAAATTTTAAATGTTATAAATCCAAAACTTTTAAATTTGTGATGCATTCCAATAATGTGTAATTATAAAACAAATTGTATCTACATTTTCTATGAATTTTCGGTTATTGAAAGGTAAAATTTCCATTAGCAAATTGTCATTTCTATCAAAAATCTTCATATTAAATGCTATTTTCAATTCCTCCAAAAATATTTATCGAAAATATTCACTTAAAATTTTATGAGAATTTAAAACGTGTTAAATTCTTTTAAACCAAACTTCTTCTTAAATCGACCATGTGCCTGAAATTAAAGTTCAATTAAGACTTTCCTCGTATTTCCAGATTTTCCTTTCACTCGAAGCACGTGTCTTCAAAAATCAATTTCACCATTTTGAGGCTGTTTGTTGCCACCCTTTCGTTGACATTACGTCCCCCGAAACCTTTAAAATTCTCACCCCAAATTCCAATAAATATCCGTTGTCTGTGAATTCATGGAATCGTTATCGTTTCGGAATTAGTTTTGGCACCGTAAACTGTTTTCCGCCAATAATGTCTTTGAAAATTGCGAAATGTTAAGATAACACTTCGAATTTGTGTTAAAATGTCGCTGTTAAGTTCGTTAAACAGTAATTTATTTTCATTTTCAGTAAATTGGGAAAGAAAAATCAAGTTACATGTATCACTTTTTAATTTTCTGTATAGGATAAGGCATTTTTAGACGTGCTCAGATCGATTATTTCCAATTTCGCTAAGTCATTATTGCTGTTCTGCAGTAAAAATTAATTATGTAAGTATTGCCGGATATTTACTGACTATACATTTGCGATAATGTGTTTGTAAAGGTCGTATAATGCATACATTGTACCGACATAAATTTTGCAAGGAATTGATAAGAATTAAAAATAAATTAAATAAATTAATAAAAACAGTTGTAAATAATCTGCTGTTCAACCGATATTTTACCAGGAATTCGAACCAGGAATCTTCAACATAGCAGATAACGCAGCAACCACTGTGCACACGCTCTTAAAATCCAGTTGAAATTATATTAACCCTGCAAAGTTCGATGCATTTTGTATTTTCATATCAATACAAGTATTTTTATAAAACATTAGATCATGAGTAATAAAGCAAACCAGTCACACTAACAGACTTCAGGGTACGTATATGCTTTACAATTTCCTAGTAGCATAGTACCACTATTTCCAAATAGTTATATTCACCTTATTTAATTGCAGAATTTGTAATAATTCTGTGCAATTAAATAAGGAGAAGTTTACCATTCGAAAATAATGGTACTCAAAAATAAGATCCGTACGCACTTTTAGACTGTAATCAGATTTTAAAAGAAATTATACGAGGACATTTAGAAAATTAAAAAGAATAGCCAAAATCCACACATTTTTTTCCACTGTTATAAGTGAATCTTATCGCAACAGTATTCCTAAACTGAAACAACTCAAAATGTGATGTTTTTCAGAAAACGTTTTTAAGCTGCACAAGAACGAAAAATCATGTATCAGGCATAGATTATAAAACATTTTCCGACACTAACAGGATATTATTATTAAGATTTTTTTTTAATGCAATGAAATGAGATACCTAAATAAGCAATTTAAAAAACATATAACTCAGTTCATTTTCAGAAATTCCTATCCATATCCGGTAATGATCCGGCAATGTGGTCTGCTGTTCAACCCACATTTATTTTACCAAGGATTCGACCGAGGAATCTTCAACATATTAGCTAACACAGCAACTACTATGTACACGCTCTGAAAATCCAGTTGAAACGATATTAACCATGTTAAGTTCGATACATTTTCTATAATAATAATGCATTATCTTAATATTATATAAAAATCTATTCTTTTCATACCGCTGTCATTAGATCCACGTGTTGTAATTCTGAATCATCGACTAGACATCTCAATTGTAAAATTTCTTAATTATATCGTAACTTTCTTGAACAGTTGGGTGATAATTTTATTTCCATTGAAACCTCTGAATGTGTCCATATTACCCGCATGTTTTTCTAAGATTAGTTTTTCACTTTTCATGTGGCACTCTTCATATACTTACTCAAGTAATATCAAACAAACAATTACTTCAGATATTATAAGGGACTTGCTACTGAATACATGCCCAGAATGGATGAAAAGCATTATAAATTTAGATGTAATTGGCTGAAAAATAATGGGAGGGGGGGGGGGGCATTTTACCGTCCATTCCTCTACCCTTTTAAAAGAAAAAGAATTATCAAAATTTCACATGAACATTCATTAAAAATGACTTTACCGATTAAATTAAAACCTTCTTTTAATGTGTATTACTAATTTCACAGAGAACATTTCTACATCTCTATACTGCCTCACGTATTCTATATATTTAATAAATGATCCATAATTTTGCGGCGACGAATATATACATAGATCTGTAGTTAGTATGCGGCCATTAATTGCATTCTCATGGCCTGCTTATCCGAAACATGTCAAGTCCAGATATAAATAAGCTAAAGATGATGCTTTGGTAACTATTGGTTATTAATTTGTACCTGCGCTCGGAAACTGATCGGTGAAAGATGGGGAGAAGATTGATTCGTAAGCGTGGATTGATACGTATGTATATTCAATTAATTCTGTGCTCTCCGGGTATCAGTGATTATTAATCGTTTGAAAATATTTTGTTTGGAGTAAGTTATGAGTTTGGGAGATTGAATATATTCTTATTACAGTCGATTCTCAAGTTAGATAATTCGAAATATTGGTGTTTTTCGAAGTTAGATTTTATTCTTATTAGTAACCATAGTCAAAACAATGTTAAAATCTTATATAACTAGCCGCCACTGGCGACCAGTTTGGTCTCCCTTAAATGTATGTTAAACATTGCAACACGTTACATTTATTCCTAATTTAATTTTCCCTTAATTATTCGCCAAATCGGAAGATTCTAATAGACAAGTCATGAACTTTTGCGATCATGGTAGCATTTCGCATATTTTTTGGGCACAGGTGTCACATACGCACGTTGGCGCGATTTCCCCCCCCCCCCCCCCCCCCGCGAATTTGGCGAAATTTTTTTTATGGAAATTGTTGTTTATTTACTTTAATTTTTTTAAGTTCTATAAATGATTTTTAATATGTATATCAATATTTATTTACATCAAACTATCATTTATTTATTTTTATTTCCTTTTTTAATTATGAGTATTTTTGTTAGCCGGGAGCAGATGATAAATCACCAAATATTGTTCCCATCACCATCATTCATACTACATTAATTTAATTTTAAATTATAAACCTGTCACTCATTTCCTTTAAAATACTTAACTTTAATCCGAAATGCTTATATTACATAAATTTAAAATACTTCACACTTTTCATTTAAATAGAAAAAAAAAGAAATAATATCATAAATCAAAACATTTGATTTCAAAGTCGAAGTATTGTTTCTAATTTGTACACGCGATAAATAAAAGCTGTATTAGCGATTTTAAAAATGCTAAAAATTTGATTCATTAAATATTATTACATGAGTTCAATTTACGTCAAGAAAAGGTCCAGAAGAAAGTTGAGTTGTATAGCACATAATTATGGTAAACTTTGATTGTCTCACTGGTACGAATTACTTCTTTGACGCGAGGCAGCGGCCCAAAAATTCATTCGCGGAGAACTTGCTTTGCGAATGATTACCTCCATAATTTAATATTTTAAATGTTGAAGACGTATCGATCTTTTTTTTTTTTTTTGTTTACTTTCATGAATAGAGAATTTGAACTGTGAACCTAATTTTGACTGAAGTTATTGCAGAATATATACATAATTGAACGTAAGTCACCTCTCAAATATTAATTTATTTTGAACGATCTTTCTTAAAATGTAACTTTTATGTAGTTTTATTCGAAAAAATAATTTTGAATAAAAATGGCCTCCTGGCATATGAAAAAGTGAAACGGCCATCCCGGAACTGTTGATGACAGTCACATGACTTACGCTTTTATTTTAGAGGATTTTAGAGGATGATTTGAATATTTTAGCTTTTTGTTTTGAATAATTATGTAATGTAGAATTTTGCGTATTCTGCAGTGAGGCAAACAGAAAAGTTATCATTATTATCATTAATAATTATTATTGATTTTAAGTTATCCAAAGAAAATCGTGGTTAAGTAGAATTTTATTTGGTGTTGCTTGGTTGTTTCTAGCAAATATTATCAATGACGTGTTTCAGAAAGTGAAAGAAATTTTGAGATAGTGTTTTTAATTGCTGTAAAATTAGACCAAAGCTAAGTTCGTGAGTTTTAAAAGTCAATGTATAGCTTTATTTTACAAAAGATATTTTATTATTATTTAACTCATAAACACTATATACTTTAAAACAAAGGTATTATTCTCTTGCCCTTTGATATTATCCATTGTGTTACAGTTCTTTGATTTTGTTTAGTATACAAGTTCAATCAAATAATCAACCTAAAAGTTAGAATAATCTGCAGAAAAGCTTTCATCTAAGCATCAATTAGTTTATACATCTTCGAATTTTATATTTGACAAATTTAGTGGTTTTATTTTTATCAATTCTACTTAGTTCTTTGTTCAAAAATTAATTTGGATATAAATTTTCATTTTTTTTTTTACCTTCATCTTAAAATTATAATAAAGCTTGCAATGCCATTTTTTTTTTTCTGTTAGCATTGAATCTTGGTATTTTCTCTTAATTTAACTTAGAAGAGCTAAAAACAGAATATTTAAAGATATTTAGCTCGTCCCTGTTGCAAATTAATGTTTTTGCAGTCTTTACTTCTTTGTCATTTTTTTTCTCTTTCTATCCAATTTATTTATTTATTTATTTATTTATTTTAATCCGTGCAGATATTCGCTTGCCTGGAGCTGGCAAAACTTAGATGCATGTTATGGTCTTTTTTTCTGCTTTCCCAAAAGATACTTTATTTACACACGGTTTCTTCACTTGCAAGATTTTTTATTGTCACTTGTAACTTAAAGGTGAATTTTTACGAGCACTCACGAGAAAAAGAAGAAAAAAGATAAAGAAAACATCGTATAAAAATAAATAAATGTATAAATGAATGAAAATAATGCTACAACATGTGAGAAAACTGGCGTGGGCCGTAAATTTCTACAACTTGATGGACTGTTGTTTTATCGGTTTCTGCTGTGATAACTGTTTAAAACGTGTTTGTGGAAGACCGCCTATAATTCATGATGTATTTTTGTTGTCAGTGAAAACTTAACAATGAAACGTAAGAAAATAAAATATTTGCAAAAATCGCTTTATCTATCGTTCGATTGGGTGAAAAATAGCTGTTATTTTTCAATTGATATTCCACCTGACAGCTATAGTCTAAAAATGTTTATTTTTATTTTTAAAAAATTCGCCTGAAAGACTATATTTTTCACAACTTTAAAATCATTCATTTTTGTTCGCTAGTATATTTATGCAACACAAGTCTTTATGTTATAGTAGGATTATTCTTAGCTCTAAAATAACAAGAACAAAAAATCATGCACTAAGCATAGATTATGAAACACTTTCCAACACATTCAGAATACTGTAACAAAAATTCACAGTTTAATGGTGAAAGGGTGAAAGATGATGCCTAAGTAAACAATTTGCAAAACGTATAACACATTTGAAAACCCAATTTTAGAAACTACCATCAATAGCCGGAAAAATATCCGAATTCTTTTGTGCAGCCCTGTACATGATGTATAAGTACATAAGCTACATAGTATATTAAAATTTAGTTCAGTTAGGAAACGCATAGCACAGTTGAAAATTCCCCTTCGGCAATTTCCATCATTAAACAGAAATGTACTCGAGATATTTTGTGCAGCCCTGTATATTATCTATAGAATTTATACACAATAAGTATTGTGCATTTTAATGCGTACCACAGTTAAAAACGCACATCCAGCAATTATTATTTATAGACATTATTGTAACTTAATTCTGTGCCCCTGTAAATGAACGATAAATTCTATGTACACCCCATTCTATAGTAAGCATCTTGTAGCGCACCTCAGTGATATATATCAATTTCAACATGTTTGAAATAGCGTAACATTATTACAGTACACAGCAAACGATTTTTCCCCAAATACCGTAATGTAACGGAATTCTTTTGAGCCTGTAAACGAACTATGAATCCTACACACTTCGTTTACAATAACAAACATGCCATAGTCAACTTCAGTAACCTATATGAATTGCATGGCAATCTGAGTGTATTTACGCGAGTTAGAGCACGGGACGACAGACAGTTGGTTTAAAAAGCTTTTTATGATATGATGTTTTAAAAGCGTTATAAAAAGTAACAAAAGCTACCCGTTTCAAAATAATGAGATCTTTTTCTTTAGCCTAATGTTTTAAGTTCAACTTCTGTGATAAGAGACACACTAAAACCCGGTTCAGATTGGATATTTAAGATATCTTAGATAGCCGAACTCACTGAGGGAGTTCCAGAAACTCACTCAGTGAGTTCGAACTTTCTATTGCTAGATACAGCCATTACCACTCACTGTGATTGGCTCTGGAGGGTAGCTGTAACAGATGGCTGTTGAGGCTGGCTTTAACTTATGCGCATGCGTACATTCTATGTTTGTTCAGATCTCAGACTCGGTGATGTTCAGTGAATTATCTTAGATGAGTTTTGCGATGTGAACAGGTATTCAATTCCGGGAGGGTGCCACCTCAAAAATGACGATCTAAGATATCTTAAATGTCCGGCGGGAACAGGGTATTTGGCAAGGAGCAAGTTTTGCTTCTGCTCTCGTATATGCAGCTTGGTAGAGGCTTTAGCCTAAAAAAAGGGGGGAAATGGGTAGCTTTTGTTATGTTTTTAAGAAATTTTATTTTAAAATAAATGGTATAAACATTGTTATTGATAATAAAAGGCGTACTATAATTATCACGAACATAGGAAATAGATAAGGACTTCTAAGGAAATAGTGTTAATAACAAGTCGCGACTTTGAAACTAAATGGCGGCAACAACTATATGCAAAGGTAGTGCCACCTACAAACAACAAACCGAAACTGTCACCAACAATGTTTCATATTGCTATATAAATATACACTGAAGGGATATATAATGCTATCGCTGCTGGCGAATGTTTCTTAATTTGAATTCATATATTAATATCTAATTAAAATAAATAATAATGGGACAGTAAAATTCACATATCGGATACCTACCAGACGATGGCTGTCAAGCAGACGATTTGAAGAAGCAAATGAACTGATACAACTGTCCTACACACGCGCCACCTATTTGAACCATTTTTCAAGGAATGATTTTCTTCTTCAAAAGGCTATTTCGTTAGAAGCCATTATCTATTTCTATGTTCATGATGATTATAAAACAATGAACACAATTGAAAATCATGGCACTAATTTATTTAGTTTAATGACAGTACATTTACTACGCATTAAAGCTAGCAGATTTTTTAATTTTTTGTTTAAAAAAAAATCTTACAAATATGTATTCTATATGTCTATTTTAATTCTACTACACAGAATTCCAAATACATATTCTGGTAAAATTTCCAGCAAATATTTCTTTTTTTTTATTACTTAATTATACACAAACAAACAAAACTAAATGCTCAAAAATACAGTCTAAAAGTGAACGTCAGAAAAATCCAGATCATTTGATATTTTCATGAAAATGTCAGAACAGAAAGCGATTAAATTTTATCTGAACAGCATATCTGTCAGTTTCTTTATCTTATTACAAGAGTTAAAAGCGAAGAAATCGTTTGCAGTAAATCTCATTTACATACAACGCAACAAAAATATTTCTTCTAAAATAAAGAAAATAAATATTCTTGTTTTAACATTTCAAAATTCTTAGTATATAAAGTTTGGGAATGGATCTAATATAAGTAAAGAATTATTACTAGAAATTGAATATTAAATTTTATTAAAAATATAGAACACCTTTTGAGTTTTTTATTGAAAGTAAGAATCATATTTTCAACACTATTTAGATAAAAATATATAGATTTATATAGAAAGTATTTTCATTGTCCGTATATCGTATAGAATATATAATGAAACATGTTATGTTGACCACCTTTCTATGTTGTCCACCTGTCGAACTTGGCTACTTTAATGGTGTACTAAATACGGCTTTTATAAATTTAGAACTTTTATAAGTTATCCGCCTGTTTAAGTTGACTAAAAAAAGGTTTTACCATTGGTGGTCAACTTAAACAGTTTACACTGTATATTAAATATTGCATGTTACATTTTATTTAAAATGTTATAATATTAGACCAACTTTTCAATTTTTCATTGAAATTAAATAATAATAAAAAATAAAACTTTTTGTAACTGATTTGTAAGAATCAAAATAAAATCCAACTGAATATAACCTGATCACATTTTCTTTTCATTCCTTGAATCCGTTTCACAGAAACTGATCGCTAAATCTCATGTTAACCTATGGGAAAACTTAGAAGCGCGATTACTCATTACCTAATATAATTATTACAATATGGTTTTCACGATTAGAAAGTACACCTCAGATGTCTATGATGTGCGTTTTTAAGAATTGTCTCCAAAGAAGATGATAAAATTTCATCAAGTGGAAACTTCAAAGTTTGTAGGGATTTTTTAAATACTTAAAATTTAAGGAGACAATTTTTAAAAACGCACATCGTTGGCATCTGAGGTGTACTTTCTGATGATGAAAACCGTATTTTAATAATTACATTAGGTAATGAGTAATCGCGTTTCTAATTTTACCCATAGGTTAACATGGGATTTCGGGATCGGGGAGTTTCAGTGAAGCGACTCCTTAAAAAAGCAACTTCAAATCAAAAATATGCAAGATACATAAAGTACACGAAACCATTAAAATATTAAATAAGTAAACAAAAAAAAAAATGGCTTTTACTGTGAAACACTCGTCAGTAGCGTCCTCTGACAGAAACATGTAATTAAAACAAGCTCAATTCTGTCTGGTAAATAATATTGCAATAAATATAAACCGAGCAATTGAAGAAAGTAATAAACTGACAATCACCAAACTGTTTGTCAATTAAAGAATTCAACTAATAAAATGAATGTACCCTCAAATATACATAAAACCATATTCAAAACACATTCGTGCAAAATATAAATTCACAGTTAAAATATAATAATAATAATAATAATAAAAACATAAAGTATTGAAATAAGAAAAAATACATATATCTCCATATACCATATTCAAATCCATTTGGTTTAAATTAAAACTATATCAGTTTTATGCGAGGAATAAAACTGTTTATTGTTCTAACATTGTTAAAAAATTACTAATAGAATAAATTACTAATGTCATATATTATTAAAATATCTTTGGATTTTTCACTACAAAACATAAATTCAACATTATTTCGATTCAAGTTACATTTATTTTCTGTGAGAAAAAAAAAATCAGCTTATGAATTCTAAAAAAATAATAACTGAAATAACTAAATGCTGCAACGCTAGAATGATTTTTATTTTTATTATTATTATTATTATATAAGAATAGTTAAAATGAATGAAAACTCAATATAAAAGGTAATAATAAATAAATGGAAAATGAACTATTTCTTAACAATAAAAACTATAATGATTTGAACCATAGCTGTATTCGAATATTACTTTTTATATTTTAATAATAGTTAAGATAAATCGTAATATAACATATTGTATTCACAAATTATCGGCATTAAAAAATAAATGCTAAACAAGAATTGAATAAATTATCTTTTGGAATAGAACAACGCATTAAATAGAGTACTGATGAAAAAAAAAGGTTTCAATAAAAATAATAATAATAATAAATGTTTTTATTTTTTAATGATAAGTAAAATAAGTAATTATTCAACATGTTATATTTTTAAAAATAACATAAAGAATATAAAACAAAATAAATAGGCAATTTAAAAAATAAATAAAACTTTTAATGATTTGAAAACTGGCAACATTTGATTAGTTTTTCAATTTTCAATAGATAATTAAAATAAATAATAATTTAATATAAAATATGCCTTTTTAAAGAAATTAAATCATTAAACATTGGAATGTATTAAGGGCATTTTTCACTTAAATAAAGTATTTTCGCTATTGCATTTTTAAAATCCCTCAAACAAAAATGTAAGGAAAATATAATGAAAATCTAAACAATAGCAAGGGATCAACTATAATTATATTTAACAATGATTCTGTTCAAAAATCACTTACGAAGCTCATATATTTTGCTTATAAAATGGTCGACCTTGGCGAACAAAGTAGTCTCTAAATACTTGCATGGAAATTTCGAAAAGAGGACACTCTAGGATGAAAATGAAAAGAAATATCGAGAACCTTCTGTAACCGGAAATACATCACCATGAAGAGAGACTAAATAAATAAAACCATTCTAGAGAGATACTTTAGTCTTAAAACATTCTAGTTTCATAGCAAATTTTATATTTGTTTGTCGTGTTTCTGGAATAGTCAAATAAATCGCATTCATCGGCAAAGAACCTCTGGGCCGCAATTTCCAGGCTCGGGCCCGACCAACACCTACTTGACTCTCTACTTGTAGAGAGTTAAGTCGGTGTTGGCCCGACCCTTTTATATTTTCGCAGTTTACAGCCCGGACCAGCTCGTGCAAAAATCAATGAAATCAGGTCCGGCCCGACTCCATTTCTACAAAAAATTCCAATGTTTTCTTAACACACAATTGAAATTATTTTAAAGAATACTGCATACATATTAATGTGAAATTTTTACAGTACATATAGATTACTATATGTTTACAAGCTTAGAATACAAGATAGCAACATTGATGATCACTTAGACTCTTAGACTGCAACATTCAAATAAAGACTCATTAAAAAAATTATGTAGTTTAGAAAAAAAATAGTTAAAAACATCATAACATTTGAAGCTGTATATTTAAAAAAATAAATAAATAATTAAAGCAGAATTTTGAAAATATTTCTCTATAATTTATTAAAGAATATTTCCAAAGATTCCGCTAACTAAAGTTCATTATTACTATTATTTTTACAAAAAAATAAATAAATAAATAAATAAATAAAAGTGCTTGCCCGACATATCCTTGTAACAATTAAGTCCAGGCTTGATCCGGCTTGACCCGAGTCTGCTGAAAAAATTAAGCCAGGCCTCAGACATCATGCAACTGTCCTATGGAAATTTCTACGATGAACCTGATAAATTTCTGTATTAATGTTGTCAAACTAACATCGGCTCGTGCAGTACATTCATATTTATTCTCTGCCCAGCTATGTCCATTCAAAATTGGAAGCCCCACCAGTGGCTAAGAGGTTCTGCTCTCAAAGCTGGTAGACTGGAGGTGCTGGGTTCAAACCCCCTGTCGCGCTCATTGACTTAACCGTTCGGAGTTTTCTGTGGTTTTTTTCTTCATTAGTTTGTCTTCATTTTGCCGATCCGGGCCCGTGCAGATCTCTACATCACACTGAAAGTCGGGAATTTCATATCAATATTTTAAAAGATGCTTTTTTATGAAGGAAAAAAATGTATATTTCATTGGCGAAAATTTTAACATTAATTCTCCCGGTGTCAAATGACACCTTCTAAAAAAATTGATTTATAGTTATTATATTTCTAATTTTTAAAGCTGATAAGCATGAAAATAAGTATTAAATGTATTAAAATTGATCTGTGATTGTTAATTTAAAATATCACAGATAAATGACCACAAATCAAGATCTTTAAGGGTGTCTTTTGACACCATTAATAATGAAATAATGTTAAGTAAACGAAATAATGTTAAGTTCCTAAATAGTGTTCAGTAATGTTTAAAATAATGTTAATTAAATAACATTATAAACATCTTTAATAACTCGCATACAATGTAATGAGGCACAATTTTCAGTTATTAAAGAAAATATAATTTTAATATAAATTAATTAATAATGTTCAAACAAATAAAATAAAATTAAACAAAACCTATAGTGATTTCAAAAATTGCAATATTTAAACAGTTTTGAATTTTGTCCTTGGTCATTAAAATAAACAATAATACAATTTAAAATGCAATATTTTCCTTTTTGTTAAAGAAATTTAAAATTGTTTTGTTTAAAAGGATGATAATGTTTACCCGTAATTTCTAAGGCTTCATAAGAATTACATGAGTAAAACTGTTAAAATGAATAATAAAAAAGTTAAAAAAAAATAATAATATAAAGAAATATAAACATTGAAACATGTTATTTACAAATGACTTTTTTTTTTTTTAAATCAACGATTTAAGATTTACTGAAGCAATTTTTAAAATATTAACTGTACAAATTTTTAAATAATTGCAAAATGATATGTTTAAATAGCGTTTTTAATTTTTAAATAATTGAATAGACTCTTTTCTTTTTTTATATGTATATAAAAGAATGTGAAATGTTTACCAGCAAAAAGAAAATTTATTCTTCGGAAAAATAATAATTTCAGAGATTTTTAAAATACCAGATACATTAGAATAATCTTTCTCTTTTTTCTGTTAAAATATTACTTTCAGCATAAAATACATTATTTTTTGATGAAAAATAAACTGAAAATATATAACACAATAAATAAATAATTTAAAAATAGATAAGTAAATAAACCCTAAACATATAATGATTTCGAAAATAAAATTGTTCATTTATTTTATTTTTTTCTTTAAAAATTAAAATATTATTAATAATTCAACATAAAATGCAGCCCTTTTCCCTCCATTAGAGCAAATAAAATGACAAAGAGAAAAATGAATTACTATCGTTTTTTACATTAACTTATTACGCAAATAATATCTTATCTAGATAACAATCAGTAATTTATTTTAATTACTTTTACTACATAGCAGAAAATGAATACTACTTAAAGAGACGCTTAGAGAAAAAGCGCAATTAACTGTTAGAAAATTCAAATAAACAGCGATATAAGTAATACTTCGTTAGCTACTTAAAAATGTCAAAATAAATGAAAATAAAACACTCGATATTGTCAAATCCAATAACATTTAAATACTTTTAATTTTTCCAATTTTAATGAAATCGTTATAGTACAATAATACGCATTCTTTAACTACTGACAAAAGGCATAAGTTTTTTTATTCTATAACAATTACATGAATAGCTTAAATTTAATAAACAGTAGCTTTTTTTTTTTTTTTTTCCTATTTAAGTAAGGAAACATAACCGTTCAGACATGTTATTACAAATGAAATTTCCCCGAATAATGTTTTGAAATCGACAATGCATGCTTGAATTAAAAGATTTTAAAAGTATTAAACATCACATTTAACGATTAAGAATAATTGCAAAATCTGATTTTATTTTGAAAATGTTTTAGTTAAAATAATTTAAAACGTTATTAAATTGAAGATTTTAATAAGATTTAATATCATTTTTTTTAAATAAACATTTCCATTTGGTATAATTAAATCCATGTACTTTTAGAAAAAAAAAAATTGCCATCCGTCTGTCTGTGTGTCTGTAAACGCTCTATCTCCTGAACAAATTGCGATACAGACTTGAAATTTGGTAAGTACTTAGTATGTAATAATGGGAAAAAGCTTATTGAATTTTAGTAACCTCGATTATCCGGAACTATTTTTTACGGACTCTCGAAATATTCTTTCTGATAAAAGGTATATAAAAATTTGTAATATTTGTAATCCTATTTATCACACTCTTCGATTTTTCATGACCCTGTATTTCATTCAAATTTCAATTTTAAAGATATATTTTAATTGGAAATGAGACGATTAATCCGACGCAGTAAACCGTTATTTAATATGATTATCAATGTTGGAGTTATAAGGATGTTCCTTTTACGCAATTCAGTAATAGACTATTTAAAGTTTATGATGTCATCAAGTCACGATTTTATTCTAATTGCAATGCATTTTATAAATAGTTTACACATGTTTAATGTTCATATTTTATGTTATGCATATCTATGATGGGTAAGTATTACGGTGGCCCCCAACGACTAGTTTTTATTCTAATAACAATACATACAGAAGGTCGTTCACGCTTCATGGAAACGATTTTCACAATTAATTTCTGAACATATATGCCAATCCTTTGCGACAATTTTGCTCTACTGTATAGCCCTGACTCTTGATTATAACTCTGGATCGAAATTTCCATCATAGTCAATTTTTCCCTTTAGTACAATCATATGAATTTTCTCCCACACCTCTTGGAAAAACTTTCCAAATTCTTCCAATTTGTTGTAGATGTCGCTTTCTAACGCTCGCTTTAACAAACACATGGGTGGTGATAAATAAAATTTATTGTAACACTGGATGAAACATGGCTTTATTTGAGAGAGTGTATCAAAAGAAGAGCAACTTTTATCAATTAATAGAAAAAAAGAAGAAGAAATGGGTTTGTGAATGTAAAGAAAAATTTCCAAAAGAATTCGTTATTGCTGCTGAATTTTGTTTTGCTGAAATTTAATATAATAAAATTAAAGGTAAAAAATTCAGTAAAGCTAAGGTGATTACTACCATTTTTTAAGAAGAAATTCCAGCTTTATATGAAAAAGACATTAATTGAGCTTCATATGAACAAAGCCTCCCAGCCGCTGATCATTTAATTTTAATGTTTTGTTCAATCGTTGAACTATTTTAGAAATTGAATATTGAATTAAAAACTATCCTCATCATTTGTATTTGTGGAAATCATTTGTCATTTTTAAAATGTACTTTTCTACGATACAAACTTTTCAATAATAAAATCTTCATGCTGTTGCTTTGTATGAAGTCTTATAAAAATGAAACGCAGATCAACATTCCGTCATTCCAGCGGATTATATACTAGTTTATAATAAAGTCTTGGAATGTTTGAAATATGGCTACTCACTATAGAAGTTACTTATGCTTGAATAATCGAAGTTCAGGTTTATAATGTCTGCATGAAACTACATCCTCAGATACACAACTGAAGAATCTGACAATGACGCAATGACATAAATAAGCGTAATCTGTTGCTATAGAAACCAGACTCACTTATTTGTTTCTCATCTTTCAAAATAGCCCTTATTGAATTCTTTTTTTCTGTAACATTTTCAGGTAGCGATAAAAATAATAAAAAAATATCAGATTAAAAGAATATAGATATGATACTTGACACGGGGAAGAAAAAATATATATACTACAGAAAAAAGCTTTTGAAAAAAATTGATTATGATCGAAAATCCCTGTGACAATGAGCTGTTATAATTGAAGTAGAAGTGAAACATAAAATATGCTAAATTTAGAAAGTCTTTGAAAGCACTACCGGTTAAAAATAAAGCACAAACAGAAAGGAGTAAATGCTTTCTGGTTACATGTACAGTGCAGCTAAGAACCAGCACTTAGTGTCTAAGAAAATTTAAATATTAAAAAATTATCGAATTCTTAATCTTGGTAACATATTTGCATTATTAGGTTTATGGTATTTGCGCGGTGGTAAAATATTCATAAAAATGTGAAATCATTTTCCTACTTAGCCATAATTAAACCAAATCAACGGAGAATGCAAAATTGAATCATCTTCTTTTTTTTTTTTTTTCAGAATTTTTAATGCTTTTTTAAAAAGCCAATTGAAGTTCGCACGTTCGGAAACTATTCCAGTTGCAGCATTTTATTAATTTATATTCACTTAAGTTTTAAAACTAGTTTTTTATTTTTATTAACTACTTTGCATCAATTTTATTGCATGTTGTAATATACAGAGTGCACGCGATAAGTTGACAAAAACTTTGCTTATCCTTACTGCTCTTTTTTCTTATTAATTTTGAAAACTATGTTTGTAAGGTTGCGAATTAACTTTTTTTTTTTTCCCCAGTAAATGTATTAACCCTCTAAGCGGCTGTGACGTAAAATTCCGTTTGCAGTAAACAAATTAAATTGGCTGTAAAGAAAAGTATTTAAACCAGAATAATGTTTTAAGAACTAGCTAAATTGAAGATATGTTAAAAGTACCTACTTTAACACAAATTTGTAGAAAAATATTTAAATAAACCTGAGTTTTATAAGCCTTAAAAATTTCAAGAAAGCCCTCAGACGCAAAGTTAGAGCCGCCATAATTTGTGGGTTCCGTGCAGGGCGAACCGCTAAGGAAATTACAGACCCATACAATCCCTTTATGTGAAGTTTACAACGTGAAGAAGGTGACGCACTCTTAATATTATCACACCACTAAGAAAAAAGTATGAAATGTCCAATGAAATCAAAATTCGAGATATCGGACAATTTTGTGCGATTCTTACATACCTTATATCTTCTTATTGGTGCGGGGAAATCAGGACCAACATCTTACGCCTTTTTCACATTGTAACGTAAAAGGATGTTATTGAAATCGGAAATTTCCATTAGTATTTCATCCTGAGCGCTTGCCAGACAGTACTGTTGCTGTATCTTCGTATTCCTTCGACATGATGATTGTTATAAACAGGGCTTGACAAATTCAGGCACCGCGTCGCCAGTGGCAACTAAAATATTTTAACCAGCAACTGGAAGCATTAACATTGGATGATCTCATCTCAAAAACAAAAATTTGAAAAATGCAGATTTTCCAGAATCATGCCAGACAAAGTGTCTATAAATCTTTTTTCTAAGATGAAGTGCCTCAAATCTGACATTTTAATGATACTGTTCATGATATTGCCTAAGTGATTTCAAAGTACAACAATTGTTTTTCTTATGATATTGCATATTTCACTCATTCAAACTTTGTATTGTGTATTTAATTTTTTTTTTTTTTTAGATTTATATAATTCTGATGTTCCGTTGAGAAACTTAATTTATGTTACTTTTCTAAACTAATTTATTAATTGAGTTGAAGAGTTAAGGCAATTCAAAACATATTATCACTCTGCTTACGATTATTCTTTTTCTGCCAATTCATTAAAAAAAAAAAAAACTCTTGTGCTTTTTGAAATTCCATATTTCAATTTAAAAATCAGAAAAAAAAAACTAACAACCATGAGGTGAAGGGGGGGGGGGGGAATAAATAATTTTTGCTGACTACCAGATTTTTTGCAATTTGTAGAGCTCTGGTTATAAACATTTAAAAGTTATATCTGAAAAAATATAATAATAATGTTAAGTCCATAATCTTAGAATAAAAGTTCTTCAAAATTAATTGGAAACACGTGAATGAAGGATATGCAAAGTTATTCACCAATTTATCCCATACATCCTGTACTTCATCTCATAGACTCAATAACATTAATTCATTTATTCATTCATTTATTTATTTATTAATTAAGAGTCTAAAAATTAAATAATAATAAATGAACTTTTAGCCTAATAATAAAAAAATATATATGCTTTGTTGAATTTTACTATATTTTATTTTGCATCCATAATTATTTATTTATAAAATGAGTTTCATTTTATATTAATTTAGAATTTGTGGATTTATACAGGAAAGAAGTGAATTTATTTATTTAAGACTTAAAACGGATTTTTTACAAATTGCATTTTATTTCTTTATTTTCATTTTCTTACATGTTCCATCTCAGAGACACCACTTAATAATTTAAAAAATATTCTTTGTTTTATGTTTATTCGCAACTACATTCCATTACAAAACTTTTTTACGGCTTTCAGAAAAAGTAAAAAAAAAAAAAACATGCATATGTAATTTTTTTTTTCTGTCTAATACGCCCATTCCATCAACATTGCCAAATAAACTTTTTTTTCTCCCTTTTAAAAACAAACGAGTTATTTGTAACTCGCTAAACAAACATATCACCATGTTGGAACAAGGTTCGTTAAATTTTTCCTTAAATCTACTCAAATTTATGGCCACAGTCTTCTATTCTCGTCTCTTGCTGAGAAACTTTATTTTTTCTCTCTCTTTCGACTTTTGTTGTTTATTTTACATCTACAAGGTAATAAAAATTCTAGTTTTTCTTCGGGCTAAAACTAGATATTATGTCTGAAAGTTTAAATAATCCTAATGTCGGAAAGTTTAAACTTTTTTTTTTTCCTGTGTGTACTCTGCTGAGTTTATGCATGTCTTTGTTATTCCCGTGCATATGTAAAAAGGTTTTCGCATATGTGTGATTGTGACATTCATTTTTTTATTTTCTATTAAATAAATGTATATCAATGTTTGAAAAACCCTGTAAAAAAAAGGCCAAATATTTTCAGAGGATTTACTTTTTAAAAAACTAGGGGAGCCAACCCGGGTTACACAATATAGCTGAAAACCATTGTTTTCTTTTTGAAAACGGTAATAGATTTTTGACATTTAATATACTTTTTTTAATTGACACAAAACAAACAACAAAAAGAATTTTTATATGAAAAATACCAATTATGCATTAAAATAAAGTCTATAATTTCACCTCCAGTTGCAATGTTTGCTTTTATGCCAATTTCATACTCGGAGATAGTATAGATGCCAAGTTATAGAAACGCTATTTCTTGAATAATTATTTAAACATTCTTCTTTTATGATTCGTTACTTACGTTTTAATCGCTAATGAGAAAACTTGTTAATTTTTTACGTCTTTTTGAAAAGTCTGGTGCCAATTAAGTGCTGGGGGCCTTGAAAGGTTATATGACAGGGTAAATCTTCAAATCCTGTTTCACCTTAAATAACTAGTGAACCTTACTAGCTGATGAATCGAGTATCTTAATTAACAAAGTCATCTTGCATGAGATGTTAAAAAGCTTAATTTGACAATTGGTAGCATTATTTTCTTAAATACCTTCTGGAAAGAAAAAAAAATGACTTATTTTTATGTTGTATGAATATTAACGCATATTTCCTTACCATGTGGGTCATTTTTTATTTTTATTTTGTTTTATTGGAAAAATACAGCGTGTAAGAATAATCTCAAGATAATTTTATGCTTTATTCATGTGATAATTTTCATGCATTCATACTTACGAAAGCTTTTCTAATTCTGATCCCACACTTAAAGTGATTTAACTATCAGCCTGACACATGTTTAACATGCCTTAAGAAATGAAATTTAAACATGAGTTTTTGCGATACACTTTAAAATAATTCTGATTGATGTATAGATATGTTGAAAAAAAAAACTGTTACCTTATTTTAAGAGTAAATATGCTATGAGAAAATTTCTATAAAAGAGAATAAAAATCAGCTTGCGATTGTTGCTCAGAACACCTTATTTTAATTAAAGAATAACCTTGAGCTATTATTATTTTTTATAGTAGTTCTTATCATTCAGATAAAGGCAATTAGCTACGATGCATGTATTAGTTGCAGCTTTTTAATAAAGTGCTCAAATTTATCCACTGTATAAACAGAATACTTGAGACTCAATTTTCGCAACTTCACAAATTGAAAATATTTTATAATATTAAAAAATGCTCTTTTTCATTTTTTAATGATATTTTCTGTTTTCTATTTTTTTTTTTTTTTTTTTTTTTTTTTTTTTACAGTGTTCATCTTTTTCTCCTGTCTTTGATTTGATTTTACTTTATTTTTTGCATTCCACCCAGGTTTTATAGCATATCTCGTTACTTAATTCATCATTTTAACATTTTATTGCTTTTTATTTTAGGAGAGCTTTAATTTTTGAGAGTTCATTTTTTTTTTTAACCTTTTTTTAATATGCTCTTTAGCTAAATCTATTTTTTCCCCTCACTCAACTTTAATGATTTTTAAAAGAGCATTAATGAAATTTATTTGCATTAGAGGAAAAAGTGAGGTGTAAAATGAAAAAAGGCACTTAAAAGATGGGCGAGAAAAAGAAAAAGAAAATCCAGTTATTGAATTCCTAAAGCTTTTTTCCCAGTTAGACCAATTGAAATTTTTCCATTTTTGAAATATCCACATTTTCTAAATACAAAAATTATTTTTTATATTATATTATATGAATTATAACGTCATTTGATAGAAATTTCTTGTTTTCGATGTGCTACCAAATTTTTTCAGTATAGATGATTTATTTTATACTAATATAAACTTCTTAATCAGACAACATTACGTCAATTCGTGATTTAGTTAGATACATTCTTTTAGCCATTAAATCCTAAATTAACCTGAAATTTTTTATTTGAAATTAAATGCGAACATTTTAAAAGTTTTAGTCTACTTTCAAAGTGTCAAAATTATGTGTTACCATTTGAAAAAAGGAAGTGGCGCAATTTTAAATATGTGGACGACCTCTAAACCCTATACAATGCATAACATTGAATAGTAGATGTTATGTATCAATCTGTTGCTTCCAGTATCATTTCTATAGGCTGATTTGCGATATAGAGTTAATCAGAGATATCATTTTTTGCTTGTCCATGACTGTACATGTCAGCAAAATTTCAGAGCCCTCCCTTTATCACAACATGATCTCGAGCTTTTTTACAAACGCCTGTCAACACTACCTTCAAAAATTTGCG
This sequence comes from Maratus michaelseni, assembly GCA_963931845.1. Classification (NCBI taxonomy): domain Eukaryota; kingdom Metazoa; phylum Arthropoda; class Arachnida; order Araneae; family Salticidae; genus Maratus; species Maratus michaelseni. Next base: position 81,925,196 of record OZ007591.1, on the reverse strand, counting down.
AAATCTTTAAAAGTATACATTTTTTTTTTCGTTAAAAATCAAATTCCGATAACAGTCTATCATTCTTTAAGGCTATTGGTCAGTCAGATCTCCAATTCCACTTTTCTACGTTAATCCTATGGGCTTGAAATGCACTCATATTTTTTTAATTTATCGCCAAAAAACTGATATTTTTAACTTTTGTTTTCTGTATACTCTTATTGAAGAATATCTCTTTCTTTTTTAATTGGCAAAATAGTTTAAAAATATATGCTTAATTTAATATTTTATGTGTTAAAAGCTGACGAGCTGTGAGTAAGATTTCGACACTTCAAATAAAATTAAGTATATAATTTAGAAATGTCTTGACAAATTTAAAAAAAAAAGGGTTTTTTTAAGAAGGTACACAGAAAAAAAGTAGTTTAAAACATTAATTTCCTGAGAAGATATTTTAAAAATTAAGAATACATTCCACGCCCATAAGTTTAACATTAGTGAAGATAATCTGTGATCATACTTAAGGCTGTTGGTTAATCAGATGTCAAATTCCTCTTTACAACGTGGGCTTGGAATGCATTCATAATTTTTAAATTTATCGCCAAAAAACTAATATTTTTAACTTTTTTTTAATTATTATTATTATACTTTTATTTAAAAAAAATGCCTCTTTCTTTTTTTAGTTGATAAAATATTCCTGAAATGTGTGCTTAATTTTATTTGAAATGTTAAAATCTTACTCACAACTGGTCAGCTTACCTAAGACTTTGACAAAAAATTATAAAATCAAGCATATATTTCAGGAACATTTTACCAATTAAAAGAGAAAGAGACATGCATAAGTATAAAGAAAAGTTATTGAAAAGTTAACAATTTTAATTTTCTGATGGGAATTTTTTTTAAATACGAATCCATTCTAAGCCCACATGATTAACGTTGAAGAAAGTAATTTGTGATATGACTGACCAACAGCCTTAAGCACGTTTTAGTGGTTAAATTATTGTTTCGCTCTGACAAGAAGGCATTAGACCATGGAAGTGTTCTCTACGCATTAGGAAAGCAGATTTCTAGTATGACATAACATAGGTTATTAACAAACAACATTATATGCTGCATTTATCTGTTACGTTAATCAACAAATGGACTCATATAAAGTCTCGTGGTTTACACCGCAACTACTCGTGGTCAAATAGTTCGGTCGGCTTATACAAAAATATCTGATTATTAAAAGTAAAAATTAAATTATGAAACTCATTTCTTAATTTGGACTGAACTCGTGCTTCACTGCAGTGCTTTGCCGTATGCTGTTGAACTACAACTTTTGACTTATGAAAATCATTTCTTAATTTGGACTGAACTCGTGCTTCACTGCAGTGCTTTGCCGTAAGCTGTTGAACTACAACTTTTGACTTATGAAACTCATTTCTTAATTTGGACTGAACTCGTGCTTCACTGCAGTGTTCTGCGGTAAGCTGTTGAACTACAACTTTTGACTTATGAAACTCATTTCTTAATTTGGACTGAACTCGTGCTTCACTGCAGTGCTTTGCCGTAAGCTGTTGAACTACAACTTTTGACTTATGAAACTCATTTCTTAATTTGGACTGAACTCGTGCTTCACTGCAGTGTTCTGCCGTAAGCTGTTGAACTACAACTTTTGACTTATGAAACTTATTTCTTAATTTGGACTGAACTCGTGCTTTACTGCAGTGCTTTGCCTTAAGCTGTTGAACTACAACTTTTGGCTTATGAAACTCATTTCTTAATTTGGACAGAGCTCGTGCTTCTCTGCAGTGTTCTGCCGTAAGCTATTCTTTTGAATGTGAATATCTACTACGATTCTTGACGCTATGCATCTACGTCAGATAAGGTTTGAATAATTTCTCCTTGCCACCCAGCCCACGCAATCAAATTATTCACAGCAAATTCAAAACACTTAAAAAATATAAACATATGAAACTCACCTCTATTGAATTTTTGTATTTTCTGGGTACAGATATCCCGGTTGTTTTCACTACATTGTTTTCTGTGTGCTGTACTTTTGATTGCCTAAACGGCTTTTTATCGTGACGCGATATATTTGCTGCATAAAAGACTTGAATTACCCCCCCCCCCCATTTCTTCTCGTGATCAAATTATTCACGGTCTATTCAAAATTCTAAATTCTTTCCTGAACTTTCTATTAATGATCTCAAAAAATCGATAACATAGTTTCTGTTCTGCTTTAATATCTGTAAATAACATAATACTTTCTTTAGGGAAACACCGACGTGTAATTTCATCTTCCTTTTTCATTTATATTCCAAAAATTTTGAAGATTCACCAAGCGAAGTCAAGATATAATCCATATAATAATAAAAGCAGCTCTTCAGAGAAATCTGTTTTAATTGCGAAAGTATTTAGATGAAAACATTTTAAAGTATAGAGTACATTTTGAAATAAGATAAAAAAGAGTTTCGCTTTTGTGCATAAGGCATCTTTTTATCTTGTTACTGTACATGAAACAATTTCATTTAATAATTTGGCTGGGACTGAACATTTGAATTTTCGCTGTACAGATTTTTCCAGTTGTTTTTTCTACCTTGCTTTGCCGTTAGATGCACTGCAAAAAATAATTGTTGATTTTACAGTATAAAACTGGCACCCCAGCTGTATAAAACTGGTATAAAACTGGTATAAACCCAACAGTATAAAACTGGCACCCTACCGCGCATGCACGGTAGCGTATTACTGCTTGCACGGCAGCGTATTACTGCTTATTTTACTGTTTAATACTGTTAATTTTACGGTATAATACTGGCATCTGGGTGCCAGTTTTATACTGTAAAATCAACAATTATTTTTTGCAGTGTGTTGTCGCTAGATGCTACGTATTTGTGACTGATAAAGTTTGAATCACTTCCTCGATCAAATTAACAACGTATTCAAAATCCTCTGATTATTAAAACTATAATCGGACACATGAAACTCACCCTTAGTTTTTCTCATTAATGATATGGAAAAAGGGTACAAAATCTGTAAATAACAGATGAATACTTCCTTTAGGAAAACACCCATGCCAGATTTCATTTTTCGGTTTTACTTATATTCCTAAAAATTCAAGGATTCGCCAAGAAAAGTCAACATATGGATCTTTTAAAGGCAGAGTGGTGTAAGTTACTTATTTTTAAAAAATCAAGTTAAGTGCATGGAAGATATCTAGACAGAATCTAGGTTCCGATATGTCACTCTATATAATACATCGGAATATCGGTGTAACTAATAGTTTCGCGAAATTTCCCTGTAAATAACACCCGAAGATATTTTATTCCATAGGAAATCATTATAGGACGTTTAGAAATTGTTTGTTTTTCAGAATTTAGGAGGACTCAGTACCAAAATAATTTATTCTGTAAATAATATCTATATTAAAGTTTTTGGATCATGTTTCAATAAAACAAATAAAAGTCATTACAGATAAAGACTTAAATAATTAATAAATTTATATATATATATATATATACATAAAGATTCTTTTTTTATGTAACAATTTAAATTTTCTTTTACAATTTTGGTATTTCAAACTAGATTTTTTGGCACAAATGTCATATACGTTGGCACTATTTTTTCTACCCGCCAATTTGGCGAAAACTTTGTTTTTGAATATTAGTTACAAATACCATGCATTTCGGCGATTTTTTTATTTCAATATAAAAATAAAATAACGTAATAAATGAAATAGCTTCTATTATTTTTAAAAAGGAAATAAAAATAAATAAAGGATAGTTTGATATAAATAAATATTGATATACTTAATAAAAATAATTTATAGGATTAAAATAAAAAATAAAAGGAAATACACAATTTATTTTTTTCGCCAAATTGGCGGGGGAAAAATCGCGCCAACGTGGTGCGTATATGACATCTGTGCCGATTTTTTTTATCTTATACTCGGGGTACCTTGTTCTACAAACCTAAGTATCGGATTTTTGGTACAGAGATTAGATCAGAAGAAAAAAATTAATAGTTGGATGTATATGGAATAAACCCATAAAAATCGCATATATTTAAAATCAGATTTTTTTTTTTTTAAGCGAGCAATTTCAAAAATATCAAATAATCGATACTTAGTTATCTCTTATAGGATCTGTATATGCATTTAAAAACTGTTCAGACAATTTGCTCAGTTATTGCGAAAGCCTTAGTATTTTGATTACATAGAGAATATGAAAAAAAAAAAAATACGAACTGAGAAAAACTAGTTTAAACATTTCATTTACAAATAAGAGATATCAAAGAGAAATACGTATAATTAACCATATCTCCTCTACTATTTATCAGATCGTCAAGATATTTAGTCACAATGTTTTAGGGTTGTTAATGTGTATTTTAGGATAAAAATCTGAAACGTCATTTTTGTCATTTTTTGGCAAAATAAGAGGTATTCAGTTCCTTTTAGAAAAATGTGACTTACACCACTCTGTCTCATATAATCCAGATGTAATAAAGTAGCTCTTCAGAAAAATCCGTTTTAATTGCAAAAGTATCTACGTGTAAACATTTTAAAGTAGAGCGCAAACTTTGAAAACGAAAAGAAGAGTTTCCCTTCTGTATATTTATAATACATATCTTTTTATTTCATATCAAATTTAATGTTTCATAAGCGAAATTCGAGACTTTCTCCAAAGACATTTTTCTTTCTTCTAATCTCCTTTACGTGTTGACAATGAGATTTCGATGTATAGACTTTATTTATTCCAGCATAAACATATGGGAGTGAGGGACTCCAGCTAATAGAAGGGGCTACTTCAGCACTTTTGTAAATCGCTGAATGCGAAGAACGTGACAGGCTACGGGGTGTTGGCAGATTTCATTTTATTAAGTCTCTGCTTGCTTTCAAAAATCGATTTTTTTTTAAAAGTTTTGAAGAAGTTGAAGTAAGTGGATGTAAACAAGAAAATACTGTCGAAAAAGGAAGAGAAAATATTTGCCTTTTCCCTATACCCTTTTGGCAGTTCTTTTGTTGAGTAAAATGGCTTTAAATGTCTTCCATCGCTTTTTGTCGCCTTTTTATTTAAGAAACTTATCAGTGTATGTGTATGTGCGTGTGTTTAGTTATATTGCATAACTCAAAGTTATTTTTATTTGGATATAATGTATTTCTTAGTTTATACACCCAGAAAAAGGAATTTATTAAAACTACAAAACATGTTTTGTTGAGTACATTTTGGTTGTTTTAGCAAAATTCAAGTAAAATTGAACCATTTTACTTGAACTAACAAAGCATTTTTTGCTGACGATACATTTTTTTTTTTTTTTTTTTTTTTTTTTTTGGAATTGCAAAAAAAAAAAAAAAAAAAAAAAAATATTTTTGTTGATTCAAACAAAATTTCCATTTATCTATATTTAAACAAAAAGTTTTGTTGGGTCAACCAAATGTTTGTTGATTCAACAAAACTTTTTTCTGGGTGTATTAATATCTAAATTTAGTCTATTTTTTGTCCTTTTTTAAGAAAAAGCATTTTATTTGAATAGTGCATACTTTTTTTTTCCCAAGGCAGAGAGCACAATTGCTTTAGGAAATATATCACTCATTAGTAAGATTAATTTAAGTTCAAATCAAGTTTCTCGCTGCCAATCGCCATTGCGCCAAATCGCGACAAAATGTTTCATTTGGCGAGAAAACCAAAGATTAAAATCGCCAACTATCGAGAGTTGATTTGTTTTTTTTTTCTCTCGGCGACACTCTCAATGATGTTATTGAATTGCACTATTTTTTCAGTTTCGAAACTATTTAAAAATTCGAAATTATTAAAAATGTAAGTTTTATGGATTTTGTCCTCCAATTAAGAATTGTAGTTTAATTTACAAAAAGAAAAATAAACTGATAGCTTGAACAGTTTAAGCGTGAGAACGTACACCGATTCCAAAAAAAAAAAAAAAAGAAAAAAAAATGCTTTAAGTAAAAGGTGTTTAAAGTTTTGATCAATCATTTTGACACCGGTCTGGTAAACTGGTTGTCACAACATAAATATTAGATGGAACAAAACTGTTTTTAAGGGACATTCTAGATACTTTACTTCCTTCCCGACGAGTGCCATATAAAGAATTTTTAATCTTTTACCACCGATTTTGAAAAGCAGAAACTTTTGCCTATTTCAATTATAGAAATGCTTTGATTAAATAATATAAAATTTTCAATTAATAATTACTGGTTGGAAAAATCAAGGAATCTAAGACTGTATGCGTCACATATATCCTATTTGAATTGTAGAAATGCTTTGATTAAATAATATACATTTTTCAATTAATAATTACTGGTAGGAATAATCAAGGGATCTAAGACTTTATGCGTCACGTTTCGGGGCGCTCGTTCCAGGTTCTAAAAATACAACAAAAAAAATGAATTTCTAGAAAATTTTCCGGGTGAACTTCCTTTTAACAATTTAGAATTATATGCAGAAAAATAGAGCATGCAATTGCAACTAATTTCTCAATAACTACTATGCACCCACATCCTCCAACATAGATTCCTTGTAATTCCATTTGATACTTAATCATTATTACACCCTTCTTAAGAATTACAAAAACGTCTTATATTTCCACGTACATCATTTTCGTGCACCTGATGCGCTTTCGTGCCTTGCTGTTTTTCTTACGAAATTTCAAAACTCCTGTGATGAAAATAGATTTCCATTAGATTATTGAAACGTGTCTATTTTTAAGCGGAACTTTTCTCCATGAAATATTTTCTAGGAAAAGAAACCTAAGAAATGTATTTCCTTTAAATATAGTTCTGTGAGAACTCCACCCGACAAGGCCATGAATGGAATATTCAAAATCCGCTTTATGCAGTGCCCTTCAGATATAGACATTTCATAGATGAAAAAATTCCACCGAAATATGAAACAACGTTGAATAAAGTTCTCTCTTTATGCATACGAGAGTCTTTTCTCCTGTATCTAAAAATACTCTATAGATATGAGAATCCCGTATAACTGCAAGATAAGCTAAAAAGGTAAATAGAGAAGTGGTGGTGTACAGTGGTCAAAAGAGTAATAAACCAATACTTCTTCTTCACTAACACACACGCAGACATAAATGCACACACAATCTCTCGTGTCTGTGTATGTAAGCAGAGTGTTTCAGAACCAAGAATGAAAACTTTAAAATGTAGTACAGCAAAATGCAACAAAGATTTTTTATATAAGAAACAAGGGTCACAATCTGCCAAAAATACACAGTGTCACACTCAAAATGGAAATCGGAGAAGATATTTTAAAGATTTTTTGACAGATTTGCTCTGTTTTGTGTGATATATGCAGGTCTTGAGAAGTGGGTTGAGTGGCTACCCACCGCGTCCAAAAAACGCTGAAGTAGACGCTACTTATTTCTGAATGTAGTTGATATCTTAGTAATTTTCCTAATGTCATTGAAAATTATTAAAATATTTTATAGTTAAATTATGAACAAGAATCCGAGTTAGGATTGGAGTCAGACACCTTGTATTTTTTACCAAAATACAAGGATTGCTATCCTGGTTTCCTATACAAAATTTTTTTGCTGTATTGTCCTCTAACCCATCTTAACTTTTGTAATCTAGACATTAAAAAAACCCTGTATACGTCTAATGTGTCGTAAGAAAACTCATTAGGTGTGCTTGGTGAAATATGAACAATCTAACTTATAAATTCAGTGTTTTCTTAGACTGTAGTTTTATTTAGAGAAAAATAATTCTAGAATTATCTAGGTGCTACATACTAATGAAATTTCCGAAGATCTTTTACAAGTGGAAATTAGCAGCTTAAATTTTGAGTGTATCTAAATCAAAATTAATCTAAAGAACCAGAAAACAAAGAGATAAGTTAAAGTAGGGGTCTTCAACCACGTGCCTGCCCTACTAGTGGCTGAGAGGTTCTGCTGTCAAAGCTGATAGACGGAAGGTGCTGGGTTCAAACCCCTGTCGCGCTCGTCGACCTACCCGTTCAGAGTTTTCCGTGGTTTTCTTCGAGCCTTGCCGTAAATACGGGTTAGCATCCTTTAGAAAGACCCCCACGGAGGGTACTCCCCCCTAGGGTCTATATCCCTCGTGTAGATAATCGGCCATCATAAAATCAACCAATCAACCACGTGCCATTATATCATTTCAATTATTAGAAGAAGAAAAAAAAATTCTTCAGCGATTTCAATTTTTTTTTCCGAAGAAGCGACGTTTGATAGTCAATCTATTCATTGGATAAAAAAAAAGATAAAAAAAGGAGGGAAATAGCTACACAGTACACATAATTGTCCCTCCTGTGTTACCATAAACCATAGTTACTGACATAAGATAAGAAACGGGAAAGTGACCTTCTGAAGTCAATTGAAATTACATATTGTATACAAAAAAAAAACACACACACACAAAAAAAATTATATAATAGTCAGAGCCGGCGCAACCATCGGGCAAACGGGGGCCCCGCGCTAACTGAGGTTATATCAGGGGCCCCGAGCCTCTGAAGCAAACATTTTATCAATATTTTTGCTCTAGATGTCTTTTTAAATGTTTGTTCGTTAGAAAAATGTGAGTATTAACTTCATTTCTTATAGGCAAAGTTTATATAAATGTCGGGGAATGTATAAATTTGATGATCCTGAAAGTAACCACGAACGCAAAAAATAAATACTATATAAAATATTGTAAAGGATAGAAGATTTAGCGAAATTAAAAATAATTATGCACAATAAATGTGAAAGTAGTGGTATTTTGCATGCATTTTATTATACATATTATATATTATTCTATAATACATACAATTTAAAAATAAATTTTTTCAGTACAGTATTGAAGTATATGTTGGGCTCCATTAACTACTTCGCCAGGACCACGCGAGGTGTTCTGCCGGCTCAATAGTAACGCTTTATATCTAAAGATTATATCTCAAACAAAAACAAAACATCTGATCATTATTTAAAATTTTCTGAATTGTTTTGATCATTATTATTTCACTTTCTTGAATACTTAATCACACTGTGCTTTTGAGCCCGATTTTTGTGCAAGTTAAAATCATTTCATTTAGATTTTCAATTTCGTATAATAATCTACAGATTAAAATTGTTTTAATGTCAAAATAGTAAGATTTTCACATAGGTCATTAGTTAATATGAGATTAGTTTCTTTTATTCTTTATAAAATTTATTTTTCAATAATATATTTATCCTTTTTTTTTTCAACAATATATTATCCTTTTAAAAACGTAACTTTTTTATACACTGTACCTAATGAAAAAAAAAAAAAAGCGCACAACTACGGAAAAAAGAAAATCTTTATCAATATCGTGATATATTTTAAAACTGTTTTTTTAAGTGTCTTTTTCCCCCTTAAATCATCAAAGCACTTCCATAAATTTAATTAATTTTGTTAAAAAGTTTTTCTAAAAGCAGTTTTCTTAAGTAAAAATTCCGTTAATAATTACATTAAATGAATTCCCTTTTCTCTGGCACAAGCTTTTTTATTGTAAAATATACTTTATTAAAAATGATATATGAACTGAAAAATATGATTAATGCGAATCAGCTTATTAATTTGTTTTTATTTATCAAACTTGTGTGTGGCGCCATCTGTTTGACTATCTGTGAACTTTTCAAATTTAATCACTCTGAGTACTCGTTTTCGTTCTTTTTATCATTAAATAGATACGTAAATTTAATTCAGATATAAAAGCAACTCTTTCTTTCTTTTCTTTTTCTTTTTCTTTTTTTCTTTTCTTTTTTTTTTTTTTTAAGAATTGACATAAGAAAATTCTTTAATATTTGTTCGCTTCCGGAACAGAAGATAATATTATATTACATTAATTCTTTTTTTTTTCTCGTTGTTGTTTACTTTCTTTAATTAAGTTTAATGTAAATAAGTTTCAAGAGGAGATATTTTAATTTCGTATTTTTTATGTTAATTTGGGGAAAAAAAATATAAGGATGTTAAGGGAACTTTAAATTGAAAGTAAGAGTAGCGTAAAAGCTAGAGTAATTTAACTGAAGTGTTTCCAAATATTTTCTTTCTTGTCTTACAGCATAACAAATCGTTATTTTCATAAGTAGTTTTTAAGTGTAATTCTATCTTATGTTTTGGGAAGTTTGAATTAAAAACTAAATCTGTGTAGAATTTTTTTTTTCATGTATTTTTTCATTGACAGTTTATTTGGAAGAAATAAATTATTAAAAACGCTGAAAATGCCGAGATTTAAACAATGCTACTTTCATAAGGCTGTTTGTTCTCAAATCCAAAGGAGCTGTTTTCTCACACATTTATTAATTCATTTTTGTGCGTAAACGCATGAAATTGGCAGATGTGCTTATTCAGAAACTATGTAATCGAATGGTGTTTTCCATTTTTTGGTAAAAACAGGAGATCTTGCAGAAAATACTGTCAAAGTGGGCGTTTAGAACTGAATTTCCAAACGCGACAGCGCGGAAAAGAGAAACACGTGACAACAATCACTTATAACTCGATAAGTAGTTCATTTATCAAAAAATGGAAAACACCATTCGATTCCAAATCGCTTCAACAGTCAGGTCTGTAAGTGTTGAACCAAACCTAGGTTGAACCAAATGTTTTTGCGTTTAAAAATGAGTCCGTAAATGTGCTAAAAAGTTTCGCGTAGTTGAGGGGAGAAATATTTTTTTGAGAACCACTTTAAAATAAATCTCTGGTGTATTATGAACTTAACTAAATTAAATTTAGTTAATTTTATTAATTATATAAACTAATGTATTTTATTTTATTTTAGTTAAATTTTAATACATTATATATACAATTTTGTTCATAGAATTTTTTTTTTTTTTTTTTTTTTTTTTGTATTTTGAATTTAAAGGTTTATATATATATATGTTACGGTTAATATGATAAATCCGGTCATTATTAATAATGACCGGATTAATCATACTGACCGTAACATATATATATATATATATATATTGTTTCTATATAAGTCTGGAGAGGATGTTCACAAATTCTCGTATTTTTTTCAATGTTTTTCCCCCCTTAGTGTGTATAAAGAAACAAATCTTTGATTTGGATTTTAACAGGAAATTAAAATAATTTTAATAATTTTATTAAACACTAAGAAAATTCAGCAACCCCCCCCCCCCCCCTTAAACATATTTAAATTAATAACGAAAAGTGTCTTATGATTCATGAGGTTTCAACTTAAAAAGAAAAGCATTCTAGTGAATATTTATTTTCCTCAACTATTTTTTCTGGAAAAATATAGTTTAAAACACTGATATTTCCATGTTTTAAACAATGTTACTCTTAAAGTAATTCTCATTCTTAAAATCTCTGAAGAATCGTAAAAAAAAATCACGAAATTTATTATTTTTATGTATGTTTTTTTAATTTAATTTCAATTACATTTTTTTATATTTTGGTTTTTTTCGGTTCAATACAGGCCTAGAGATTATGTTTACTTAACACATATTCTCGTATTCATTGCTTTCAATTTTTTTTTTTTTTTTTTTTTTTTTTTTTTTTTTTTGTATAAAAAGGAAAATTCTTTGATTTTAATTTTAACTTTAAACGAAAACAATTGTATTAAATACTAAAGGGTCACAACACCTTTTATTTTTAATAGCTGTTGTTAATTTTTTTTTTCATATTATTAAATGGATATTAAAACTAATTAATTTAATAGCGTTTTAAGTGTAATTATGTACGTTGTTTTGCAAAATTTTATTTAAAAACAATATCTACTTAAAGAATATACGTTTTATTTATTTATTTATTCATTTATTGTTATTGTAAATGGATTTGAAAGAAAATACAAATATTTAAAACATTGATAATTTCATGATTTTAACAATGCTATTCTTAAAATTATTCTCATTTTTAAAACTTTCCAACATAGTTGAAATGTGTTTATGAATTCGGTTTTTCTGTCTGTCTGCCGTCTGTCTGTCTGTCTGTGTCTGTCTGCCGTCTGTCTGTCCGTGCTCTAACTCATATAAATATGCTCGGATCATCATGCAATTGATATATGTTATTGAGGCTTACTGTGGCATGCTCGGTATTAAAAATGAAGTGTGTAGCACTTATAGTTTTTTTTACAGGGACACTCAAAAGCATTCCGTTACATTGCGGTTTATGGGGAAAAATCATTTGCGGTTTATTTTAATGATGTTACAGAATTTCAATCATATTGAAATTAATATATATCACTGAGGAGACTAATTATAGAATGTGGTGTGCATAGCACTTATAGTTTTTTTTTTTTTTTTTTTTTTTTTTTTTTTTTTTTTTTTTTTACAAGGACACTCAAAAGAATTACTTTACATTACGGTCTATGGGAAAAATCATTTGCGGTTTATTTTAATAATGTTTATGTATTTCAAACGTATTGAAATTGATATATATCACTAAGGTGCATTGCAAGAGGCTTACTATCGAATATTGTGGGTATAGCATTCATCGTTCATTTATAGGGACACACAAAATAATTCGGTTAAAGTACTGCTTGTTAATAATAATTGCTAAAAGTGCTTTTTCAGTTACTCGACACGTTTTTAAATTTAACTCATTTTTTGTCAATTACATGGTGTGCATAAATTGTATAGATCGTATACAGGGCAGCACAAAAGTTCTCGGGTACATTTTCATTTATTGGCAGAAATTTCTAAATGGAAATTTTTAACTGTGCTTATGCGTTTACTAACTGAACTAAAATTTAGCATTCTATTTAGTATATATACAAATCTATAGACCATACACAGGACTGCACAAAAGAGTTTGGATTTTTTTCCGAATATTGTTGGTAATTACTGAAATTGGATTTTAAAATGTGTTATGCGTTTTCTAAATTGCTTACTCAGATATCATCTTTCACCTCACGGTAAAGATTTGCAAAATTATTTTGGAAGTGTTGGAAAGTGTTACATAATCTATGCTTGACGCATGATTTTTCGTTCTTGTTAAAATATCTGGGGGAATCATAATATTTATTAATAAATTTATTTATTACCTTTAGGATGTATTTCATTTCATTTTCGTTGCATTCCAATATATTTTTATATTTTATTTTTTGTGTTTCATTATACGTCTACAGATGAAGTTTTCTTAACACAATTTTTCATATTCATGGTTTTCTATTTTATTATTATTATTATTATTATTATTTTAACTTTTTATGTAATTAAATGGATGTAATTAAATTAATTTAATTACGTTTTAAGTGTAATTATATCTGATGTTTCACGAAGTTTCAATTAAAAAACGAAACTGCATAAAGAAGTTTTCCTTGTGAATATAAATATTTTATTTTTACCTCAATTTATTTTGCGTAGGAAAAAATAAATTTATTTTTTGTAGGTTATTACAATGATAATTCTACGATAAAAACAATGCTGGGCATTCTTAAAATCTCTGGGGCATCATAAAATTTATGAACAAATTAATTTATTATATTCATAAATGTGTTTTATTTCATTTTCGTTGCATTCCAATACTTTGTTGTTGTTTTTATTTCGATTTTGTGTTTGAATATGTCTAGAGATTATGTTTATTTTACACAGATTTTCATATTCATTGCTTTATTTATTTATTTATTTATTAATTTGAAGAAGACATTTTTGCTTGGATTTTATCATTAAAAGAAAATAATTTAATTAAACACTAAAAAAAAGACTCAGCACCTTCTTTTTTATTTTGGCCTCAAAGGCGAACAGAAATTGAAATTAATTAGATATATTTTATTGCTTTTTGTTTTATCTCTTAAAAACGTAAGTGAATTTTCTTTGAATCTACAGTTAATGTACATTTTCTAAGTATAATTTTTTTTTATTATAAATTTTTTTAGACATAATTTGATCATTTGCATGTTTAATCGTATTGGAAAAAAAAACTACGAAATTGTTCGAATGTATCATTTATTTTGCATATGCAAAAATAAATTATTCATTTATTAATGCACATTTTAAAAATCCTTTCAATTTTGCAATTAACGGTTAATAATGCAATATCTAAATTTATAGGGTAAAGTATTTTAAACACATATGTTTTTCGTTTATTATTTTTATATTTCTGAAAAATAACATACCCTAGCCCAAGAAAGTATTATATGAATGGCTGTTTAGCTTTGCTAGCTTATTAGTTTGGCTTCTTTATTTCAGTGCTGGGATATTTTCGTTCCCATAGGGGTACTTACGAATTATGTTAACGTGCCAATAAAAAGAGAAATATAAAAGAAAAAGAAAAATGTTGTGGCCTTTAATGAAATTATTAGCTCCACAATACGTATTTCTTCCACACATTCACTATACCATGTAGCCTATTTTCCCGTTAAACTGTGTCAATTTGACCAGGTCAAATACCCACCAGAAATTTTATTTAATAAAATGCTTCTTGTTTCTACGACGTAAATATTTGTTATTATTTGCCAAATAAAATTTCTGGATAAAATATATTTATTTGATTTGGATCAAATTGACACAGTTTTACAGGAGGTTGGCTAAAATTACTATATCATCCAAATCGGCCAGTTTATGGTAGTGACTAAATAATAAAAAATAAAATAAAAGTCAGTAAAGCTTTCGAAACTTTGACATTTATAAATATTTAATCTTTACCGTTTTAGAACTTCATAAAATTATCAACTTTTTAAAATTCAATAAGGATTTTTTTTATTTATTTATCAGAAAGCTGAGGCTTGTGTCTGAAAGTACTTAGTTTGGATTTGAGAACGATCTTAAAATTTCAAGCAGTCATAAAATATTTTATTTTATTCAATTTTAATGTTCTTTAAGTTTTCTAAGTTTGATTTTTCAGATACCCTTAAATGTGAAATTGCATCCCCCAAAATTGGGGAAGTTTGGTCAACTTATTTTATGTTCATTTGTGGTCTGTCTCTGTAACTAATTACTTTTACGCCTATTTAAATAAAATATATGCTTTTAATTCATGAAATAATCGATTTGTTTATTTTAATCTGAGTTGATGATTTTTAAACACTGCCCACTTTTACATATATTAAAAACGTAAAGAAGGAAAGTGAATTAAAATTTTTAAAAATATGTCGATAAAAACTTGAAACCTTTTTTTTTATCGCTTCTATATTTGAAATTTTGAATCTTTCCTGCGCTGAAAAATTGTTTCTCTGTTTTTAGTATTTAGTACTTTTAAATTTGAAAATCTACCACTATTTTCAAACAGTAATATTTGCCTTATTTAATGAGAGACTACTACTTTTCCGAGAGAATACTTTTTTAATTAATGAGAGAATGAAATAAGCCGAATATTACTTGGAAATAGGGAACAGAAAAAAAAATAATAATAATAATCTGCTCAATGGGCAACACTGGTATGTGCATACCAAAATATTTATGTACATTAAATATCATTTAAAAAATAAGTAAAAAATAAGTTGTTATAGAATTCCTCATTCATTGTATCAAATATTATTAAATTTGCTGATGTAATACAACTTGCGTAAGATGCATAATTTTCATTTCGGGATTAATGCCTAATTTTTTTTTTCGCATTTTATTTTAATATTTAACATTCTTGTCAACATTAAATATTTTTCACGCGCATTATTCGAAATCTGTCTTAATTTTTCGGCGTTGTGTATAATTTATATTGTCAGGCAAACTACCGAATCGATATTTCGGCAATTCTAGCAGCACTTTCAAAAGAGGTCTTCATTTTCAAAACTGTTAAAAAAAGGATTTAAGATGGAGAAAAATTATACATAATGCATTTATTATCGAAAAAAGTGCTTTAAAAAACAAACGTAAAATCAGTCATTCATGTTAAACTTATATGTGGGGATAAACATTGTGTTCAATAGAGAACTGCCGAACCTTTAATTCAATAATTCGTTAAATATAATAAATATAAAGAGAAAATAAGTGACAAGTCTTTTTTTTTTTTAAGTGGTTCATAAGTTTTATATACAGTAATTTAAAAAATAGCTCAAATTTTCATCAACAAATAACATAACAATGCGCTATTTTAAACCGTAAAAATGCTAATCGAGAGAATTAAATGGTTAAAATGGAAATGGGCCGGACACATTGCAAAAAAGAGAATAGATGGAATGCAAACACCGTATAGTGATGTCCCACATATATAAAACTACCAAGGAAGGCGACCCCAGGTAAAATGGAGCGACGAAATCAGAAAAGTGGAGTTAATTGTATCGTCAATGCACTAGACAGGAAATAATAGCAAAATCTGATGGAGACCTATAACCAGCTGTGGATTGGAAACGGCTGATAATGATGATATATGTATAGTGTATATATAACTTATTGTAAAATTAAACCATTGAAACATAAGAAACTGACCATACAAAATGAAATCACGATACCAAATATCAGAGTCAAATTACAAATTAAATTATGTAGTCCTAAGAAATGAAATATTATTAATTCAAATGAAAAAAACAAGAGTATAATCACAAATGGAAGCTTATAATGTAAATCACTTTTTCAAGGGCAGGGGATTTAACATTATAAGCAAAGAACAACCGATTTCTGTAGAAAACACTAGGTTTATGCTAAAAATTGTGTTTTCTCGCTGCCCGATCGGTTGTTAAAACAAGATTGAAAAGCAAGAAGAGCTTTTAAATGGAATATAATAAAACAAACAAACAAATTTTTAAAAAAAGCGAAAAAAAGTATATATAAGAGGAAATCACAAGTGTGAAAAACAAAGGTAGAGATATTATAAATAGAAATGGAAAGGATACTGCAAGTCTTAAACTTCATAAAAATAAAAATCAAGAATGGAATTCTATGCATGTATATATACATTTTTGACATAATAGTACAGGTTGGATTCGAACGCTGGACCTCCAGTTTGGAAAGTAGAGTTACCTCTGCTCTACTAATTGCTTGATTGCGTAACCGCAGAAATTACCACTTCTTTGGTGACACATTTCTTTGGTAATTTTCCCTACAAAATCAGTCGCACAATGGTTCAGAAATGGTTTAAAAACGGATTAAATACCTAATCCGTCAGCCAGCCTCCCACCCCTTCTACACACACGCACGCATACAAATCATGATTACAATGTGCGTTCAGAAAGAAAAAAAGGTTTATATTTCGACATTTGGAGTATTTTTACAGTTTGAGACAGCACGGTGCCATCTATTGCCATAAATAATCTTTTTTTTTTTTTTTTTTTTTTAATTACTGTATATAACATCTATAATCAACTACCTGATAAACATATCACTTATTTCATCTTTATATTTATTATAATTAATAACTTATTAAATTTGAAAGTTATTGAGTCCTTTTATGAAACACTCTGTAAAGTAAATATAAATAGTTCAGATTGAGCCCTTCTTCCTTCCAAATAATTAAAAGGAGATCTCATAAATCATAAACATAAAAGATTTGAAAATGCCCCTTAATGCGTGCGTAATGAATGATTTCCGTTTTATCTTTCGACTATAAAAATTGTAACAAGCTTGTTTTAAATCAGGCGTTATGAATTAAACAATTATTTTAGGCTTTTTTTTTTTTTCGTTTTAAATTAATTTAACACAGAATTCTATTAAACTCGATTTGCTGGAGATTGAACAAAATAATTTAATATCTTGAATATGTCTAGTTCATTTATTGCTAATGTTTTTATCTAGCAGATACGAGGCTGGAGGTAACTGCATCATAAACTGCTAAAATATCGTT
Organism: Maratus michaelseni; assembly: GCA_963931845.1. Classification (NCBI taxonomy): domain Eukaryota; kingdom Metazoa; phylum Arthropoda; class Arachnida; order Araneae; family Salticidae; genus Maratus; species Maratus michaelseni. The sequence continues at coordinate 81,907,576 of OZ007591.1, read as the reverse complement.
AGCAAAATTGCTTGATACTTTTTGTAATTATAGTTTTTCTAGAACGACAGTTTTTATTTATTGCTTTTTCTTTAATGGCAATTTAATGAGAGAATATAAAGTACATTATAGTGTTTCATGCCATCGTTATTTTCGAAAATGTAATGAGATGAAAAAACAATTGAAAATTAAAAAAGCGTTAGAAATCGTTTTAATCCCAATTTCGTTGCTTATTTTTTTGTCGTTCAGTAACACTTTTTTCTTTCGCTTTTGTTTTCGTTTTTTACGCATAATTTGACTTCTATTTTTTATGCGTCCTCGAGGATTTTTGAGTACTTTTTAAGCTTCCTTTTTTTTTTCTTTTTTACTGTTGATGTTCAGAGTTTTTAATGCATTTTGAATCGCATTAAAAACTTCATTTAACTAAATTTGTCTCTCAAAAGAAAAAGCTTGCAATTTTTTTTTAAAAAAAAGCATGTTTTTCTTTGATTCTCAATTAAACAGTTTTATAAATGACTTACGGTTTTCATCGTGATTTTTTTCCGATTTTTTGTGCAATTTACTGTAAATATGGTATCATAAATAAATGCATTGCTCAGTTCATTAGAAAGATATGTATCATGTTAGATTTGCTTGTTTATTTCGCTTCTCAATGAATTTTTTAAATTATATTTTTAATTTTAAATATGAGAAAAAATTAATATTTTTTAGCTGAAAAAATATCTTGTATACTTACGTATTACGCTGATATTTTTTGTCACTTTCGAAAACTGGAGTTTTAATTATTTTTCTTTTGGAAAAATGATGTATAATATATTTATTGATAATTTTTCATTAATTTTTAAACATTACCATCCTTTTTTTTTTTTTTTTTTTTTTATTGATCATACTGTGGTTATTACCTAGAATTGATTTTGATTGTTGAAATTCATTTGTAAGCGTTTTTAAATGAAAATGTCACTATTACCGTTTAATATTCTACTAAAGTTTTAAAAAATAATAAATTTCCTTGCTTTTTGTATAATTTATACTCATTAATAAATTAAAGTTCATTTTTACATAAATATATTTTTCGTAAAATAATTTAGACTGCATTCAAAATGAAGGATAAGCAACCTGTGTGTACAAATATATTTTTGTTCCATAAGTGAAGTATCAATTATTTTAAATTAATAAAGCAATAAACTTTACTTGTTTAAGATATTATACGTTTATTTGATGATATTTTACTGGATTTAGATGTTTATAAAGTTATCCCCCCCCCCCCCCCCCAAAAAAAAAAAAAAAAAAAAAAAAAAAAACTATATTTTAACTGAGCAAAAAATTCTCATTTTTTAGTACACAAAAAGTGTGAGGAACGGAAACACTGAAAGAGGAGACATTAAGATTTCTTTCTTTGTTTCCAAACAGCTACAAATATTTAATGAATATGGAATTATGAAAACAATGCATTATTTTCGTTTTAAAACGTTCATTAAAGTCAAAAATAACCATATGGAAAAAAAGGTCTACATCTATAGATCTATTATATAAACTATACGTAACATTGATTTATAAAAATAAATTTTTTCAACTATAATTTTTTTATATATATAAACTCTTGCAGCTGCAAATTTGTAACGCACATTGCAATAAATAATGCGAAACTTTTCATCTAGCTAAGGTCTGTCAAGGTATAATATTCGTTACAATGTAACTTTCTCATACTTGTCCTCTTACTTTTTCATATATATGCCATTTCTCCCGACTATGCGAGAGCGAGTAGGACAAAATGGTCAAAATTTTCAGATAGTCTTGAAATTGAAATTTTCAAATATTTTGAGCTACTTTATATTTTGAGAGTTTTAGAAAACGAAACATTATTATAGCTTAATTCTATCCAAAACCTTAGAAGAATATAGTCAGTAAAAAATATTTTTAATGAATATTGTCCATTTCCTCTGCCCTATATAATGAACTATTTCTTGGCTTATGAGATACTTTATTGCAAATTCGTCGATCTCGTATAAAGTCCGGCATCGCTTCGGATAACCCGATTTTACCCGGACCGACTCAACCCGACCCGTTGTTCGAATCAAGTCGGGTTCATGCATCTTTCTTTCGTCTCGGGTCGAGTGGACTTTAAAATTTTCCGGTTCAAATCGGTTTCGGGTTAGTTTTGACTCTTTCGGGTCGAATTCGGGTTGACCCGATTTTTCAAAAGATAGTCCCCTGAATAATTTTTAAATTAAAAAAACTATATATGAGTATATATATGTTCATTAGTCGTTCGGGGCACCGTAATACTTACCCATCATGGATATGCATAATATAAAATATGAAAATAAAACATGTGTAAACTGTTTATAAAATGCATTGCAATTGGAATTAACGTGGCTTGATGACGTCCTAAACTTTAAATGCTCTATTACTGAATTGCGTAAAAGAAACATCCTTAAAACTCCACAATTGATAATCATATTTACTAACGGTTTGCTGCGTCGCATTAAGTGTCTCATTTCCAATTAAAACATATCTTTGAATTGCAATTTGAATGAAATACAGGGTCACGAAAAATCGAAGAGTGTGGAAAATAGGATTACAAATATCTCGGCAACTCATCATCCGATCGACTTCATTCGTTATGCAAAATTTATGTTTTCTTATTGTCTTTTATATTCACTCCTTAAAATAAACAATTTCAAAAATTTTTATATACCTTTTATCAGAACGAATATTTCGAGAGTCCTAAAAAAATAGTTCCGGATAATCGAGGTTACTGAAATTCCATAAGCTTCTTCCCATTATTACATACTAAGTACATACCAAATTTCAAGTCTCTAGCTCAATTTGTTCGGAAGATAGAGCGTTTACAGACACACAGACGGACGGCAATTTTTTTTTTTCTAAAAATATGTTTTTCGGAATCTCCAGTGTCTGAAATGTGTAAATCAGTCAAAATTTTTTTTTTTTTTTTCAAAATGATTACAAGACTTACCCTATACTACGTATGATGGGTTAGTAAAAAATATTACATCATGGATGTAATTATACTAAATAAAAATGTTTATTTGAAAAATTTGGTAACTAAAAATATATAATTTATATTTGATATATTGTTGTAGACTATTTTCTCCTAAATGTATTAAAATATGCATTACTTTTTTTTTTTCACTTGGATTTTGAGTCGGGTTCGGCTCGTGTACAACAGGGCCCGTGCACGACTCTGCACCACATATATGTAAGTTAGATTAAGATCATTTTAAAAGCGCTTTTAGCATCAAACTCACTCACCAGATAAGTAAAAATGTCATAAAATCATAATATCTGCAACGTACATTACTATGTGCATTTTGATTAGAAAAATTAAATACAATGTAAAAGTTTTCCTTAAGTTTTTTTTCCTTGTACGCTTTCATCAGTACATTTTAATAAATTTATAAATTTCCAATTCGTAAAAAAAAAAAAAATTAAGGCTACGGTAAACTCTCCTAATCAACATAAATTAAGTTAAAAATGTTTATCTAAAAGAGAAAGTCGACAGAAGATATTACTCTGAAAGAAAATTATGTTTTTAAAAGTTTAGTTTTTTTTTTCTTTTTACGGTAATAAATCTTGGATAAAAAGGGGAGAAAATTCTGTTTTGATATTTTTCGTCTACAATTTTATTTTTATCAATCAAATTTCATCATTTTTTTCCTGCATAAAGCTAAGTAATTGGAGCGTATAACATACCTTTTTCTTTATTCGTATTGAAAAAAAAAAAAAAAAGAAAAAAGAAAAGAAAGAAAGAAAGAAAGAAAAAAAAAAAGGGTTTCCTAGATGCTTTTATCCAGAAAAAATATTTATTGAAAATAAATATTCCACGGAAAATGAAATCATTTCGCTCTTTTTTATCGTGCATTTACATGCAAAGTATACATTTTTTTAAAATCTAGATACGAATAATTTGAATATTTAGAAGCAAAATTCTTGTAAGATTGGGCGTATATTCAAAACATCTTTTTTTTTTTACCTTTTAAAATAAATTTAATCTTTTGAATACTTTAAAAAAGAGGGATTCAGCTGATATATATATTTAATTTTAGTGGAAGTTTGTGTGTAGTGGTTTGTGTATGCATGTGAATGTGAGCGGGCACACATAATTTTACCTATCCAGTTAATGTTGAATTAAGTACATCAAAAATATTCAAATAATCTCGAAATTTGAATTTGTTATTGAAACAAGTTATAGCATTTTTTAAATTGTCGTCTAGTGTTTATTAGGCGTCATCCAAGTGTTTTAATAAGCAAAATAAGCAGTAATAATAGTTAATAAAGCTAAAGTTAATAAAGCCAAATAAGCAGTAATACGCTAACCGTGCATGAGTGGTAGCGTATTAGTGCTTATTTTACTGTTTATTGCTGTTAATTTTAGGGTACAATACTGTAAAATCAACACTTTTATTTTTAGTGATAAAAAGAAATTAAAACTTTCTGGTGAGAAATTTGAAAAATGCGGAAACATTCCAATCTTATGCAAAAATTTTCAATATTTTTTTCAAACTTTGAAATCATTTTTTTTTTTTAAATCATAGAAATACTTTTTTTTTTTGTATATTTACACTTTTTAAATTATTTTTTAAAGGTTTTAAGTACACTTTAAATTCATCTGGTCAAATAAGTGCAACGTATTTTGACATAAACTGTAATATGAAAATTCTTTATATTGCTCGTCAAATATCTTGCGCAGAAATAATTAAATACGTGCAAATGATATTTTTTGTATTTAAAGAATTGATTTAAAAATTAGCCAGAAATACGCAATTATTACTTTTCTTTTTTTCAGCGATAAGCATCTTTAATTTTCTTATTTTTTTCTTTCTATATTTACTATTTAAATTTTTTTTAAGTTACTAAATACACTTTAAATTCATCTGTCAAACAAGTACAACGTATTTTGACATAAACGGTAAAATGAAAATTCTTCTTATCTTTCGTCAAATATCTTGAGCGGAAATCTAATTTGTTATATGTATTTTTGTATTATTAAACAATTCTTGTTTTTTTATTATTATTATTATTATGTTATTATTATTATTATTATTACGTATACCACTTTTTATCGATTTACATGCAAATAATATATTATGTATTTAAAGAATCCATTTAAAAAATAACCAGAAAAACGTATTTGGAAAAATTTTATCCAGCGAGAAGCATCTTTAACCGTCTTAATTCTTTTCTTTCTATATTTTCTCTTTAAATTATTTTTAAAAGGTTTCTAAGTACACTTTAAATTCATCTGTCAAATACGTGCAACGTATTTTGACAACTGCCGTATGGAAATTCTTCATATTCCTCGTCAAATATCTTGCGCAGAGATAATTAAATACATGCAAATAATATTTAATACATTTAAAGAATCGATTTAAAAATTATCCAATAAAAAAAAAGTAATTTTTTTTTTCAGCGATAAGCATCTTTAATTTTCTTTTTTCTTTTATTCCTACCTTATTTCTCTTTCCTTGGCATATTTAATTTCAATGAATTAAAAAGCAGGTATTGAGTCTCTTTGAAACTAGTTCTTATTAATTTTTTTAATATAATGATTAACATGTTTTTAGAACAAATATCAATTTTGATATTTTCAAAGGGGAGAATCCTATTTTTTAACTCATCAAAAATAATCTCACTTAATACCTAGATTATCGCCTTCCAAGAAACGGTGTGAATAATCGATTTTTCATGCCCCTTTTTGCCATATGTTTCGCATTTTTGCTACCTTAAATTAAAAGTAGCGATTTTTTTAGAGACCATAATTCGTTGATTGGAGATATTTTAATTTTGTAATTATATGTTTTTAATAAAGTACAAAAATAAGTGAGCATTTTTTTTAAAACCAGTAATAATGTGAATTATTGATTTCTATTTATCCTATTTTTATTCGACTCCACGCAGAAATGGGGGATAAAGTTTTTGATCGTGGACAATGTAAAAATATTTTTACCCTCATAAAATTTGAACGGGTGGATAGATTTTAAGGGGACTGCTTCACTGGAACTCCCCGATCGCGAAATCCCATGTTAACCTATGGGAAAACTTAGAAGCGCGATTACTCACTACCTAATATACCAATTATTAGAATATGGGTTTCAGCATCATAAAGTAGACATTAGATCCCGATGATGCGCGTTTTTAAAAATTGTCTCTGTAAATTTAAGTATTTTTAAGATGATGATAAAAATTTCATCAACTGAAAATTTCAAAGTTTATAGGGATTTTTTAAATGCTTAAAATTGAAGGAAGTAATTTTTAAAAACGCACATCATCGGGATCTAATGTCTACTTTCTGATGGTGAAAACCGTATTTTACTAATTATATTATGTAATGAGTAATCGCGCTTTTAAGCAAAAAAAGAAAACAGAATGACCATTTTCAACATTTAATATCTTAAAATATATATAATTTTAAAACACAATTTTTATTAGAGATGGAAAATAAGTATGTTCTTTCATTCCATATATTTATAAAATTACAATATGCAGAACTAATATTTATAGTGGACTTGAAACTGCGAGACATTTGTGGAACAGAAAATTGGCATAACAGCTTACACGCGGGATTGCAAAATAAATTTTGCATCTCAAATAAAAATTTTGGTAACTAATTGTACTTCAGATTGTAATAATTACGCTGAGCCTAGATAAATATGCGTTTAAAGCATTTTTATATTTTTGATACAAAGATGTATTCAGCCTATGCAAAATTTAAAAATCTTCTAACGTTATAGCCACCAAAAATAATATATTTTTTTAACAATAAAAAAGAAAATTTAGGTTAAATTTATGCATATTAACATGAAATATATCTTCTGAAAATTCTGGGGGAAAATATTGAAAAGTTTTTGAGATATCCTGCGCGTTATGCCCAAAAACCTCATTTTGAGAAAATTGATATAAAATTTTTATTTTTAAACGTATTTACATTGCGAGCGTCGGCGTCGTACGTTTTGGGGTATAACTCGAGTAATTATACGGATTTGTTTACGTGGTTTTTTTTATAATGTTTAAAAAAGATTATCCTTTAATATATATATATATATATATATTTGGGAAAAAATCGAATTTTTGAAAGCTTAAAAGTCCTATAAACCCCTTGAGTTTTCCCATAGATTAACATGGAATTTCACGATCAGGGAGTTTCAGTGAATCCCTTCTTCACCCACCTTTTTCACTCATAGACAATTGTTATATAGCTATGAATTCTGGACGAACCGGAAATCTCTAAAATGCTTATAAATTTTCCTACTAAGTTATTTAAGTTTTTCTATTAAACAAAATGCTACACTGCAAAAAAAGTGTTGATGTTACAGTATAATGCTGGCATCCCAGCTGCTAGTATTATACCGTAAAAGTAATACGCTATGCGCTCGCAATCAACACATTTTTTTTTTTTTTTTTTTTTTTTTTTTGGTAGTGTAGGGAATCCAACCCGAGCTTCCCGGGTTACAGAACACAGAGGAAAATCATATTTTTAAATTAAAAACACTAATAGATTTTTTTTTTTTTACATTTAATAATTTTTTTCTCGATTGTTCACTATAACAAAACCAAAAAGCATTTTTACATGAAAAATAGAAATTAAGTATTCGAATAAAGTTTTGAAATTTACTAAAAATCATACTTTCGTATTAGCCGCATGCCAGGTGTTAATAGCCTAAGAAATTGCCAAAAATCTTTACTTACAGCAATTTTTCTTTTTTTTTTATTCTAATAATGTCAGTGGGTTAAGCGCGTAGTTCGATTACATATTTGTTAAATTTGTGTTTTATTCCTATTATTTTATTTTTCTATTTTGATGATGTCGTGATTTCTTTATGAGTATCGGCCGGAAATGAATTTTGGACTATTTATATTGTTTTACGTGTAAATGGGTTAATCTTTCGTAATGAGACTGCACGTGATAGAAATATATTTTTAAAAAATCATGCTTGAAAATTATTTTTAAAACCATGAAAAGTCGGTAAATTGAGTTACAGTTTTCAAACAAATCGTATTTGAAAGAAAATTTTTTTATCCAACTCGACGGTGTAAAAATTGAAATTATGCAACGTTTAGAAGTTTAAAAAAAAAAATGCCATAAAAGTAAAATTTATGGGTCAGGTGTTGCCCCCATCAGTATGACGTCAGTGCTACTCACGGACTTGTGAGTATACATATGATAAAGTTATGAAAATTTTATAATTATTCATCGCCAATCATAATGGGAATTCCTTTCTTTTTTAGTTAACATCACATTACTTTAGTCCATGGTTGTTGATCTTGTCTGCAGGTTTTTTGCAAATTAGCACATGATGTCGGGTCTATAATAATCGTGATTTAATACCCATAAAAACTTTCTATCGATCAATATTTTATAATGAAATTTCACTTTTTATGCCTTTGTTTTCCTAGCATTCTAAATCATGGTCATGAGTGTGCGAAAAGAAGCCATTTATCCAACTTTCTTTGCATGTTTAATAAAAATATTTCTCTCTGAAGTCTGATATTCTTATAAAAATAAACTTTTGTCGTTTTTTGAAATATTATCCATTTTTGTCTTTTTTTATTGTGTTATGTACATCACTTTTTTTCGATTTATTTCAGTTGAAGAGCTCGTATGCCTGGCAATTTGGAAAGAAGGCTCGACGCGCTACCTAGTGGGCAAACTGGAACACCGCGTTGCGAAAGCCGATGAAGATAAATTTAGGTGCTTCGTAAGTATAGGATCTTCATTTTCTTTAGCGCATAGTATCGTCTGCCTCTATCTGTCTCTATTTACGCATTTCGTTTGGAAGAATAAGTTCCTGGGTCACGTGCATTTCGCCATTTTTTGTCTTTGGTTGTATTTCGGATATATTTTATGACATAGTTTAAACAATATTAGTGCATTTTCAGGTATAAGTACAGAAATAGGTACTGACACACTTAAAATTGAAATTAATGGTATGAAAGTAATATGGGTTTGAGGCATACATTTAGTAACCCCCCCCCCCCCCCCCAAAAAAAAAAAAAAAAAAAAAAAAAAAAAAATCTCGAGCCGCCACTGAATAATAGTAGTGTGCACTTAAATGTGTAATTTTAATTTTCTTACTCTTTTTTTTTTCTTTTTTTCATACAGCATACGAATGTTGAAACAGGTACGCGAACGCGTGAACAAGGAACATTAAACTGAATCGTACAGAAATCTAG